>JARKID010000077.1:0-555244 GCA_029449255.1 Mycena polygramma | reverse complement strand
CTAAGTAGTTAGCTAAAGAAAGGTAAGAATGAAAATACTGTCTCCTCGTCCTAGAATTCCTGTTGGGGGTTTCTAGTCTCCTGGATCCCGTAGCTCTCGCTTGCTATCTCTTCTGCGCTCCTCCCCTTTGAACGTGCGCTAATTCGATAGCTTGGTAAAACCCGTAGGAGGTACCGCGATTGGTTACGACGACGCCGGATACTCGATTGTTCGATAATACGGACGGCGGTTTATCCGTGATGATTCTGGTGCTAGTCGCCCTCGTCTTGTCTTCTACACGGCGTGGTGCCTGCGAAGGTAGTGTCGATTACGATGACTAGCTGGAGTGTAGACTTGGGATGCCTGTGGTGGGGGCACCTTGCAGAAGGAGGTATGAGAGTAAAGTGACCCTGGTGTGGGACAAGTGAGGGGAGTTGTGGTCAAATGCGTGAACGAGGACTGAATTGCTTGTGGGGGTACAAGTGGGGGAGGGAACGAAGCCCAGTAATTGACTGACTACCTCCTACTTTCGCCTCTCCTTTTATATCTTTCCATCCTTGCCTCGAGGCGCCTTCTTGTGCCTGGAAACACCCTGTAGCACGCGGCGCCGGGCGTCTCTGGGAACAAAGTAGCTGCCTGAACGGTTTGGTCGGAAGGTTATTAGGTGATTTGGTAGCTGGAGGGTTCGTCCAGAGACGGTATTTGATATTTTCCTTGGTTTGCCGAGTGTCCGCCATGTGGAGCACTGTCCGTACATTTTGTCCGGTGAGTTATTACGATATAATTCGGTAAGAGGGCGGGGTGAGGCACTGCGGAGCCGCGTGGAGGTGTCGTTCATGGGAGAAAACGTGTTTCGTCGGGCGCCAGAGGCGGTGGCAAGTTCGTCCAGAGAGCTTTGTTACGTTATAGTTCGGTAGGCGAGGATTGATCTTTCGTATGCGTCTGGAAGTATCGTCCCATCAGGTCATGTTGGTGGAAAGTAGGGGGAGAGCGTCGTTTATGGGTGGAGAGTGTCTGGAACTTGTTTCCGGGAACGTATTGCGCTGGGTTTCGGTGTCTGGAGAGTTTCTGCGCTACTCGATTGAATGCGGTAACTGCGTTTCCTTTTTGGGCGTGTCCCGGTGAGCGTCTTCTTCAGCTTCGCTTGGAGGGGCCATGAGGCGGTGTGCAGGGCGTAGCACCAACACCAGCCTCACAGCGCAGCCTCGACTCGTCCCTGTTCTTCTCTCCCATGGATCCTGCCTGGAGTACCTACACCCCCCCGCCTCGCGGCAGCGCGATCAGCGTCCCGTACACGTTCGTGAAGATCATCGAGGAGGAGGAGAAGAATAGTGACCGTCGCCGCGTCATTGAAGGCCTCTTCACGACTCTCAGCGCCGCGCCCGCGCCCGCCGGCTGGGGCGAGGGCTTCATCAGCCATTTCAGCCCCTACCCGCTTAACCGCAGGCCGCCCTCGTCGTTGCGAGAGCTCAGTCCCCAGCCGGATGTCTTCACCGCTGCGCACATTGATATCCTCAAGTTCCGCCGCCTGAAATTAACGGCGTGAGTGCCGACGATCGAACCGAGCAATGACAACTCACTTAATTGCAGCCCCCTCGCCTTCATGGATCCCGACAAACGCATTGGTTCTATTGCTCTTGGCCACCCCGAACAAAGCACCCAATGGCAAGCCACTATCATGGAAGCCACCGACATCATGCAGCGCGTCGGGCGCGCCCTCGGTCATTCCTTCGACGAGCAGGGCCACCAATAGTTGTACGATATAGCCTACAGGTATGAAGCTAGCCAACTAAACCTATTGTTTAATGCTACGACGCCAGCCAACGTTGGCTAGCGTCATGCTATATAGGCTATATACCTCCGTTTTCGTGTGCATCTCCTCCCATATCGGGCTTTCTGCTCCCGGTGAGTTCCGGATGGCCCGGCATCATGACTTTCGGCTCCGGGATCAGCTCGTTTGGGCGAGTTTCTCATATTTAATGTCCCAATGCGGGTAGCTAGAGTGGTCTTCAATATTTAATTAATATCTTGTGAGGATTGCCAATATTTAAGGGTCTAAAATAAATGTCTCGCCACACATGACAAGAGAATTCCGAAAGAGGAAGCAAAGTTACTATAAACGGACATCACAAGGCCACCGGGGTAAAAAACTGCTCTAAATCGGCCTTTTCCATCGTTGCGGCGAGATCGGTGGGGACGCGTGTGTCCCATTCCGCAGCGAAGTGCGCGCCGACCCGCCGGTGCATCCAGGCCTGCTTCTTGGCGTACGCTCGCAGCCCCGCCTGAAGCTCGTACGAGGCCATAGGCCGTGAGTCCGTTCGCGCCTCCCACCACCTGGCCTGCCACTCGAGATAGCGCAACGTTCTGCGCATCTCCTCCTCCAGCAGCGCGACCTCCTCCTGCCAGCGAGTCTTGCGAGCTTTGGCCCGCGACCATTCCACTCGCACAGCTACATAAAAAGTCAATACTGTTTTCTCCGCCACTGGAACGGGCACTCACAATCATGTAAGTCCAGCTCCGCATCTCCAGACGATGCTTGAACTGTCCAGATCCACGACATAACACGTTTCGACTCCCCCGGTGCGGTGCGCGGCGCGCGCGCACCCCGGCCTGCACTGATCATTGCGAGCTTCTTCTTTGCCGCAGCGTCAGACTCGCTGTAGTCGCCCACAAGCCGGATATCGTCGTCCTGGAGCTCCCGGAACTGGGGTGCAAAATCCGTGCCTTTCAGGGCAACGAGAGCCATCCGCGCCTTGCGATATTTCTGCGCGCTCGCGGTCACCCGCTCTCCCACCTGGTCGATTAGCGTTCGGGCCTTGGTACTTTGAATCTGGCCCGTGACGTTCTCGTTGCGAAACGCGATGAGATGGCGCTTGGCGTGCAAACGGCCACGGAGGACGACGAGGGAAGCGTCACACTGCGCCGCGCGCAGCTTCGCCTCCATCTCCGGAAGCCCGCTCACACAGCCCTGCACGCGATCCGTCTCGCGTAGCTCGTGCGGCATGTAGAGTTTGATGTGCTCGGCCTTGGGCGCTGGCGCGTCTGGATCCCGCTCTGCTTCATCCTCGGCGATGGCCCGCAGCGCGCCGGGCATATACGTCGCTTGGAGCTTGCGGAAGGCGGTCATCTTCTTCAGGAAAGCCAGACGCTGCTCCTGGATGCGCGCCTCGCGGTCCGGAGCGACCAGTGCGAGCCCCTTGACCTCCGCGATGATACGGCGTCTGTAATGGAATCAGTAACAATACCGCGGGAATCTTGGAAGGATGAAACGCACTGTGCCTGCTCCAGCTGCATCCCGCCCGTCAAGAACGCCGTCGCGCTTGTGCCGCGCAGCGGAGCCTTTCCACTCGTGGCGTCCCGCTCCTCGTCCTTCTTGAGTTGCAGTCGGACCTGAGCCTCGGTGGGGCCCTCTATCAGCGGAGTCAGTTACCGCCTGCGCCACTGAATTTCGCCACATACCGGTCCTTTCAATCGTATATGGATTGACCTGCGTGGAGTCGCGCTGCCAAGCCTCGATCTGGGTATTCCACTCCTTCTGTACCTCCTTCTCGACTGTCTGCGACACCAGCTTGAAGGCCTTGACTTGACGGTCGCGCTCCGCACGCGCCACGGCCAATTTGCGACGCAGAGCGAACCCTATAATCTAATCAGATCTTGAGCCCAAGCAAAGGCAGATTCCACTTACCGAGCCCCAAGTTCTTCAAGTAATTGTGAGAGTCGATTTTATCCTCCAGCGTGTCCTCCCGATTGCCCTGGGACATGTCCTTGGTGTGGTACGACGCGGGGTTGAGCACAGCCCAAGTGCGCTCTATGCCTTCACCCTCGCTCTTTCCGACCCCGGCTTTAAAGCTGAGGCTGTTGGCATCGCGGCAGCTGTCTTCGTGGGATGACGCGTGCCACACTGGCAACGCACACTGGACTTTGATGGAATCGAGCGGCAAGCGCATCTCCTCGGGCATCTTCTTGTTCCGCCGTTTGAGATTTATTTTCCACTGGCATGAGATGTCGTATGAGATAGTGAGGTAGAGCAGGGCAAACCCAGTCAAGGCGGCGAGGAGTATATAATCCATGTTTGCGAAACTATGTGACATTCAGTTGATGCGCATCAAAACGTTTGTGGATACGCACCGCTCTCCTTTCTGCAAGTTCCCAATGCCATTGGGGAGCACACACTCATGGCGAGCGCATACGCATCCCCCGACCCCCGAGGTGCGTAAACCCGCCGTTCCCCGCGTGTCCTTCTGTAAGAGCGCGGCGAACGCGATACAAGTACTGACCTGGGACGATCATCAGCATGTTACATGTCGACAAGTCGTCATACGCACATCCTTCTCGGGCACATAATCTTTGAGGTGGCGTCGATATTTGTCTGCCTCGACGAAGTAACCCCACCCCGGGCCCAAAGGCGGGTCTGGCATCTCGTTCGCTCGCATGCGGTTCTTCAGCTTGAAGTTCGCGTCGAGCGCGACGATCAACATATATAAAAATCTGGTTTACAGTTAGCCATGCATCGGATATTTATATGAGCGACAGAAAGACTCACCGATATTTCTTGTCTACATCTCGCCAGTTGGATGGGATGTTGCGCTGGTCGTGCGGGCACGCCCAGCACTTCACGGCACACTCGCGCGCCGCGGTTCCCGCCAAGCCTGTCAGATCATGCACCCGCCCAGCACGGTGCGCCCGCTTGATGAAACTCCACTGCCGGGACATACGCATAAATTCTTTATACCGATGCTGAAACCCACTGATCAGAGTTACTCGAAGACTATGAGACGTGTACGCACCGGCACCCAATCCATCTCCGTCGAGACTGTGGCATTTGTTTGTCGTTCCATCGCGGTGATGAAATCGTGGACGTTGACGTTGCCGACGACATTCAGCAGCCGGAAGATCTCCAGCGTTCGGAATGTTGCGCAAGTCGCGGGATCCGTTACCGTCGCTGGGTACCATGCATTCCGCAAGCATTGCTGGAGATTGTTCGTGGTGGTGGACCGCTGGCACTTGCAATACCGGTACTTCACACGGTGGACGACCGGGTGCTCGAGAACCGTCATGGTGAGCAGTCGTGGGTCCGGAACTAGGCAAGGCGCGCCGCCGTGGCCTAGCTGATAAACCAAACCGAGCTCGGCCAGGGTAGCGGGGACGAAGAAATCCCCATTCCATTCCTGTAAGTATAAGAATAAGGCCCACGGTGCCACCTTGAGCGTCGATCGGCGCCTCACCTCGATAACATGCAGCGGGGTACGCGAGTGCCTCTGCACACAACATTCCTGGCACTGCAAGAATTCGCCGCAGCCACTGCACTTGAACAGGCGCACGACCGCGGGTGGAACAGAACTGCAGTCGCACAGAGAGCATTTCGGCTCGCTCTGCCCAAGACCTGCGTGCCGGGCGATTTCGTCGGCGAAGAAATCCGCAAGAGGGCGCCACAAACGCATGGGATCAATCTAAGGACAGCGTCAAAAAAGTTATTGTTGTGGCGTACACTGCACTTACCGAACTATCATACGTCTTGCGTTTTCCCAAGACTGTGCCAGGCTCGCAGTCGACCACAATTTCAGCGGGCTCCTCGGTGGCGCCCGCCATCTCTTCTTCGTACATGTCCACTGGCGTCCAGACCGCGAACGAGTCCTTGAGATCGCCGGGGGACAGGCGGATCTTCTTATGCGCTACGTTGAGGAGCTCTTCTTTGCGGCGGCGACCATCCGCCGAGAAGTATACAGCGCGATCCGCGCTCAAGGCAGTCTCTTCGTCCGTGCCGGCATAGAACACCTGTCGCGTGCGGGATATCACCGCCTTTCCGCGGCCACCACGATTCATCGAGGTAGGGCGGGATTGCAGACTCCAAGACGGCGGATGGGAAATTCACGAGATTCACGCGATTGAGGACGAAACACGGTGGATAATCATGATAAAAACACGCAGACGCGTTCAAAACGCGTCCAAGAAAGTAATATTGTATCTAACTTATTCCGGCGTCAGGCCAAATATACCAGATAATGGCACAGAATCACATACCTCTCTCAAATCTAGACGGAGACGCAGCCCAAAACTGACGACTCCCCGGCCTCTTGTCAGCTTCTGCACCATAAGTGATCCTCCTTGGACAAATTTCGACTGGTTTGGCGCCCAAAAGACCCAAGAGCAGCCGAGTCGAGTTCGTTGGTGAGTCGTTAAGAAAGAAATCGCCAGCAAGGCAAGACACGTCAATCAATTGATGAGCACCGCCACATCGCTTACTTCCCGTTTACTTCCATTCCATCTCCTCATTCTCTTTTCATGCCGTAGTTAAACAACCAGAAAAACCTCGAAATCTCACTACCAGCCCTTGCATTGTACTCGCGCTGTTCACTATGGAACAGCTCTGGTTTTCGACTCTGCCGACCATCCGTCTCTTGTTCTCAATTCCACCCGGTCCCACATCTGTCACGGGGACCCACCGAAATCAGTGATGGGCATCCTCGAGATCAGCGATGGCTTCTCCTTCCCCGCTGAACAACCCAACATTTGAAAGACCCACCGAAATCAGTGATGGGCATCCTCGAGATCAGCGATGGCTTCTCCTTCCCCGCTGAACAACCCAACCTTAACCGCCTTCAATTTTTTGAACAATCGTTGTACTTGGGTACCATGCAAAGGCAAATTTAAAACGGAGCAAGAGCACAGTGCTATCATAGGTACAGCGGTGACCACGGTTTGGGCAAACTACAACTGCCGGAAGGGTGAGGACTTGCGAGCGACAGGCACCACCAATTTACCGGTAAAGGTATATTGAAATTGAGGGAACTAATTAGCTCCCGTGCCCCACCCGCCGCCATGCCCGGTGCCCCACTCCCCATTGCCCCAGGTCACCGCAGAGCCCCAGCCCCCGGTCCCATTCAACGGGACGGGCCCGGCGAGCGGACCGTCCGACGCGCCCCAGCCCGCCGCTGCCCAATCCTCCACTGAGGAAACACCACCCCACAACGACGTCAAGCCCTCCGTGCCCCACGATGGCTCCCATACGCCAAAGACCTTCGATTCCGCGGGCGTTTCAATCGCGGAACTCCCGGACCATGAGGCCTCGGCTGCAGAATGTTTAGCAACAGCGGCTGTTATCCTGGAGCACGCGCACCATCGCTGATCGACGACGAGCGGGTCCGACTCGTCCTCGTCCGCCTGCGCCAAGGCACTGTGAAGGTATTCAGAAAAGATATGGAGCCGTCGCGACCCGACTCACAGACTCGAGGAGGGGGGCGAAGGAGCACTTTTCGCAGCGGTTTTTTGGGCATGCGAGGTGGTTTGAAGCAACCAGGATTGATGGTGACATCAGCGATTGGTTCTCTGTTATCCCCCCTGAACAAGCTAACATTGAATAGAGGTTATTTGCAGTTTTTAGCCGAGATTTGCTCAACCGCTCATTGGCTGCTCCACAGCTCTCAACCAATCAGCACCTAAGCAAAATTTCGGCTAGAGTTTGCAAATAACCTCTAATGTCTCAATTTTTTCACAATCGTTGTACCGTTGGGACCATGCAATGTCAATTTTTTCAAAGCATAACAAGAACTATAATGCTATGTACGGCGAGCCCTACAATTTAGCCCTACAATTTGCTACGACTGAAGAACCAAACGTCAGAGTCGAAACTCAGATAAAGCACAAGTACCCACATTGGGATCTCCAGGGGCTTTGCCGTCGGGTTGGCCGGGGTCGACCTGGTTCCATCACAGATCGCCCAGACGTGCTCAACATCTTCACCGTCGGAGCGGAATTCAGTGGGCAGGTTGATTCCGGGGGAGCAGTTGTAGCAGCGCCAAATTGTGGTGGAACCTGGGGGGTGGGCAACCCATTGGCATGAAATGTCGTAGAATATCGCAGCGCGCCGGCGGGAGAAGTTGTAGGCTCGGTAATAGGCTTGGTACCACCGATTAGTCCGCTCTCCGAAGCTGTCCGAGAACTGGCGGTTCCAATAATGGGTGGGTATATCCATGTGGTACGTCGGGGATTTGTAGAATTTTGCGGCAGCAATTGGGCGGTATAGCACAAGTTCACGACCTAAAAATCAACCACGAATTAGTTTGAGGGACGACGAAAAAAAAAAAAAGAACGCAGAAAAAAAGAGTGTACACGGATTGGACTCCCACTGGGTGCAAGGCATCATTTCCGGGCCCCGGAAAAGGGGCGGAAAGTGGACGGAAATATATTTTTTCCTGCTTATTTCCGTCTTATTTCCGGGGCCCGGAAATAGTGCGGATAGTTTGTATTTTCTGTACATTTCCTCCTTATTTCCGGGGCCCGGAAATAATGTATTTCCACAAAATTTCCTGAAAAAGTCCTGACTATTTCCGGGGTCCGGAAAGTTTGAATTTCCGGGGTCCGGAAATCATGAAAGCCAAACAAAGAAACCTTCCATTAAAGGAAATAGCCAAACCTTCCAGAACTAGTAATGTTTGATGCAGTCTATCAGATCAAGTGATGTTGATGCCTTTGAACCAATAGCCTCCATAATTCAGGTACTCATATGAATAGTAGTCCTCAGTGCTCCTTGCAATCTACATTTTGTTGACCTCAGTTAGAGGCAATACTATTAGCGGGTAGACTGAAAATTCAGCAGACAAGCACATTATAACAAAGAAGAACATGAGTTAACACTTCATTGAAATTTCTATTGGCTCTAGATCTCACACATCTCTGAAGTGCATATGCATTTCTCTTTCTGTATAGAACCAAGAAGAGATGTAAGGCTGTTGGTTTTCAATCTCACACATCTCTGAACTGCATTTGCATTTTTCTTTCTGCATAGGATGTTGCAGAACCAAAAAGAGATGTAAAGCAAGTTACAGGATTTATCATACTGGGCAAAAAAAAAAAAAGATTGCTTCTTGAGAGGATTGAACCACGGACCGTGGGAAAAAGTCACGTGCGTGGCGAACAAGTTCGCCATGCACCTGACCTGTATTTGGACTCAAAATTTGTGAGCACCACAATTATGCTCACAAATTTCAAGTCCAAAATGGGGTCATGTGATTCATTTGGTTTGGTGATTTTGCTTCATTGTAGAGCATAACAATGAACAATTGCAAGACATTCCTGTAGAAGAGCAAAGAGAAGAAAGAAAGCAGAAGAAAAGAAAGGAAAAAAGAAAAGAAGAAAGAAGAAAAAAATAATAATAATCACATGATCATCCGGCCCGGAGCTTCTGTCGAATGAAAACTTGATTCGACAGAAGCTCCGGAAAGCTCCGGACCGTGATCAGGTGACCTGTCCAGGGTTCAACGTTCAATCCCCTCAGGTGTCGTTTATTTTATTTGTGGCAAAATCATTCATTACTGCCTTTTTGCCTTTAACATCAGTAAGAACAGTGTTTCTCTGGTGTCACTTATAAGGTTATGTGACTTTGAAACAAGTTGTACAGGTCCAGGCTACTCCAAGTTCTATTTGATACATGACAGATCTTGAAGAGCTAACTGTAAAACACAAGAGCTATAGAAGAGAAGCAAGAGTCAACCAGAGGAAGATAAATCAAAAGCTTTGCTAAACATCTACCATATCATTGCTCATGGTGGCTACAAATTTGACTTGAAAGAGAGTGGCCTCTACAAGCATACTGTTTTCCTTCAACAACTTCCTGTACTGGTTATTTATAATTGCTATAATTGGGTTGAAAATCCCAGTAGGTAGGGTCATATGACCGGAGATTGATGAGTTTATTTCCTTATTTAGAATGTTTGGTTACTGATTTCCGTACTATTTCCGGGCCCCGGAAATTCAAACTTTCCGGACCCCGGAAATAGTCAGGACTTTTTCAGGAAATTTTGCGGAAATACATTATTTCCGGGCCCCGGAAATAAGGAGGAAATGTACAGAAAATACAAACTATCCGCACTATTTCCGGGCCCCGGAAATAAGACGGAAATAAGCAGGAAAATATGTATTTCCGTCCACTTTCCGCCCCTTTTCCGGGGCCCGGAAATGATGCCTTGCACCCAGTGTCCATTGTCGTAGGGGAGAGGAGTGCCTGCTCCCGCCCCTGCCGTGCGCATTTTATAGCGCGCGCAATGGAAACACAGCCATGCGACCGTCAGCCAGTCGGTTGGCTAGCTTCAAATCTTGGATGTTCGGTTGGCTAGCATGCAGTTGCAGATCGCCGGCCTTGGTCCTTCGAAACAGAATCGTGGATAAGATCTTTCCCCTTCAAAGTTGATACGCACCGTATAACACGCGTGAGGCTTGGGTCGTAGGGCCTAGCCAACCATTTGCCCAACTTCGCAGACAGCAGTCTTCCAACCCCCAGTCAACTCACCTTCTTCGCTCTTTACAATGCCCGCCTACTGCCTTATCTTCGACTCTGTCGGCAATATTTACCGCGGCCTCTCGAACCGCCGTGGACGCTCCGAAGTTGCCTATACCTTCAAAAATCAGCCTCACGGACGCGCTATCAAGGGGAACGACCCTAGCGACTTTCGCCTCAGCCTCGTTGACGAGGTTTACCGCGTCGTGAACCGCGAGGACCACGACCGGGTATACCGTGGCGAGGTCAGTGCTCCTATTCCCCTTGCGACCTGTGAACTGATCAATTTAAAAATCAGATTCAGCCCCAAGAGTCGTGCGTGGGCCCCGTCCAGGCGGCCGACGATTCCGACGACGACCACGACGACGTCCAGTCCGATCGCGCGGTCACCTCGTCTCCCGCTTCCAGTGCGGTACCCGACCGTGAGTTGTCCCTTGTCCCCACCGAGCCGGCCTCCCCCCCCCCAGAGTCCAACGTGTTGTCGGAACGCGACATCAGCCCTCTCACCGACCTTTCGGAGTCGGACACGGTCGCTGGCGACTCCCGCCGCGCTGCCTCACCCACCGTCACCGACTTGATGAATGGGGAAGTGGAGCCAGCGCCGCTCATCACCTACAGCAAACAAGATCGCCGACGCTTCCAGGAACTGCGCGCTGCAGCTGAGGCGCGCATGGCGGGAGAGGCCACTGACGTTGCGACACCGGCACCTTCTCCTTCCGACTCGCCCTCGAGACGCGAGCGCCGTCGGCTCGAGGCTCTTCGGAACGCCGCTGAAAAACGCGCCGCTGCTGAAAAACGCGTCGCGGCTGGAAAACGCGCCGCTGCCGACAAAGGCGCTGCCGTGCCCAAGCGCCAACCCCGCCCGCGTAAGAAGTACCCCGCGGCGTCGCGCAAGTCGGCGCGCATTTCCGCTCCTCGCTCCGGGGAATATCTGGCGGGTGCCATGCGGCTGCATCAAGTTGCGGATCTGCATGTTCCTTTCTTTGCTCCGCACGCTAAGTCCGTTCATGTTCGGGCATGGCGTTCCTCAGTTCTGATTACCTACCTGCACAGCGAGCTGCGTCCTTTGGTGGACATCAACAACCGTGTCGTCGGCATGTTTTCCGGGGCTCCATTGGGAGAGGCCGCAACGTGGGCCCACACCATCAGACGCGCCAACATGGGTATGCGTCGCTTGGAACGCAATGGCCAGTTTTCTTCCCCTATCGAGGCCCATGTGCGTGTTGGGATCGAACTGGGGAAACGCGTCCCGGTAAGTATCTTTAAGCGTCCAGTTGATTCCACTCACGCTCTTCTTCCAGTGCCAGCAGCCGAGGCCCCAGCAGATCTACAACAAACCCGTTCTGCGTGACGAGGTCCTTGGTTTGGTGCTGAGCAACGAATTCAAGGCCATATCGGCGTACCAAAACCGTGAGCCGCTTGCGTTCAATCGGAGTCTCACCTTCTGACGCAGCCTTAGATCTGTTGCAGCGCCTGTTCCCTCGTCGTCACATCCGGCAAAGCGACCAGATCGACTACGTTGACCAGATGCGCGGCGTGTACCCCGCCTTTCCTGGGTCCGTCTTCACCACCGCGGAGTTCAGCTTCGACCTTCCCTCGGGCGTCATGCGGTGCGCCACGGGCGACGAGTACGGCTCTGTGCGAGCAATCACCACCCTCGGCGACTACGGCGACGACAGCGCGTGGTTCTTGTACTGGCACGAGTGCTCGGGCGATCGCGTGGCTATCCGTTGCCCTCCCGGAACGACGCTCTTGGTGCCGGCCTCTATCGTGCGGTACTCTTTCTCAGCTCTCAAGAAGGGGGAGAGGCGCTACTTGTTTCAGCAGTTCTTCGACGCCGGCGTATCTCGTTGGGTCGAACGTGGCGGCCGATCGGACAGTACCTTCGAGGCGCAAGCGTCGGCAGGCGACTTGGTATTTGATCACTTCCGCCGCAAGTTCTGTCGCGTCGTAGAGCAGCTCGAGATGTTGTCTGTTGTCGATGAACTGTATGTGTAGTCTGGCGCGCGTCATCGCCCAAAGTAGTCGGACAATAATTGATTTGTTCGCGTCACGTTGACTTTCGCGTCCCTAAGAATAGCCAAATAAGACAAAATAACGCGTCGGATTACACTTGAAATAGCGCGTCTTTTGTTTCACTGAGGTGACGGTCTGGTGATCATCACAAACATGTTCCGAATAGCGATGGTAACTTGATTTACATGTGCTCAGGAAGGCCTCACTCGACATCCGTCTCCGATTCCTCCCCAGCAAATACATCCAGGTCGCGTAGCCCCTGCTTGATTTCGCGATTGATTCGGTTCTCTCGGCGGGCGCGCGCTGCCCGGCGCGCGATAATTACCTCCCCTGGCCCGCCCTTCTCTCTCAGAATCCTGGGAGGGATGAGTTTATTCGCATAGTTGTAAAATCACGTACTGATATCGGCGTTTCTCCAAATCCGCCGCCAGCTTGCGACGGTGCCTGCATAACACATGAGAACGCGTGGCGGTAGGCAACGAGGGCGGTACTTTGCGCGATAATTTGCCTTGTACGCCTGCTGTTTTTCGGCGTACGACTTTTGCTCCGCGCTGGGAAGATCCTTTACGTCGGCGCGCCGCCTGTATTGTAGAGTACATGAACCGAAAATCCAAAAAAAAATGGAATCTTACTTTGCGATTCGGAGTCTGGCCTTCTCGTTGCGATCCTTCTGTTTTACGACTCTAATGATATTTAATCGGGTGCGGGGACCGTGCCGTAGAATACTTACTTGAGCTGGTGCGGGGTGAGGTCACCCCAGACTAAGGCGTGCGATTGAGTTTTTGCAGCAATCGGGAAGGACTCTCGGAACGCGCTGCAAAATCTTAGCGGCGGCGGGCAGAGGGGGAAACAGAAGAGGTGTACGTCAGTTGGAAGTCGGTGAGCTTGACATTTTTTGTCGAAGAAGCCATTCGGGGTGGAAAGATAGTCTCGTGGACAGTGGGCGAGCTAGAAGACCTTCAGCGTGATGTTTTTATAGTCTGTTCGCAGTGCCTACTTGCCAAACAATTATTGCAAAATGAAGGACAAGAGATGGGGAATTGGGAACCATGCAAAGAGTTGAAGATTACCTATCGGTCGATATTCCGGCAGTCTTTGGAGCAGAAAACCTATGCCGAAAGTCATTCCCAGAAAAACGAGTCCTTGAGGAGGTGGTCAGTTCGCACAAAGTGGTGGTTAGTGGGAAGTTCGCACGCGAATGACGCTGAATTGAGGCACTAGAAATAAAGAGAAAATAGTGACACTATAGGTTGAAGATGGGAGGATAGAGGAGACGTACCGGAGTATATCCCGAGAGCCAAGAAGCTACCTCCTAAATTGCAGCCCTCGACAATGTGAGTGCACGACGGTGAATTTAGAGGTCAGTTCGCAAGATGCATTGGGGTTAGGGTTTCTTGGTTTCTTCAGTGAGCAATGAGGAGCCAGCAATGAGGAGCCAGTGTCCTCTGTTTTATCTCAATTCTGTTTCTGCAGGCGACGGAGACAGCGGAAGAAGCATTGAACAGTAATACGGATACAGATGGGACGACGACTGTAGACTACGGCTGAAAGGGCGGCGGCGGAGCCCTTGCGGTTTCGGCCGCGTCCTCGGCCTCGCGATAGGCTGCAAAGGCGGCATCCTTCCCCTCGACGCCTTCATACACCGACTTTGCCACGCCCACGGTGTTAAGTTGCGCCTCGAGTCTGGGATGAAGTTAGTGCGGTGCGACTATCAAAGGACGGAGACGTACAAAGAATGGTAGACCCCGGGCTGAATCCCGTGATACACAACGTACCAGGTGTCGTCGAGGCTCTCCGAGCCATGCAGGGGGTTCACTGTGTCGGCGGCCTGGCTGGGGGCTGGGACGGCGATTGCATCGGAGACGGACACGCGGCGAGAACCGGGGCGGCGTGTCCAACGGCGGGCTTGCGCGTACTGGAAGGCGGCAGTGGCTTCTTCGACTGTGGGGTAGCCTCGGTAGATAGCGCCGCTGCAACCGGAGACGACGGCGTTGGCTTCCGACCTCAAGACTTAGGTTAGCGCGGTAAGCGGGGAGCAGTCAGGGCGCGCACCATACACGGTACACACCGGGCTGGCGACCGTAGAACACAACGTACGCCGCGGCCTTGGGGCGGCGCTTCTTTGGGCCTTTGACAACGCGGTATACATTGGCGTTTGGCACGCCCTGGGTCGCGCTGCCGGCTGTGGCCCTACGTAGTTCATGTGAGAGATGGACAGCGAACGATACGCAAGACTCACCAGCTGGTCGTGTACCCGCGTTTGGTGGGGGACTCGTAGTAATAGACAGTCGAAGGATTGGATGTCGTTGGCGTGGAGGAGTCTCCCAGACTCAGATTTGCCACAAGTTCTTCGAAGCTGAGACCAGGAGGCGTCGAAGACATGGAGCGGTGGAGAGTAATTTGAAAGGAATGTGGGGGGGTGGGGGGTGGTGGAATTCTGAGGGTGGTGGTTTATCAGCTGGGGCGGATTCCGGGTAGTGTAGGTTCGGGTGGTATTGGTTCGGGTGTAGATATCAAACGGACGAGGGCGTGTCAAGGCAGCGAAGGCTCAAGAGCCGGTGAGGATGCCATTACGCAGAGAGCCACAGGTAGGCCAAAAGCAGTAGGGCGGCAGTCAGGGAAAGGAGAGTGGCGCCAGCCAGACAAAGTGAGGAAAAAGAGCCTGAGAGAGGGCAAATGATTAAGATCTTGGTGTCTGATTCGGCGTGATCTTACGGCATTTGTTCTCGCTCGCCGTCGGCGTTTGTTCTCGGCGCTTATTCTGATCATTCTCGCAGGGAGCAGCAAGAAGAACAATTTATTTGACGGCAACGATCTACATAGCTAGCTACGGCGCGTGAAACCTAGAGGTCGGCGGGAGACGGTGTTAGAAAACAAGAAAACCAAAAAAAAGAAAAAGAAATAATGTACCGTGCTAGTATGGGCGAACCTCCACGCGGCCGGCGTCGAGGCCGGCGTTGAAGGCCTCGAGCGCAAGCAGCTGCGACTTGTACAACTTCATCTGGTTGTTCGAGATGCTGGTGACGGCAG
Organism: Mycena polygramma; assembly: GCA_029449255.1. NCBI lineage: Eukaryota > Fungi > Basidiomycota > Agaricomycetes > Agaricales > Mycenaceae > Mycena > Mycena polygramma. The sequence goes on along the minus strand of JARKID010000077.1, from coordinate 539,946 downwards.
TGAGCGCGAGGGAGTGGTCCTGGGTGACGCCGACAAATTTGCCCTTCTGGATACCGTACCAGAGCTCGCCGTCGTCGTGGGGAGCGGGCCCGAGTGGCTGGGGGGGGACGACGGTGTAAACAAGCCCCGCGATCCAGGGACCAGACGATTGGGGAGTTGTGGGCGGGGCGGGGGTTGCTGTTTCAATGTTGAGTGGGGAAATATGAAAGAAAAAGCAAGACTGACGAGGGCCCGCAGTGACCAGACCAAACCAAGCGCCGAGGCGGCGGAGAAGAGAGGGGCCTTCCACAACTTTCAGTCAACGGCCAGTGTATGTAATGTCGGAACTCACCAGGAAACGAAGTGGCCACAGACGTTGCTGCTAGCGGCACAGAGGTGGACTCTATGCTGAAAGCAGCAGTGTGGGTGACCTGAGACATGGATGGCGGGCTGATAAGACTGACGAAGCTAGAAGCCAGCAGTTCAGCTTTTGTACATGCGCCGGGTGCGATTGAATTGCATGCGGCACTGATCACCTCGACAACCGTCTTCTTTCTGCTTCCTCTTCCTGAGAGTCTATTGACAAGACAGAGCTGAATGTGAGTGTTCACCGAGTGTCGTTGTCGCAGAACAGAGACTGAGAGAATAGACCCCAATAGACCTATGTCGAAACGCAAGAAGCAACAGCGGGAGCGGATCCCGAAAGAAAACCAGCGCAACCTTCGGCTGTGGGCGGAGGGCGCTCGGGAACAGGTGCTTGCACCTCACCTGGACGCGTACTCCAGTGCGCGGGACAAGGGATGGGTCGCCGAGCGCGCATATCACCAGATGGTGTGCAACGAGTTCCACGCCCGCATAGATTGGAGAACGGAGGACGGTGAGGAGCCCGTCTTGAAGACTTGGGATCCCGCGTCGTTGATTGTCCCGGAGCAATTGTCGGATGAGGAGGAAGCTCAACGCGGGGCCCGCGTTGAGCTCCTGAACACGGTGAGTAACTGTTGTGACATGTGTGACTCCTTCTCACTTCTCTTCAGCGTATCCGTAGATGGTTCACGTACCGTATTCGTCGCCGCCGCCGACAAACCTCGGGCATCGACCCGCGTAAAGACCCGTTCGCCGTTCTGCTCGCAAAATTATCTGGGCTCAAGTCGCCACCGAAGGCCTGCCAGGCGTATCAGCAGTTTATGAAGGAGTCTTACACGGACAAGATCACCCCAGAAGTCGTCAAAGAATGGGCCGCGGCGCGGGAGAGGGGGGAGCCCGAAACTGTGGGCCGCAAGGAGCCAAAGGCGGGATTCAGAGCGCATGTGGCTCGCAAAGTCTTCGCGGAGTTGCCAGCGGCCGAGAAAGCGGAGTTTTCAAAGCGTGCCAAGGAGGAGGCTGCGCAGGCGAAGTCGGATTACAAGCGTGCATTGGAGGGACCGCCCAGCAACACGCCCGCGGATCGCCAAAAGTAAGTGCAATGGCTTCAATTGGGATTTTCGAGCTTATACGGTCGTAGATGTATCGATGGATTCGCCGATTTTATGGAGCCTATTCTGCGGGGCGTTGCTGAATATACTGGTCTCCATTCGGTTTGCATCCTCGGCGGACCCATACCCAGGTACAACGGCGAGCTGCGCACCGTCCAGTACGTCTTCCATCCAAAAATTCTAAATATTGCCTATTTACGGTCTGCCAGCGTCTCCTACGGATCTAATCTCCAAGCCTCCGCTTTGCACTTCCCACAATGGGATAAGCAGCGGTTCTCGTCGCAAGTGCTGAAATTGATGGTGGATTACCTTGGGACCGCGTTCAGTGCGTGTCTCCCTATTTTTTTTCCACTCACTAAGCTGACTTTCTGCAGCTCCTGCCGATTGTGCCGCCGTGGCCCTACCCACAGGCGCGGATCTTTCGGGGGCGAAATACACCCTGAAGGATCCCGACGTGGAGTCCGACAGTTCTTCATCGGAGTCAGAGTCAGACTCTGACCTTGACTCCGACGAGGAGGAGCCGAAACCGAAGAGAAGGAAGGCAGCGAGCGCACCGAAGACCAAGACGGCGCCGAAGACCAAGAGGGGCGCGCGCAAGTCGGCTATTTCCCCCGAGGAGGTCCCAGATTCGCCCATGCAGTCCCCTCAGGCAGTGTTGCACGGGCTTTCCCCCGTGCCGTCCCCTTCCCCTGAACCCATGCGAACCACGACCATCGACCACCCCGACCTGGGGCCGGTGACGTTCGAAGATCCGACAGGAGGCACCGACTATGAAGATCTGACGCAAGAGCAGCAGCGCCAGCGCAATGTGCTCCGCAACAAAGCCTGGGCAGCTCGTCTACGAGAGAAGCAGGGCTATGCGCCGCCGCCGCCCCCACCCCAACCCACGGTAGTTGAGCGCCCGCGACCTCGACCACTTGTCGGACCTCGACCACTTGTCGCAACACGTCGCTCTGGTCGCTTGGCCGCGCCTGCGGCAGCGGATGTGGTCGGTACTTCGGGCGGCGCAGGGCAAGACGAGGACGACATCATGGCGTCCCCAATAGATTTCATGGGCAGCGACGAGGACGACATGATGGGCGGCGACGGCTCGGTCTCTTTGCCGCCGTCTCCCCCTGCGTCGGCGTCTCAGCCCCGCACTCCGTCAGATGGAATGGATGCCGCCTCGTTCTTCACGAGCGATGATGAAGGTCACCATGACGACCCACCCGACGCGCTCCCCCCCCAGCCCACGCCCACTACCACGCCGACCGTCAATACACCGGCCACAGTCACGCCCAGCGGCGCATCGGCCGCGTCCGCCGCGTCTGTACCCGGGATGCGCACTGAGTCTGTGTCCGTGTCTGACCCTTCGGAGTCGACCACCGCCGTTTCCCCCACGCCGCCGGACACGGACGCGCCCCCCGCGGTCATTGCGCCTCCACCAAGGTCGCAGGCGCCGCCGCTCCCGCCCAAAGCGCCCGACTGGTTTGTCAAAGCCCGGGAACAGATGCTGCAGAAGGACCTCGGCGCCCACTACAATGCGGCTGTGGCAGCTTGGACGCGCATCGAGACGGCGTGCAAATTTTCCGACTCAGGTTCCAAGCTGTCGGCAAAAAAACGCCCCGGGGAGATCGCGACATGGATCACGGCTGCGCGGTGGATGCGCGGACAACCTACGCCCGTCCCCACCGACCCAGAACGCTTCGAGAGGGAGTTCTGGGAATGGTGGGGAACGTTGCAGCCGACGTGGCGACAGAAGGACGGCGCGGGGAACTGGGTCATCACCGAGGAGTACGGCGGTGAATGGGAGGACGCGCTGCTGCACTGGGGGATGAATGGCACCCTCAGCGTCATCGCGGCGTTGTGCTTCTGGGGCTCTGCGGCCGTCGACTCCCCGGAACATCGTACGAGATGGGAAGAGGCCGTAAATGATGTGGCTTGGATTCTCGAGGGCCTCGCTGTATTCCATGAACGTTTCGGACATCGGTAGTGCATGTACAGTAGTAGTATTCTGAATTCGTCGTTTCGCGTCCCGAGGAAGAAAGAAACGGATAATTTTTCGACGTCGGATGGTCCTGGACTTGGTCAAAAATCCTCTAAGTCGTGTGGTCACGTGATGCGACGCGGATCGCATTGGCAACCAATCAAGGGCAAACAATGAAGGATATGGCGCTACCGATGCGATTTCGCCGTGTTTCTGGGTTCTTAGGGGGACGAAAGAGCGCATGGGTACTTGATAGAGACTTGAAAGAAGGAGAAATTGCCCCTGGTAGATTAAAAAACCGTGAAAGCCCAATCTGTGATCCAGAAAGCGCGTTTCCAAGCGCTAGACTGACGTGTAGGCGCATCATACAGCGCAGGTATGGATATGAGGTGTTGGCTGCCCAATTGCGGCCAGAAAAATGGAACAAATGCGGGTTTTTGAATCAACGGGGTAAATGGGCCATTTTGAGTTGCTGGCCTGCAAGCAAGCCACTGGCAGGAAATTGTGAGGTGCGAATCAATGCCAGATAGGTCTTCGTGACGGTTCGTATTTTTACAGTGCCGGAGGAACCGCATAAAGGGGGCCAGGAATTGTTTTTGTGCAACCTATTTTTCGCAATTTGAAGGGAAGGAGAGCGGTCTGGGTAAAGGGGATTTGTGCTGGACATCCGAGAATATCTGCGGTCTATACACCGCAGATCAAGAGCCGCTGGAGGGCCCCCAAACGTGGGCCGGAATATTTTTCTGCAGCATTAGTATCCATTCTGCTGGTGGAAACAGGCTTCCTGGGGCTGATGGAGGGACTGAGCGTGTATAATGCATGTATATATATGGTTGGTAGTAGTCTCCCAACAGGAGGGAACCGGGGGAGGGGCCGGAACAGCAGAAATGTACCGGTCAAAGCGAGATATATCGATTACATAAGCTCGGCTGTGTCGCCGGTCAAGCCAATCATGAGGGGGGAGGATTTGTTCCCACGCAGCTGTGTGGGAATTCGGTCCAACACCCCAATTGGGCAGGACGAGGACCTAGCAGAATCCCATCAATAAAAATTGTGCATTAATGTATCCAGTTTGATGGGACTCTGCATACGGGGCCGAGAGCAAAGATATACAAGCAAAAGGAGCCCGGCCGCACCAAACGGGGCTGGAATTGCCGAGATTTGGCTGTACGATAGCTAGCCAACCAGCTGGCTAGGTCCGTAGGAATAGAAAACAGGTTTCTATGGCTGGGGCCATTCCTTTGTGTCTATATATTACTACCATGGCTCGCAGGGCATCGTGCAACACACCCTGCGGGGCGGATTCCGCTATGCTGCCAATGGCCTCCAGGTGAGTCTTTTTGAACGCGAATGAGATCATCACACTCACTCACTGGTTCCTCCAGCGCCCGCAAAATATCCCGAACTCGGAAAAAAGCACCATTCTACTCGCGGAACTCCGCCATGCAGCCCCCATTCGAGAAATCACGTCATTCCAAAATGGTAAGTAGTTGTGGACTTTGGCTGGTAGCTGTCACTCACCCCTCATTAGCGCAACTCAAGAAGCTCGCGCCGCACGTCTGGGACGCGGCTCATCGTAGGATTGAACAAGCCATCGTTCACGACCCCGCCCTGCACCTCCCCTTCGGATATCCAGGCCAGGTCCGCCAGCCCACCGCGTTTGCCAACGTCGAGTTTCGTTTCACCATCAACGACTCCCGCCCTCAACAACGCATCTGCGACCACCCCTGCGCGTGGACCGCCTTCACCTCCGTCGGCGACTATGGTCCGGGCGATAGCGAGTTGATCGTGTGGCACGACCACACCGTTATCGAGTTTCCAGTGGGTTCGACCTTCCTTGCGCCGTTGTCCTTGAGTAGCATTTCCTTCACCTCCACAACCCCGCCCTCCTCGCGGATGCTCATTTCCCAAACGTGCGACGGCAACATCTTGCGCTACATCGACCAGAAGATGCCCCACCACCCCCGCGTCCCCACCATCGCGGAGCATGACGATCCTCACTGGCGCAAGAGCAGGGTGCGTCGGGCGGAGCGCGCGGTCGAGCATTTCCCGACGTCGAGTGAATATGCCCAGTAGTTTTTGCGAAGTCGAAATTGAATATCGTCCGAAGTCAATAGCCCCTATATATAATACGAACAAATGAAAGCTCTTTCTTGTCTTGACCTCGTCGATTCCACCCGTCCAAACCTCAGGCAACTGTGACACGGGGTCCTAGTTCTGGTTCCCAGCAAAAACTCCGACCGTTCGGCCGATCATGGCTTGAAGACTTTGCATAAAAGGGTCGGCCCATGTGTCTTGCAAATCTTGCGTCTTTCTTTCGTCAAACCCTCAGTGTAACAGAAAACAAAAGAAGCCCACTTGTTCTTCACCTCACTTCTCCTTACTGTCCTTCGCTAACTTCAGATAGACCTCAATGCCTGCGGAGCGCAGTTCTCACCTGGGGGTCCTTCGTCGACTGGGCTCTACTGCAGATAATCCCATCGTCATGGACCATCGCGGTCGTGTGCGACTCGGTCCCCGTAAGTCCCTATTCCCTACTGCTAACACTGGGTGCAAGGCATCATTTCCGGGCCCCGGAAAAGGGGCGGAAAGTGGACGGAAATACATATTTTCCTGCTTATTTCCGTCTTATTTCCGGGGCCCGGAAATAGTGCGGATAGTTTGTATTTTCTGTACATTTCCTCCTTATTTCCGGGGCCCGGAAATAATGTATTTCCGCAAAATTTCCTGAAAAAGTCCTGACTATTTCCGGGGTCCGGAAAGTTTGAATTTCCGGGGCCCGGAAATAGTACGGAAATCAGTAACCAAACATTCTAAATAAGGAAATAAACTCATCAATCTCCGGTCATATGACCCTACCTACTGGGATTTTCAACCCAATTATAGCAATTATAAATAACCAGTACAGGAAGTTGTTGGCAAGGAAAACAGTATGCTTGTAGAGGCCACTCTCTTTCAAGTCAAATTTGTAGCCACCATGAGCAATGATATGGTAGATGTTTAGCAAAGCTTTTGAGTTTATCTTCCTCTGGTTGACTCTTGCTTCTCCTCTATAGCTCTTGTGTTTTACAGTTAGCTCTTCAAGATCTGTCATGTATCAAATAGAACTTGGAGTAGCCTGGACCTGTACAACTTGTTTCAAAGTCACATAACCTTATAAGTGACACCAGAGAAACACTGTTCTTACTGATGTTAAAGGCAAAAAGGCAGTAATGAATGATTTTGCCACAAATAAAATAAACGACACCTGAGGGGATTGAACATTGAACCCTGGACAGGTCACCTGATCACGGTCCGGAGCTTTCCGGAGCTTCTGTCGAATCAAGTTTTCATTCGACAGAAGCTCCGGGCCGGATGATCATGTGATTATTATTATTATTATTTCTTCTTTCTTCTTTTCTTTTTCATTTCTTTTCTTCTGCTTTCTTTCTTCTCTTTGCTCTTCTACAGGAATGTCTTGCAATTGTTCATTGTTATGCTCTACAATGAAGCAAAATCACCAAACCAAATGAATCACATGACCCCATTTTGGACTTGAAATTTGTGAGCACAATAGGGTTGCGGAAGAAACTCCGAAGGGTACCACAAAGTCGGTAATTTACCACCCAAAATTTTCTGGGGGTGCAACATTCGTAATTTACCTTGAAAGTTACCTTTTTTTCGGGGTTGTCACGTGCCTTTCTCACGCGCCAATTTCACCGAAAATTTCGCCGATTTCTTGCTCGCTGCTTGCCCGGGGACGCTGAGCTCAATCACAAGTTACAACTGTGTGGCCAAGGATGCAAGAATGTTATGAGATACTGCATCACAGCAGAAGGCTGCAACGCGAAGACATCTGCCGAGCTACCACTTCAGTGAAGTCCCATCGTCTTCGTCGACGTGTTCCATCGCCAGATGTCCGTCGCCCGCATGCAAAGCCGACGCGCCGCTTTTAACAACAGGCTGATCAGCCAGTTGTACCATCAGTTCGTGGCAGCTTTGATGTGGTGCATCCTTTAGATATTCCAATCTTAAAGTTATCTTATGTAGCATCGAGCAATTGACATTGCATGTCTGAAGCACCAAGCGGACTAGACATGTTAGTTTGTGGATGTGTCTGTGTGCAGATCTCTGGAAGATGTGTTTCCCATCACAGTCGAGCCGACGATCGCCACCACCTAGCATGCACGCGCGACGCGACGATTTTTCCGAAAATTCAGACTGAAGTTTTGAACCACTGTTGGGCCTGTCATCTCAAACTAGTACTAGTCTCGAGCTCCGAGAACAGGCAGCGATTTGTCCCTAGGGCTCAACATGTGACCGCCCGCTGAAAGGGTAATATACCAGGCACTTTGGACCCACCGACCACAAATAGGTAATTTACCTATCACGTGACCGCGGTAAATTACATTTGTAAGTTACCACCCGGTTTATTCCGCAACCCTAGAGCACAATTGTGGTGCTCACAAATTTTGAGTCCAAATACAGGTCAGGTGCATGGCGAACTTGTTCGCCACGCACGTGACTCTTTCCCACGGTCCGTGGTTCAATCCTCTCAGGAAGCAATCTTTTTTTTTTGCCCAGTATGATAAATCCTGTAACTTGCTTTACATCTCTTTTTGGTTCTGCAACATCCTATGCAGAAAGAAAAATGCAAATGCAGTTCAGAGATGTGTGAGATTGAAAACCAACAGCCTTACATCTCTTCTTGGTTCTATACAGAAAGAGAAATGCATATGCACTTCAGAGATGTGTGAGATCTAGAGCCAATAGAAATTTCAATGAAGTGTTAACTCATGTTCTTCTTTGTTATAATGTGCTTGTCTGCTGAATTTTCAGTCTACCCGCTAATAGTATTGCCTCTAACTGAGGTCAACAAAATGTAGATTGCAAGGAGCACTGAGGACTACTATTCATTTGAGTACCTGAATTATGGAGGCTATTGGTTCAAAGGCATCAACATCACTTGATCTGATAGACTGCATCAAACATTACTAGTTCTGGAAGGTTTGGCTATTTCCTTTAATGGAAGGTTTCTTTGTTTGGCTTTCATGATTTCCGGACCCCGGAAATTCAAACTTTCCGGACCCCGGAAATAGTCAGGACTTTTTCAGGAAATTTTGCGGAAATACATTATTTCCGGGCCCCGGAAATAAGACGGAAATATGCAGGAAAAAATATATTTCCGTCCACTTTCCGCCCCTTTTCCGGGGCCCGGAAATGATGCCTTGCACCCAGTGTAACAAACTCTACTAACCCGCTCGCCAGTCCCGCGTTCGCCGCATCGATTCCCCTCCTCTGGTATGCTACTCGATCTCCGTTATAACTTATACCTTTTATTCATTTCGTGGTGTTTTAGGTCGCACCTCGTCTATCAGCATCCCGCCTGGTCTGGATTCTCCCCCTCGTATTGCCCCCTATGTCTGGGCCACTGCCGCAGATATCGAACGTCGCACTCGCCGCCGTGCCCGCCACAGGGATGAGAACCGCCCGCCGCCTCCATTCCGACGCCCTGTCTTGACTGGGTCCAGTACGCGCGTTCGGAGTCCCGCTGCAACGGAGCGGCGCCGCGTAGGTTCTCGTGCACCCCGCGACGAGCCGCTAACAGAGGCAGAGCTGTATCTCTCGACCGCGCGCCCTGAGGTTCGAGGGTCGCACGACGGCGAAATTGAATGTGGAATATGCTTCTCAATCAAGTCCCACCCTGTTCGGTAGGTGTATCTAGTTCTATTCTCTTGCGTTTTCATTCACACTGGCGGTAGGTATGAGTGCAGCCACAGTCACTGTTTCGCCTGTATCCGGCAATGGCTCGAGAAGCAATTTCACTGTCCTCAGTGTCGCGCCCCGATGTACCGGCGTCCAGTCCCGCACAGTGACCTTGAGAGCAAGATCGCGCGTGTCCACCCAGAATGGCAGGACCCCAGTGTCGTTACATACAGCTACCGCGGGCTTCGCTTCCCTGTCCGCCCCATCACCCTTGACTTTTGATTTGGCCATTTGTGTGATTCGTTCATTACATACGTCGTTGTTGCCTTGTCCATGTAAATCCATAGCGCAATGGTGTCAATTTGCATGCAAAAAAGCCCGCCAGAGCTACATAGTATCAAGATAGCAAAATAAAAGACATTTCTGTCGACTCAGTCCCTACATGGGTAGACAAACTGATAAGGTTGCGGGACGAATGTGTATCGGGTAGATTTAAATACTTCATTTCGTGCCTGCTTCCGTAGGCGGCCCTGGGATGCCGACTCACCCTCGTCGCGGTTCGGCGCCGCCATCCGCTTCCGTGGGCGGCTCTGGGAAGTCGACCCATCAGAGTCCTCGTCGTGGTTGGGCGCCGCCACCCGCTTCCGTGGGCGGCTCTGGGAAGTCGACCCATCAGAGTCCTCGTCGTGGTTGGGCGCCGCCACCCTTTTGCGACGCGGCGTCTCCTGGCGGCGCTGTGTGTCCTGCTTCTGCAATTGGCGCTGCCGCTGCTCCTCGAGTCTGGCCTGGGCCGCCTCAGGACCGAGTTTATTGACAAGTGCCCTTTGCGACGTGGTCAGCCGTTGTTTGTGAAAAAGGACGTACAGAGTGACATACACAACGCGCTTCTGTCGCGCAGCTTTCAATCTATCCAAAGCATGCCTAGACAGAGAGGGCCTCAGCGACTTTGCGAGTGCTCAGGGCATTTGGACACACCGTTGATAATATCGTGCATGCGCCTCTCGAACTTTGGCTTGCACTCGCTCCTGCTCGGACGGCGGTAGTTCCTTCATTCTCTGACGGTATCTGCGGAGGGATATTGAGAAGATATCAGAGATAGCCTGAGGAATAGTGGTGAACTTTGCTGTTCGTTCTCTCGCCTTTCTCCTCTTCTCTTCTAGTTTTCTCTCCCTAGTAAGTGAGATGTCTCAGCCTGAGCAGACCAAGAAAGGATGTGGTTGACCTCCATTCGTCGGCGCCTGAGGATTCTGTCGAGGAAGGGGGGGTCGGTGATTCGTCGCTCGACGGCATGACAGACGAGAACAGAAATGGGTGTGGGCGCGGAACGAGTAACAACGCGGCGGCTAGGTATTCGGAACACGATTGTCTAAGACTCCCTCTTGCGCCGGCCAAAGCTGACTCCGATGTGGCTGGGTATGTATGCGGGGGAGGTTCTAAGAGCGCTAGATGATGATAGATCCTCGATGGGAGACGATGTAGTCTAATTAATTGAGAATAGACCAGCGAGGAGCGAAATCCAAGGAAAGGCAGTAGCAGAAATTCGAGTCCAAAAGGGGGAAGACCATGTAAGTTGGAAGGGCGACTCCAAGCATGACGGGAACCGCGAAGCGTCTCCTTACATTTCAGTCCTATTTATTCTCCCGCGTTCTTTGGATCGTCTAAAATTCAGGTTTTCTTTGGCCACTCAAAGAAAAGACATGGTAGTACTATGACAAGGCATTTCGCCTATGCGAGAAGTAATGGTGCCCCGTACGGGCGATGGTATTGCAAATGCCTCGAATGTAAGATTGTTACGAGTGACGCGGATAACGCGTCTGGCCGCTCCTCGTACCTATTGCGGAGAAAGGGCTCTATGGCCACACAAGTAAGGGAGGATATATATTAGAGGTGCAAAGACATGCCCAAATTATTTGAAGTGTGCTTGAGCAAAAGCAGCCTAGAAAATTGTCGAGAGAAAGAGGGCAGTCGGTGACCTACATTTAGAGTTAGGGCACAACCTTCATAAGTGGGTACAGCATAAAAGTCACTGTTCTATGAACAGAGGGAGTCTGGGCAGCTCTGGACGCGTGAATTAAGTCTTGCGGACGAGAGGACGCGGAGGAAGAAACCAAGAGTTGTTTTGATGTGCGACGCGTTTATGGAGCTAATTGCTGGACTTTGGGAGTACTTGTGTGTCTGGGAAGTAACAGAAGGCCAATGGCTTCGATTAGGTTGCAGATGATAAATTTTGGAGAAGAAGGAGGGGAGCAGGACAAAAAAATGCCAGGATCGAGTGTCAGTTTTCAGTTGCAAACAGTGAAGTAACGTCTTACGCCGATTTTGTTACGAGTGACACACCCTGCCCCGAGCGTTTAAAATCATTAGTAAATTCAAGGTACTTTCCATCACTATGAGACCTCAGCGAAGACCAAGTTCGAGATGAAAGGGACTATATCGAGAGAGGTGAATGCAAACGCAGGGCATGAAATTGCTGGAAAGAATGTTGAAACCAAAATTTACGAGTGACGCCTCTCAATTTACGAGTGACACCTCTCCCCGCTAACAGTGTTTTGTACATTAAAGAGACGAGTGGTCGTCGCAGAATTTTGAGAGAGAGCAATGTGGAGACCTCAGAACCCGGATTATGGGTACACAAAGTAAAAATGGACGCAATTGTAGACTCGAATTTCAATAACTTTGTACATGGGTGAACCGCTCTCAACTACCGAACTAAACAATACTGTACTCGACTACACGCGGTACGCAGGGCACAGGACTCCGACGCGGTTGTCCGCAAGTCCAATTTGGAACTTTTCGATAGCCTTTTCCTTGGTGGTCCACGAGTCGTGCACGGCACCGGGCACACAGGACGTGTTGAGACCGCATTCGAGACTACGAGAGGTGCGTGGGATGTGAGTAAATGGATAAAAGGCAGGAAGAGGGTGTAATCACCTCGATTGGTATACGCCAGGGCAGACACCACGGTACACAACGTACCAGCGATGCCCAGGAGCGGCGGGGCCATCAGATCCGGTGTGAAGTGGGTTTGGGGTGTCGAGGAAGTCTGCAGGCTGAGGCAACACAGGAATTGCCGGTGGCGGCACTTGGGGGGAGGAAAGGTGGCGCGATGTGCACACTCGGGTCCACGAGCGTGCCCGGGCATATTCGAATGCGGCGTCAGAGGCATCCTTAGAAGGGTAACTTTGATGGAGGCAGCCTGGGACGCGTTCAACGAGCGGCCGCACCTCTTCCCTAGATAAACGCGTCAGAGCTACACATAGTGGAGAATTGCAAGAACTAACCAAGTTTTGTAGGAACCAGGGACTTTACCGAAGAATACAGCATATCCGCGGTTCTTGGTCTTGGGGCGACGATGCTTGAGCTTCGGTGTCACCAAGGTCGCTCGGGCGCCAGGGACGCCTTGAGTGTGATAAGCTGCTTCGTCCCTGAAGCGAGCGAAGAGAGTGTTAGTTGGAGTGGCAGACAACGGAATGGAGCGCACCAGTGCTCTGTGGACCCATGTGCCGCTGGTGACTCCCAGCGATACAATGTTTCGGGAGACGGGGTAGGCCCGCGCGGAGGGGTCGACGGGCGAGGAGGATCTGGACGAGGGACATCACGGGATCCTGGGTTGAGGCCGAGACGCGTAAAGTCGGAGACGACGCGGTCAAGGTCGACTGCAGAATACGGGGGAGGAGAAGACATCAGCAGGTGCGTCGAGAGAAGACAAGGCAACGGTTTAATAAATGAATGGAATGAAGATAAGACACGCCGGGTTCAATTGGCGGGGCCCGAGCATCTTCAATGCAGGATGTCCAGAGAAAAGTGACAAGTCCCGATTGAGCTGTTGATGGAAGACGAGGTGATTCTACGAGTTACACGCGCACTTCCCCCGCGGAAATAGGAAGTTTGTTCACTCACCAAGAAAGTGTTCCCAAGTTGTTGTCAAGGTGGTGCCGATACAACGTGAGGAGGCTAGTCACACGCCTGCTTCTCCGGCGGAAAAACAATTAATTTACGAGTGGAGGAATTCCAGTTTGAGGGTGAAAGGTAACGCGTGTATTTTTTCAAAGGAATCGGACGCGGACAGCAATGAGAACAAGTATATTTATGGGCGCCCGCTCCCCCGTCACTATTCGTCAGGGCAAAAACTTCAAAGAATATTAATTACAGCGGAAAAGAAGGAGGCAAGGCATACTTTAGAGATATTCGATTTCAGCGAATGAGAAAGACAGCGTCGCCTTCGAGGGCGTCGTTGAAGTGGCGGAGCGCCTCGGCCTGCGAAGTGAAGCTGGTGCTCAGGGCATTGGAGACACCAATAACCGCGTTGAGGGAAAGCGCGGCGTTCTTCGTGAGGCCCACATATTTGCCACTGGTAATGGCAAACCATTTGTCGTTGGGTTTGCCATTGTTGTCGGGGACGGCGTCAAGGAAGTCGGCGGGAACGACAGTGTACAGGGAGCCTGCGCGCCAAGGGCCTGTGGTGCAGAAGAGCGAGGAAACCCGACCAGAATCAGCTGCGCGGTGCGGATTGAGATGCAGAATTGATGAATGAACGAAGAACTCACGGCGAGGGAAAGAAATAAGGAATGCGGCCGCCGCTTCAGAGACACTGGCAGTGGCGTCCGTGACCTCACCGACAGCGACAGCGAGCTCATTGAGGGCAGTGACGACTACGAACCATTGAGCGGGAAGGCGGAAAAAGAGAAGGAAGGATACATACGATGGCTGAGATGAGCGTCGCCCACAGCGCCGCTGGCGTCTTTGACCACGGCAACAGCCGCGTTGAGGGCGTCGACAGCTGCGCGCACTAGGAGAGTTCAGGGAGAATTGAAGCAAAGGAAGAAGAAATCCCGCACACTTGTTTTGGTCGGGAGACAACGACGCGTCGGCTCCCTCAGATGAGATGGTAGCAGGAGGCGACAAATCGGTAGGCGACGAAGGAGGAGTCGACGGAGCAGACGAGGTGGGAGACACTGAAGGGGTAGTGAGGTCAACTTGGAGTTGGGTCATAGTATATTGTTTGGTGGGCTGATGAGGGGAGGAGGGAGGTTCGTGTCGAGAGATGGTTCTTATGTGAGAGGTGATTGAAACTCCGCTCAGTGCATGTGGTCTTGGTTTATCCGGGCGATCAAACAGGAGAGAAGGGGATCGTGCTGGCCGTCCAAGGAGAGAGGCTGGGAATAAACTTAATTTCGAAAGTGGTACCGTTCTTCTATACGGCCACCAACACCCTCAGCGCCCGCAACAAAGTTTGAGAAGACAGCAATACCTGGTGAGCGTCTCGTTTTATTTGCGTTGAACTGGTCCTGAGTCCCAGTGCTCAGATGGGGAAGCGCAAGAGAGAGCGAAAGGCACGCAAGCGGGTTCCCAAAGAGGATAGAAAGAATCTACGTCTATGGGCGGAGGGGGCTCGCGAAAGTGTATTGACACCGCACATACAAGGGTACGCTGATGCGCTGGAGCGCGGGTGGTGCGCCGAGCGAGATTATCTGCTCGAGGTGTGCCGCGAATTCCACACCAAGATCGACTGGCGCTTGCAAGATCACGAAGAGCCAGAGTTGCCTCTGCGCGATTACAACCCTCTGGACACTGTTCATGCGGAGGACGTCGACCTGGAAGAGGAGAAGGCGCACAGAGAGCGGGTCCTGTTGCTCAACAAGGTAAACAAGAACGACGCCTGCACGTGACCGTGACTCATCTTTCCTGCCTCGGTGTTCAGCGTATTCGTCGATGGTTCAAGTACCGCGTGCGCCGGCTGCGCAAAGGCTTCCAGTCAAAGATCGACCCACTTAAAGACCCGTGGTCTCTCCTGGTGGCGCAACTAGCGGGTATCAAGGCTCCTCCTAAAGCACGCCAGGCGTATCAGCAATTTATGCACGAAGCTTACGACGAGAAAATCGCTCCTCTTGTGGATGAACTTTGGAAAAAGGAAGCCAGCGAGGGGAGCAACATCCAAACGGCTAAGGATCCGGGAGGCCCGTTCAGAGCTAAAGTGGCTCGGGACGTCTTCGCTAAGCTGCCGCAAGCCGAGCGGGACGGTTACGCTGCTCGTGCGAAGCAAGAAGCTGCCGACGCGAAGGAGAAATACGAGACTGCCATGAAGGCGCCCCCGTCCAAGGCTGCCGAAGACAGAGATAAGTAAGTGGCAGCGGAAGGGGTGGTGTGCGCATGCTGACGAGCGATACCTCCAGATGCATCGAGACAGTGGGGAAATTCCTTGGGCCCATCATGAAAGGAATATTCGACCGCACAGGCCTGCACTGCTGCTTCCTGATGGGCGGTCCCATCCCCAAGTACGGGGGCGAACTGAAAACTGTCTAGTACGAGAGACTTAGCCTTCCTTACCATCATCACTAACAAACCTGCAGTGCCTCGTATGGGCGGAACAAGACAACAGCGGGCGGCGGACATTTTCCTGAATGGGCAAACCAACGTTTCAATGTTGTTACAGATCTGATGAAGGAATACTTGACGACTGCTTTCAGTAATTATACGTCCCTCAGCCGACAGAGTGTGTTTACTGATCGCCATTCTCATAGGTCCACAGGAGCGAGCGGAAGCGGCGCTACCAACAGAAGCCGATCTATCGGGGGCAAAGTACACCCTTTTGCCTGACAAGGACGATCTGACCGACGACTCATCCGGTTCATCCGACTCGGAGTCTGATTCAAATGTCGATTCAGACGACACGGAAAAGCCCGCGCGCAAACGAAGCAGGACGACAAAAGGGAAAGCTGCAAAGGCTTCGAAAGCGGTCGACTCGGACGAGGAAGGCGAAGAAGAGACTCCAGCGCCCGCAGAATGGAAGATTGGCGACCCTGAATCATTATTCGTGCCGACGCAGGCGGAGCGCAATTTATACGGGGGCGGGGCGCATGGGAGGCAGCAGGCGATGGCGGCGAGGCGAAATGCGCTGCTTCTGGCCCCGCTGAAGGAGCAGTGGAAAGCCGTCCTCGGTGCGAAAAAGAAGCCGACGCCGCAGCCAAGGAAACGGAAACTGGCAGGGAATGATTCTGCCCCCGCGCGCAAGTCGCGACGCCTAAACGGAGATGGCGACCAGTCATTTTCTGTTAGCTCATCCACTGGGCCGGATGCACTTCCTCCATTCTCCACTACACTAAACACATCGGAGCCCCCGCCGTCGACGCCAATAGCACGCCCAGCCGCTGCATCCCAGTCCGGGGGGAGCTCGGTGCTGGCGCCATCAGTGTCGGCGCCCGTAGCGCGCCCAACCCCTCCAGCTGAAACCCCGGGGAGCCCGGTGGCCACGCCGTCCGCGTCCAGCGCACACTCCACCGCTGTAGTATCGACCTCCGGTGCGGTAGCGCCACGCTCACCGACGCCCGCGTCCGCCAGCATGACACCCACTGCGATTACCCCCCTCTCGACGTCAGCCAGCTCGGCCCCGGATCCGCCGACAGTCGTGCTCGCTACAGGCGGTGGTGACAGAGCGGTGTGCCTCAAGTTTGACGAGGACTCGCCGGGCTGGTTAAGGGAAACACTCTCGTACCTGACGACGCGTGATCTGGGGTGCCATTATACCGCGCTGCTTCAAGCTCTGGTGAGGTTGGAGGAATCCGCCGACTCTGATGGGGAGAAGCCGCTGGGACGGTCGAAGACACAGCCTACCGAGATCAAGGAATGGATCAGGGGAGGACGCGGGGTGAAGATGAAGAATTTGCCCACCGTGACGAATATCGAGGCGTATGCGGTAAAGTGGAAGAATTGGTGGGGCGAGATGCAGCCCAAGTGGAGGAAACGTCGCGACGACGGCAGCTGGGTGGTCGGGGGAGAGTATGGAACAGACTGGGGTAGGCTCGATTGCTCAGGCCTAAATGGGACAGTCAGCTTTGTGGCCGGACTCTACTTTTGGGGCACGGCTGAATCCCACACGGATGATTCGCGGAGGGAGTGGGAAAAGTGCGTGATGGACGTGTCGTGGATGCTGGAGGGTCTCGATACTCTGTACGAGTGATTTGTGTAGCGCGATTCTGCTTCTCGTGTAGGAGATCTGTCTCTGATACCCCGCTTATGTCTTACAATGAAAATCAAGATGAATAAAATTATATTTTGCTGCTACTTCTGAATAATAAAGACGTGGAAATATAATCGGACTTAGTCGAGGGGCACGTGGTCAAAGTAAATAAATTCGTGGAGAGTGAAAACCAGTGAGGAGAACAGAGCAACGTCAAAGAAGGAGCATGGCCTTGCGGCAACAAGTCAGGGAAGGGGAGGGAGCCAGCGGGCATAAAAATGAAGCAGCGAACGGAAAAGTATCTAGAAAGAGAGAAGGCGCGCAGCGGGCGGGCAGTAGGCGGGCAAGCAGGCGGGGATCAGCATCGGACAGACAGAGCGCAGCCGATACGCGCAACGAGCGCGGACGAGGCGGGAAGGAGCGCGCAGAAGGCGGGCAGGGCGCGCAGGAGGCGGGCAACGAGCGACGAGCGCGCACGAGGCGGGCCGCGCGCGAAAGAGCGCACAGGAGGCGGGCAACGGGCGACGAGCGCGCGAGGTGTGCAAGGAGCGCGCAGAAGGCAGGCAGGGCGGTAACGAGCGGGCAGGAGGCGGGCAAGGCGCGAAAGAGGGCGCAGGACGCATCGCGCAGAGCGTAGCCGATACAGGTAACGAGCGCGCTGCGTGCAGGTAGCCAGCGCGTAGTCAGGGGGTAACGAGCGAAGGGCGGGCGGACAGCGCGAGAACGAGCGAGGCGCGGGCGGGCAGCGCGGGAACGAGCGAGGCGCGGGCGGGCAGTGCGGTAACGAGCGCACAGGAGGCGGGCAACGGGCACCCAATGGGCAACGCGGTAACGAGCGCGCAGAAGGCGGGCAACGGATGAAGCCGAGAACGAGTACCGCCAAGCGGTGGAGCGGCGCGGGTGGGCAGGGCCGACCACGAGGGTGATAGCGGGCCGAGGCACGAGATTTATGGGAGCTCAGAGGCGAGAGTGAAGCAACAGCGACTGGATTGCAGACTGCAGAGGAGAACGGACAAACACAGAGGAGAGGAGAGGGTTGATGGGGATCTAACACGTGTAAACAGCCATTCCAAATTGATGTACAGACCAGAAAGGGGCCAGCGGCGGCGCACCGAGGGCGCTGGAGGGCCCTGCGGCGCACAAAATGGCCTATTTGTCCTCCTTTATACATCTGTACTCAAGTACGTGTCAACAGGAAATGCGGGGGTGGGAACCGAAAGGATGTAGCGCATCAGCGGATCAGGCGGGAGGAGGCGCAGCGGGCGAGCCGGGAATACACCGCGGTACGGGGGCAAACGGAGGTCGGGTGAAATCGTAGGCCGAATGGGGAAGGATGCCAATGGGGAATGATGTTGGGACCATCACGAAAGTAGAAATCAATAAAAAGGCGGAAATGTAGAAATGTTTTTGGGCCGCGCGCGCACAAATACGACCATTCCACGGGCACCCGGGCCGCCCCAAACCCCCAAATCGCCCCCCCCAAAAAAAGGGCGGAAAACAGGTGAATGGAGCCAGGGGGTGGCTAGCTCCAGGGTTGTAGCCAAAGGGTGCCCCTGGCTGGCTCCACGCCGTTTAGCCTATATATTACAGGTACGGCTCCAACCTGTGTTCTCCGATTATCCTCGGCCTACCATGGCTTGAGAAGAATAAAATCGTCATTGATCATGCAGACCGAACGGCAGTGGACAAGCGTGTCGGGTATGACCTGTTTAACCCTCCTGCTCCCGCTGTGCCCCGAGCGCCGCCAGTTAAATTGCGCGAGAAGCTGCGACGGACCAAGGTCGACCATAAGCTGATGGCGACCGAGTTGAAGGCCGTATGCGCAGCACGTCGGGCTGATATGGAAGCGCGCAACCTGTTCGAGGACGTTAAACCTGTGAACGTCATAGCCGCGATTCGTGAACGCGTCGAGGTCTTGGCTCACTGGGAAGAACTCCAGAAACGGGGGGATAAAATTCGCACCGACTACCCAATGCTATTTGAACCAATGCCGCACGTAAACATGCTCCCCACCGACGTCCTCTGCCAAATAAAGGTCAAGGATGCGGAACGCAATATAGAAACCCGATCTTACCGCAGCCCACGCAAGTACAAGGAGGCGTGGCAGGTCTTGATTCAAAGCCACCTCGATGCGGGACGCATCCGTCCCTCCACTTCTCCGCACGCGTCCCCCGCGTTCCTGATACCTAAGTCGGATAAACTCGCCCTCCCTAGGTGGGTGAACGACTTCAGGCCCTTGAACGCGCAGACGATCCGCGATGCCTTCCCGCTACCACGCGTCGAGGATATTCTTGCGGATTGCGCGAAAGGAAAGATTTGGTCAACGATAGATTTTACCGACAGCTTCTTTCAAACAAGAATGCACCCTGACTCCATCAAATACACGGCCGTGAGCACACCGCTGGGCCTGTATGAATGGCTGGTCATGCCTCAAGGACTTCGAAACGCGCCCTCCGTACAACAACGACGCGTAACGGCTGCCTTGAGGGAACTCATAGGCAAGATCTGCCATGTGTACCTCGACGACATTGTCATCTGGTCGGAGAACGTGGAGGAACACGACCAACATGTCCGTCTGGTTTTCGACGCCCTGAAAGCCGCGGGCTTATATTGCAATCCCAAGAAGACTAGGCTTTTCCAGTACGAGATTGATTTCCTCGGACACCATATTTCTGCGCGAGGCGTTGAGGCCGACGCGAAAAAGGTGGAGAGAATCGTCAACTGGCCCCAGCCGAAATCTTCAACGAACGTACGCGCCTTTTTGGGTCTGGTCCGTTACATCTGCAGGTTCCTCCCAAACCTAGCGGAGTACACCCAGGTACTCGAAGCACTGACCACCAAGGACTGCGACAAGGAGTTCCCTCCATGGTCGAGCCAGCACAACCGTGCGTTCAACAAAATCAAGCAGATTGTCGTCGGTCGCGACTGCCTTACTACGATCGACCACGACAACCGCGGCGAAAACAACATCTATGTCACTGCGGATGCCAGCGACAAGCGGTCAGGCGCCGTGTTGTCCTACGGCAAAACGTGGGAATCAGCGAGACCCGTAGCCTTCGACTCAATGAGCTTCAAGGGCGCGGAGCTGAACTATCCCATTCACGAGAAGGAGCTCCTCGCCATTATTCGCGCTCTACGCCGCTGGCGCGTCGATTTGATGGGGAACGAGTTCACCGTCTTCACCGATCACCGTACTCTCGAGAGTTTCGACACGCAAAAAGACCTGTCTAGGCGCCAAGCGCTGATAAGCCGTGAAATTGGCTATGCATGAAAGACTACAATTTCGCATTTTTCATATCTAAGACCACATCCGAGATCCAACAAGTCAAGAGTACAAGAGTTAGTGCAAGCTCCGAGCAGCTAAATAAGTAGATGGCATGTACTTTCAAAAGCCAGCTTTGTTGGTCTCTTGTTGCGGTTCCTTTACCAGGGCTAAGGCAGAGACTAGCAGACCAAGGTTGAGGACATCAACACAGACTAGGGCCTTGTAATAAGGACTGCTCTGTCAAGGTCAATCCCAGTGACTAGGCAAGACTTCGGAAAATGATGTCGAGTGAGTACTTGGCAGCCGAACTGCAATCAAGGAGATGTGAAGATATAGATGCATTTTGAGTCGGTTTCAAGACAGAATGAGCCTCAAGTGGAAGATGAGAGATTGTGCAGCACACTGGCTATCCAAGTTTGCTTGAGACTTTGGTCCCAAGTTGCAAGCTCGAGACATCGAGCTTGTACAATGTTCAACATGTCCGATCAAACATGTCTTCCGAGATGCCGAAGTCCGAGATGCCGAAGTCCGGAAATATCCGATCCTGAAAAGGAACAGATTAAATCAGAAAGAGCGATCGGTCTAGACCGCACAGCTTCGAACTCTGGACCCAGCCAGGCCTGGCTCATCTATCAACCCGCCAAGAATAGCCAAGATCAGTTTCCATCACGACATGGACATTTCGGAGGATACAGGAACTGTCAACCGTCAGAATTGGAGTCAGAATGAGTCAGGATATCGGAGAGCCTCGGGGATCAGCTTAGCTAATAGATTAAACGAAACAGTATATAACAGCACCCAGTTTGTACAGTACAGGAGCTCCGACAGCGCCCAGACTTTGGCAGGGGTCTCCCGAGGGAGGCCCTGGTCAGGTTTGTGGTGAAGTTAGACTCAGGGTTGAATTGAATGGCACATATTGGATACACTACAAACTTGTGTGATTAAGTCAAGAAGGAACCCTACCCTTTGCTAAACAGATTGAATGCTCTCGTCGTCGCTTCATAAGCTTCTCGAGATCATCCTTGAACAATAGCATAGAAATTGAACAGTCCCTGAGAAAGGCTCAGGTTGAAACCACCGAAGTGACCTTTACTTGTCCGTACTGGTACTTTGTTTACCTTTCAGGACGTCGTTCTTGAGAGCCAAGTTGGTGGTATGCCTTGGAAGTGCTGAGGAGCATGCACAGTCGGAAACGGGCTTGCAAAACCAATCAGTCCTTGAGTGAGGCTCGGGGTGTAACCATAGGCAGATTATTCCGGCTTTGAAGTGCAATGTTGCGCTGACAAGGGCTGGGTAGTGGTGTCTCCTTCAAGAGTGTTGTATCTTGAGAGTGCTGAAGAGCATGCATAGTCGGAAATGGGCTATTGTGATACTTAACAAACCACGCCGGTCTGCATAGGCCGTTACTTGAATAATAAACTCTGTTTCCTTTCCCCTTGAACTTTCTAAGTGCAATCTTGGACAGACTCGAGCGGACAACAAGGATCCAACCAGACTTGATTGAATGGCTTCGGAAGATTTGCAACAAGGCATATACTTTGTCCTTGAAACCCCAAGAACTCAGGGAGGAAAGTCTTGTTTAGGTGGTTGGTTGTTGGTTGTTGGTTGGGTTGTGTTGTGTGCAGCTCTAGCTGCGCTCTCAGAACTCGGTCAGAATCACATTTCCTCTGGGCATGATTTCCCTGCCGCTCAGCGCGGTGAAAGGGTTGCACAGGAGAAGCGGATGGAATCAAGATTCGACGGTTTGGATATGAATGAAGACAAAGATACAACAAAGTTGAATCTTTAATCTAATCCACAACAAACAACCTAATCCTAAACACTTTACTACTTCTACTGCCGAGTTCGTATTGTAATGAGGGGAGCAGGTAATTAAGGGGTTGCTGTCTTAGACGTGTGCAGCGCGCGTGTGGTCTGAGTGAAATAAGGCTTGGTAACCGAAGTTATAGCACCCTATTCGCAAAGTGGATTGTAAAGCGTCCAAAGCTATATGCCAAAATCCCAAACGTATCCAGTCCAAGGCTATACAACAAGCCTACGATTCCAAGTCCAAGCTATCCAAGTCCATTCAAGGCTATACCACAAGCCAAATCCCAATCAAAGGCTATACCACAAGCCAATTCACAAGCCACAGGTTCAATACAATTCACAATCAGTCAGGAGTCCAGGAGTATCGCCAGGGGCGTGCAGAGATTTATATTATAACTTGGAACGGCACTATTCTGAATAGAGTAGCCCTGAGTGACAAGTCCAGATCCGAACCGTGCGTTAAGGAGGGCCGTAACTGGGTGGCGCCTCAATAACCGGGGTGGGATTCCGTACCGTACATGCCAGTGCTCTCGCTATTTTATACTGTACACTATAACGCTTACACAGAGAGAATTACAAGATTGCGGATAAACGGAGTAGGGGTGTGACAGACGATCGGGTATACATGTGTTTAAAATGAATAGAAAAACGAGTCATATCGGTAGCCAAGCAGTTACAGTTGAATTAAGAAAGATTAATGAAACTCCTGAATGTCCATTAGTTGCCTTGGGACTTATCTCGGACTTCGTGTGGTGCTGGAAGTCGAGATTAGTCCCTAGGTTCTGAATAGGGCCGTGCCCGTGAATAAGATACTCAGAAAGGGATTCTACATGTTTGTAGCTTCCACTGAGTACCCCGCACTCCCTTGTGAAGAGCTTGGAAGACCAAGTTCCTGGATTGGAACCTTAATCTCCCCGTTTTGAGAGTCGATCGCGATTTGATGTGATCATGTCCGGATAATTCCGTATCGGCCTATTCGGAACATGATCTCAGGCAAGTACTGAGCCGGTCACGTGGTCCATCGCGTGTCCCATTTCGATGCAAAGAGATGTAAACAAAGGCTTCAATCAAGCGTCCGGCGTCCTCAAGACATAACCGATAAATCCCCCAGATGCCCACTAGGTACGTTATGAATAAGGGAGCTCTCTTGTACAACCTGAGCGTCTGTAAGTTGACCCAGTTTTAATTGTAACCCGTACAACAGCGCTAATTCAGTATGATCTTTCTGAATAGCCCCTGCGGGTGGACTTATTATAGTCCCCATTAAGAGTAGGCTCAAAGCATAATATCAGATATGATATTATGCTTGAGACGCGCGTTAAAAAGAACAGAAAACGCGAAAAACGCGTGAAACAGGCCTAAACCCGATACACGGCTTATCAGCGCTGGACGGGAATCTGCTGGGGACCACGAAAAGATAAAGTATTGATAAGACGGCCCGGGCCGGCCCGCGCTTATCGGTATCTAATCTCTTCTTTTTGACTTTGAAAAACCGGGCGCAGAGGGCGAGGAGGACTAGAAGGACGGGGCCAGCGGCGGGGAGTGTGGTCAAGACATCGCAATGTCCCTGTAGAGCGGCAAAAAAGGAGGGGGACTGGGGAATGAGTTACCGAGGATGGAGCACCGGTGGTGTCCGACCGAGGAAAAAACAGCAACGAGGGCGTGCGCAGCGAGGAGGTCGTGGGTGCGCACGGCAGAGGGTGCGCGGAGAAGGCATGCATATTGATCAATTAACGCGAGCGGAGTACGTTGGTGGACGCGTTCACGGTGCCCGACCGAAGGAAGTCGGTCTGACGAGTGCGGCCGTGGTGGAATGGTGGCGAGCGCGCGGCGGGTGAGAGCTTCGCGGGGGCGTTGCGCGTGGTACGGAGTGTGCGCGCTGCACGTTAACGTCCGAAGAGCGCGCTGAGGAAGAGTGGTGCTCGCCCGACCGAGAAAAAAGTTTCGTGGCGAGCGGGCGGGCGCAGCGCAGCTAGTGTACGGTGGGGGACCGTGCGCGCCAGCGGCGAATAGGGAGGAGGTTGCCGGTAGTGGTGTCCTACATCCGCAACGCGCCGGGGGCCATCTTTCTCGTACTCTTTTTCTCGATCCCCGTCATCCGCTCATCCTCAACGCGTAGGTAGCTTGTCTTTCTCGTTCATAAAAGAAATCACAAATATTCAGTTGTAAGCCCGAGGCTGGAGGCTGCATATATGCTACATTCTGTGTATCCCGCCCTGGTGGTGTCTACATTTTACAAGTACGTGTATCACCCAGACTTCCTCGCCGCCTCTTTCTGTCGGGAGATCAGTTTTCTTCGCAAACCAAATACATAGTAAGACATACCGTTCAGGAAGAAGGGCCCCGATACGCTTGCATTATTACTTCGGCGGCGCCATCCGCTGCGCATATTTCGCCCAGCTCTTCCAAAAGGGTTTGGACGAACGCAGCTTGGTGAGCCCCCGCATGAGCCTCAGTGTTCTTGGTCACTTCGACAGCGCGATCGATGTAGCCTGCCCGCGCCTCGTCCGACAGCCCGTGCCACTTTGCTTTCAGCACTGGCTGATAATGCGCTAACACGGCCTCCCCCTTCGCGGCTGCGTTGCTCTTGGCCTCCGTAAGAATGGCATCCCGGTGCTCATTTTCGAAGAGCACACGGCCGGCGAGCGGGTGGCGACGGAAGTTGGTGGGAAGGGGAGTGATATTGATGAAGGGTTTAGGGCCGCGGCAAAAGTGCTGTGCGTCGTTTGACATGGTCGAAGGAGTTGTGTAGCAAAGATTGGCGCGAGGGGGTGGAATCTAAGACGCGGATGAATGTCTTATTTGAAGGACCAGCGGACAAAGCATACCCAAGTAAAAGCTTTGACCTTTCGCTGGGTCCCCATGAATGCATTTGCGGTGTCTCCGTGCCGACACGCTGGTTCAGGTGGTGAAATGTGCCAGGGAGGTTGAAGCCGAGCCCCACGTCTGGCGTGCGCAAAGCGAAGCCGACGTTAAGTCTGGCTCGTCGGTGGCATGTATCCGTTGGCGCTTTCAGGCGGGGAAGCCGACGCGTAGTCTGGCTCACAGGTGCCTTCGTCGTCTAGGTCTTGTGGGCGGTGCTGTTCTTTGAACCCTCCTTTAGCAAAAGAAAGCAAGTTACAGGGGAAAAAATCGACCACTCACCAGGAAGGTGAAAAAAAATTCGTCTCTCCACGGTGACCACGCTCCCCGGCGTAGACACCGTTCCCTGAGCTCCTAGTCCACTGTCGCCCCCCGCGCCGCTCATCCTGAGCAGAAAACGGTCGCGCTGGCCCGGTGACCATTGAGAAAGCTGGCGGGCGTCGTCATCCGCTCAGCGCCGGATCCAGCGCTCCTCGTCTTGCGCCAGAAACGGGTATAGCGCGAGGATGTCCCCACTCCCCGGCTGTAGTCGGTGTTGAGTAGTGTCGAGGTTGCGGTGGTCGTCGAACAAGTGGTGGAGGTGAAGATTATATTCGCTGCTTTGTTTGTTTGTGTTGACATGGCCAAAAAGTGGGCCGACAAACCGCGTCCGGTCGCGTCCTGTCTGCCTGCTCAGGCAGCAGCGAACAAAGAGTGTATAGATTTTTTCCAACGTTTAAAACGTCGCTCTCCATGTACGCGGCCCTCAGATTAAAAGCTTTCTTGTTCCCTTTGCGTTGATCTCAGTCGCCTCAATATTATTGTCCACATCGTACGGAAATATCTAAACGAGACTAGTACTCTGAATTGTAGTAATCGTAGCGAGCCCGCTTCGCACTTGTTGACGATTCCGATCCTTTTCGCTTCTTGCTACTACTGGCGGGAAGATCTTCGATCAAAGTCTGAGACGAGCACGCGATGGGTGGAGTCCGCTCTAAGAAAAACGTGGAGTCAAGAATTGACCAAACACAAGTGAAGGGCACTCACCGCGCGGGCGATATTGACGGTGTTGTTCTGACGATGCAGTTAGCTAAGCCCCTGGGATTGGAATCTATGGAAAAGAGACGTACGTTCCTGAA
Source organism: Mycena polygramma (assembly GCA_029449255.1). Taxonomy (NCBI): domain Eukaryota; kingdom Fungi; phylum Basidiomycota; class Agaricomycetes; order Agaricales; family Mycenaceae; genus Mycena; species Mycena polygramma. The sequence continues at coordinate 513,833 of JARKID010000077.1, read as the reverse complement.
GTTTCCGAAGAGCTCTGCCTTGCGCGCGGATCTCTGCCTCCCATCTGGCGATCTCCGTGTGATGCTCTTTTGTCAAGGCGTTATGCACATAGAGGATCGTCCTGCCCTGCGCCGCTAAATTGACGGGGTCAGCAGAGCTCTTGTAACTCTTGCTGTGGCTTGAATAGCGCAAGTATGTTCTTGTCGAAAACGTGAGGCGCAAGTCGTAGTCGGTAAACTGGAAGCAGGTCTCCTTCGGAACGTAGAGCAATTTCTTCGAAGGCATTGTGCTCTTGGAAAATACGACAATCGTGAGTACAGCGTCTGCAAAACACCTTCAGCGAAATGTTACGCAGACACGTATGACGGGGAACATACCTTGCGCATCATTTTCGATATTATAGTCCTCGATCGGCAAAATGAGGTCGTCGTTGCCATCCATGTCTGTAACACAAGCGATATCAGCGTAATTCAATTCCGGACTAAGATAACGCACTGGAGCCGACTTGTTCGCCGAACGAATCCCCCGACCCCGCCACTGAAACAGAGTCGCTGACAGAAATGGGGCCTATGGGGCCTTGAGTCTCAGTCAGTACGACTCGTACAAATTAATCGTCCACTTACTGATTTCAGGGGATGACACTCGTTTTCCTGTCGTCAACTTGACCTTCGCCGGAGCCCGTGCCTTCGCCTTCGCCAGAGCCGAAGCCTTGGATTTCGCCTTGACTCTCGCCGCCGGCTTGCTCTTCACGCGCGCCGGCACCGCCCTCACCATCCTGTTACCGTTCCGGTCCCTCGCAACTTCCGACAACTGTGAGCATTGTTCCGATGGACGAAACGATGGATTCATACCTGTGACCGGCACAGCGTCCGGACGCATAACCTCGAGAAAATCTGCGCACTTCCTCAGCGACAAATCTGTGACGAGCCAGTTAGGAAATGGGGCAAAGAGAAAACTGGAGACACACCCAGCGAAGCATTGGTTTCTTTGGGCAACGGCGGGAAATCCTCTGAGCCCAAATCGCTCAAGGCGTTGTGCGCAGATTGAAGTGACTTTGTGAGTCGGACCAAAGCTTCCTGGCGTGGTTTGTATCCTGCTACGAGTTCCCGAAACTCAGCCTGCTTTTCCCTTGCGATTGCGTTCGACGGAGGGAACTGAGGCGCGCAACTTTGGCTCGCGCCGAAGCAACAGATTTCCCAGAGCCCAAAACGATGGGGGTGGTCCTGCCCCATGTTGAGTCGAAGCTGGTGGAGACCGCCGTCCTTGGGGCATATCGACACGACGCTGACGTTCTGGTACTGCTCCGCAGGTGTCGGTGCAAGTTTTCTGAGTAGCGCTTCGGCTGCGCTTGGTTTGGAAGCCTTGTGTACGTCGGAGATCTTGCCCATGATGAGTGTGCGATCGAAAAACGACTGCCCGTGCGTCTGGCCTGATTCGGATGAGACAAGACAGAACAAGAAGCGAGGTCCAGGCAAAGGTCAGTGCAACGGCGCACTGTTGTTTCTATTTGATGGTCGTTGAGCACATCAGACGCGCGGGCGCGAAGGCAGCTGCGAGATACCATATCAACACAAAAGAGACCAGTGCACAAAAAGGACCCGTCACCAATCGTGATGGCGGCAAACCATGTTCGGCACTGGACAGCCCTCCCACTTGGACGCTCGACAATTGGACGCTTGGACGCGCTCCCACTGAGCGGGACGGACTTGCCACCGCTGCAAGGGAAATATTTTCTTGGTAGAGAAAGGATTTTTTGTAGAGCGGGAAGTCACCGACGGTAAGTCTGGTTATGTTGCAGTCGACCCTCGCCGACCTGAAGTCTTTGCGATGTGGTCCAGGTTTGGATGTGGTGGTGGTTTTCAGTGACGGCAATGATCCCAGCTTGGCGTGGTCACTCAGTCACAGAGTGACCATCGCTCTTCACGTCACTCACTACCACTGGCAGACTCCGCGTCGTCAATTGGCCAGACTCCGCGTCGGCTCGCAGGATCTTAATTGAGACGAAGAACAAGGAATGTGCATCACTCGCGGCGGATCGGACTTGGTGTCGATCTCTTCCAAGGGTCCAAGCGAAACCTCGAACGGGCGATACAAAAGTTCCGGTCAAGCTGAAGAAGAATTCTATCTCTCTCTTACTCGATGTCGTCGCCCATCCCGTTTGCCAGGAATCCGTACGTGTATTATGCTTATGGCAACACTAGCGCTTAGTATCTTCTCTCCTAGCTTCTGTTTCTATCCTGAGGTCCCTCGTATATCTCCCAAGGGGTATCTTCCCAACGGGCTCAAAGTTCCACGTTGCCGTGTTTCCCAATTATTGGCTGCTCGGGAGGCCGCCGGTAAACCACATCTTTGTGCACGCTACCAAACGATTTATTTCCACCCAGTGCCCGCCGACCGACACGACGAACCGGAGATGGTCAGATATTTAGAGCTAGGTTTGTCGTCAGATTCTGATACCTTCTAATCCTAATTTATCTTAGAAAAGGCATTCGAGGCGGATTTTGGGTTCCCTTTTTCAAGTGAAGATGGATGGGATCCCCACTTCAAGCGCATGACTTTCCATGCTTTAGTCGCTGAAAATCTGCGCCACCGATTCAATAACGACACCTCCAAGATTGCGGCCGAATTCTCCAAGCCCTTGATATTCAACGTTCAAAATCCGTACCTTGACGGGGACGCGAGACAATTAAATCTCGAGATGGAACGTATGTATCTCCTTCCCTCTCGCTTAATTCGCTCAACGACCCAGCTCCGCAGTGCGCAGAAATAAACTTATGTACGAGGGAGCAGACGCCGTAGACAGCTTGCCTTTGGCCATCAACACGCAATTTCCGTTCCGATTGCGCTTCCCATGCAGCGCGTGCTGGGGCCCAGCAGGATATTATGATGGTGAGTTTTTTTATATCAACCATGGTATCCTGCCTGACAGTTTATTGGGCAGCGGTAATGGTCCAGAATATGCTTCAACAGCTCGGGCATGAATGAGCCTCCATTTTTACTTCTCTATTATCCAATGTAACACGTTGAGATCACAACGAACTTCTTATCTATGATCTGTGCAAAATAATCGTTCCAAGATGAGGTACACTAGTATACTGGTTCCAGCAACCCGTCAACCGCAAGTACAAAACATATACATCAATCAAGCGGAATTCTCGTCGGCTGCTCGCCAATCCGACGCATCCAGTACTCAATGATCGCCGCCACAACCTCCAATCCCCCCGAGATCACCTCCGAAAAGTGTTCGCGGTGGCGCACTCCGCAGCCGCGACAAGCATATGGGACCCGCTTGGCGCCCATCTCCCACAAAGTCAAGTGCGTAAGGCGTTCTGGTACACATCCATTGACAGAAAGTAATGAACAAGAAATTCACCTATGAGTTTTGGACGCGAAGTTTCGTAGCAAAACGCCCAAGCAATCGGCTCATCCGCGCAAACCAGCTCGTAATCCAACTGCCGTTTCTCCATATCTTCTGCCTGCCCGACCTTGATATCCATCCAATCGAGCTGGGCGAGCGGAACGTTTGGGGCATCGTCGAGGACTTGCCAGTTCGGGCGCGTATGAGTATAAACGAATCCCGGGTGTTCCTTGTAGGGCCGGAGATTTAGATAGGCCTCGGCCGCCTCGATAGGTGCACGCGCCGCTAGGCGGGAACTACGGCGGTAAGCGTATAAAGTATCGCAAGAAGAAAAGTGCTTACAGCGCGGACAGATACAGTGGTGGCAAAAAGAAATGGGTCTTGTCGTTTGGGCTCATTTCTGGGCCAAATCACTCCAAATAAAATGCTGCAATATACTACCCTCGATTTCATGACGTTTGGTGCAGTTTGAACCATATGATGCCTGTGCCATTCCGTCTAAATAAAATAAATGAGTTTTTCCAAGGAAATCAAGATTTGCAAATTATACTGCATGGAAAAATAGTGAATACAACATGAAAGTACTTGTAAAGGAGACGTCAGTACTATTTTATTTCACCCAAGTTGCTGGCGATTTGAGCTCGCAATGCCTCCTGCAATCCCGGCATTTTTGGTGTAAAGGGCCTAAAATGGGCCTAAAACCCGAAAATTTACCAACTTGCGGGCCATGTTGCGAACTCAAATCCTTAGCAACTTAGGTCAAATAACATGGTACTGAGGTCTCCTTTACGAGTACTTTCATGCTGTACTCGCCATTTTCCCATGCAATTGGATTGGTGAATCTTAATTTTCTTGAAAAACCCCATTTATTTTATTTTGGCGGAATGGGACAGGCATCATATGGTTCAAACTGCACCAAACGTCATGAAATTGAGGGTAGTATATTGCAGCATTTTATTTGGAGTGATTTGGCCCAGAAATGAGCCCAAACGACAAGACCCATTTCTTTTTGCCACCACTGTATTTCTTGCGAATCTCCTCCGGCAGGCTGGCGGCGAAAGGATCCAAATTCGACGACATAGGGTGGACAGGACGAAAAGCGAGTGAAAATGCTAGGTCAGAACTCAATCAGAACTCGGAAGAAAACCACAATTGAGATACCTCGTGGCGGCTGCCCGAAATTCAATCGTCCGATGCAAAGTCCAGCATAAAAGAAAGTAAGTTAGGGAGAATGAGAAGTGAAGAACGATCTACTGAGAGGTGACGAGAAAACCTCACAATGCGATGCAGGAGACTGCCGCACAGACGCGAAAGGCAAATCGAGTAAGCCAAGTCGGAAATCCAATGAAAAAGAATCGACTTACCTTGGCGCGGACCGAAAGTTGCAAATCCGACACAGAGTGAGTTGGGCAGCCTTCGGCAGGTCAGCTACGTATCACAGGAAAGTAAACAAATGGATTACGATTGCAGAGAGTCCAAAACTGACGCACGAAGGGAAGAAAAAAAAGCCACAATGCAACGCGAACGGTGAACGAGTAAGACTGACACCGATGCAAAGGCACGAAAGGTAAATCGTCAGCCAAGTCAGACGGAAATCGACAAGGACGGAAATCCTCAAACAATCGACTTACCTTGGCTCGGACCGAAAGCTCCAAGCCAGACGAAAAGTCAGGTTGAAGTGAATGTGAGTTGGGCAGACTTTCGGCAGGTCGGTTTAGGTGTCACAGGAAAGTCATAAAAGCAGAGTCTGACGCACAAAATCAAGGGGAGATTCGAGGACTACGAAGACCTTTCAGCAGGCGAGTTTCGGTCGCAAAAATGACAAGACACAAATGATCGAGCTTTCCTGGGACGAGAACGGTTCAGAGCAGTTGATTCGGACACAAAGTCCAAGAAAGAAACTGAGGATCAAGTAAGTTGCACGCGAAAGGCCGCAGTGCCCAAGACTTTGACCCGAAGTCTGGGTTAGAATGGGCTGAAGATCAAGATCGCAAAGGGTCTGACTTGGTACAACTCTGGCACGAAAACCGTACGACAACTGATGGCGATGGGCTGAAGTCCCACCAACGGCGTTGGGAAAGAATCGCGAATCTAGAATGGTAAGTCGCACGTTAGAAAAAAGAGAAATCGCAATCGACCCACCTGCTAGTGAAAGGAACACAGTTGTTGGGAAAGTGTCCTAGGCACCAAATTCGAGAGCAAGCTTACTTCGTGCCAATCACTCACCTTAGAGCGTAGAAAAATGAGGGTGCAACTGAGTCAAGCTAAGAGGAGGTTATCTGAGATAATTGGCGAGACTCGTACGGGAGAAATGGAATCGATGGTGCGTAGTTTAGCTGTAAACGAACTATTCTCATTTCCGTAGCTAGTATTTTTGGCATGTATCCGACTCTCAAGCTTCGCGCGTAGAATTTGAGACGCGTCTCGACACGTGATCGCATTCTCAAGCTGAGATTCGATCGGCAGTTTTCTTTTGTCTTGATTCGAATCAGGGAAACCCGGCCCGCGGTAAATTATCCCAGGCAGCCGATCGCTCCTTGTTGGGGTTGCACACCAAGACAATTAGAAGAGCTGCGGTTAAGAAGGGACTGACCTCATCTCCTCTGGCTCTCCGCGACATGTCCTTTTCTGCAACACCATATTCAACCCAGCCTCACTCGGCGCGCTGTGAGCGAATTTTCCCCCCTCCTTTGGTTTTTTGACCGTATCCCCAGATGGCGAGACAACGCCCAGATTGATTATCCACAGCCATCACCAAACATGTCGCCTCTCCCCGGTTTTTTTTTGGGAATAGCAAGCAGAGTGTCGAGAACGCGTGGCTGATGGTTTCCAGTACGTCCTTTCCATTTCCCAGCCTATATACTTTTCGAACATAGTATTCAACTGACAACCCTCCAGGTATTTCTGAACGCAACGCAATTCTCACGGGTGATAGAGAACCGGTGGAGACAGTGTGGGCACAGCTGGGACCCCTCGCTCCAGCAACAAGGACGTGTGCGTACGCTCACCTGGCCTAAATTCTTCCACTCATAACCCTCCAGATATTACTGAACGCAACGAAGAGCGGATGGAAGGACATTCAGATGATGTCCTGGACGACTATCATGACTGGGCGCTCGGAAACTCCCTGCGCAACAAGTGTCGCGCACTGGTTAAATATGTTCCCCTTAAATACGCGCCTGTCTTGGAGTAGATCTGGACGGAATTGTAGTTGACACTTGTACATCCCGTTTAAATATTCGGAAGCGTGTCGTTTGACTTAATAATGTATTTCTGGTAAAAGATATGCGTGTCGCCGCAAGATCCGCGGAAGAATTTCACGATTGGACGCGAAATTCACGCGAAATGATCCGAGACGCGCTGAGCACGTGATCGTATTCCAAATATTGGCATCACGTCATTGTCTTGGTCGTCCCTTCCAGTACTCCCTCATGGCAGACTCAACGTCGCCACTCATCATGCTAGACTGCGCGTCGGCGTCCTTGTCAACCTCTCGCTCTCGGAATGTTTGGCAACCCCAGCTGCTTTCCTCTGCTTTCTCTTCGTAGCGTGATGGTATAGACTTCGCGTCGGCGCCCTTGTCAAAGCGTGGTCCACCTCTTGCTCTCGGAACTTCCAATCCCCCGAAATAACAGTCTCGTTCAAGCGTCAGAGATCCAAGCATCCAGAAAAACGCTTGAATTTGTGACGCGCTCGGGCCTGCGCCGGCCGTCACAAGGAATGGTCGCGCTTTGGCGCTGGTCTTTAAAAGGTGAGTTGCTGCTTGTCTTCTGCATTCATTCCACACTGACTCATCACATCCCATGGAAGAGCTCTCCATCCGGCAACCCTTTGGCGACACCGAGGCGATGTTTCGGGAAGTCATCCCAGGGCCCAACGCGGCCGATTACCTTCACAAACACTGTCCAAACGAGTACCCCCACGAAATCGAGGTGGACCTCGGCGATACCATTTCATTCAACATCGCCTCCACCCGAATGCTTTGCAATGGAAGCCAAGACGGGCACCTTCTGCTCGACGATGTGCCTCCGGCGAGGTGCGCTACCCAGCAGGGTCCTTTGCGCCCAGTCCACGAGATACGGCACCTTCTCAAACTCAGAGACGGATTTCGTCCGCTAAACAACAAGCTCCACCGCCTCTTGGTCTCCATCATGCAGACCAGGGAAGCTTTGGCCGATGTTTCCGGCGAGCAGTTCCCCCCATTGCCTCCGCTTACGGCGGAAAACACATGTACGCCCCCAAATCGACGAGTCCTTCCCCCATTAACCCCCTTTTGTAGCTAGATTGTTGAATGACATTCGCGACGGTCTAGAGAGCTTGGCTCCCCACCTTGTACCTCCAGAGCCTGAGGTCTTGAACGCCGTCGGTAAGCGTATCTTCATCTTGTGCCGCGCCTTACTAATTTACATCAGGGAAAGGAAAGGAAAAAGAGTCCACATCAGCCTGGCCCGGTAAGCCCCGCGTATAGATTGTTTGTGCCTCTATAATTGACTGCGAAAAAAAACAGCCCGGTCCACAACGCCCTTGTTTGACGAGGACGTGGGCGTAAGGTACAACCAAGATGGTGAGTAAACTTGTTAACCCGTGTGCAACAACTTATTCCGCCCAGGCCTCATCCCAGAGGTCAACACACTCGAAACCGTGCTCCCCACTGGCGGTATGTCACATCTCCTGTTTAATTTTACCTTGACTAATATTATTTGGCAGGTCAATTTTTGCATATCGTCATCTACTACGAATGGCGGACGCTTCCATTACACGTCCGTTGCTGGACGGCAGACCCAACTTCGTTTGTCGTCGCGGCGTACGATTTCCCCGGTATCTGCCCAGCCGCAGAACTGCTTGTCTACCGAGTCATCGACGAACAATATTGCGCCGCCCAAGACCCAATCGACGTGGCTGGCGGCATTGTGGTTTGTCGTCGCTCCGACATCTTTGAAACGGGTTGCGTCTGGCTCAATCGCTGGATGCAGCGAGCTCGCGATCAGGCGGCTGCCGCTGCCTCACCAGCTGCCCTTCAGCCACCGTCCACTCCCTCTGAGGTGATCGCTGGCCCTTCTGGCATCGCAACCGCTGGCCCTTCGCGAATCTCAACCACTGCCCAATCTGCGGTGGAACGGATCGATCTGCCGACTGAATCCAACAAGAAACGGAAGCTCGTGGCACAGACAACGCCCGAGTCTGCTGCGCCGAGCAAAAAGCAGAGGGTGGAGAATGTAGTTTCCGCCACAGACAAACGGCGGGCGTGTGTGCAGAAAATCCGGGCCCATGGATACGCCAACCAGCCTCCTATCGCCCTCACCACCTCGGACTTGGATTACTCCTACTCCTCAGATATCGAGATCCTCTCCCCCACTATCCCCAACCCAGATTATTCGTCGGATGTGGAGATAATCTCCCCCACCGCCGCTGATTTGGATTACTCGTCCGATGTAGAGATAGTCTAATTAGCGCGGCCTGAATTATGTTACGAGAACCGTTACGATTTTAATGTGAATCTGAATCTGACAACAGTCGAACCTCTAAATGAAACGTCTCCGAAAAAAAAGCCACAACGATAGTCGACCTGAGTTTGACAACTTCGGACGGGGTGATATGCACGCTTTCCTTTCTTCTTTTGGAGGTACTATGCCTGATAGATCCCGTTCCGTTTTGATAAATCCCGTTGTTCCATTTCTTATTTCGGTCTTGTCGGCAATTGCGGGGCTCCGTCCCATCATTGATCAACGATCATTTCCTCTTGTCTCTCTACCACCACTTGCCCACCGCAGATTGTGCACGCGCGGGCAGACTTTGCGTCGCCTGAGGCAGACTTTGCGTCGCCCGAACTCGAAAATCACAATACAGTCGACGGACCCGTCTCGTTCTCTGAAAACAATAGCTGCCGTGGATTCGATCGTCTTTGCGCATCACAGGACGCTGCTTCGCCAACTTGTTGTTTTACTTATTGTGTTCGTCCCTGATGCCAACTTGTCCGTCATTCGGAGTTGTGGCCATATCACCGAGCGCTTGGTCCCGCTCTCGCCTTCGCAAATAAAAGGGAACCGTTTTGAGGTAACGTCCAGCCAACCATCCACCTTTACTCGTTCATCAGCGTTCAAAATCTTCCCATGTCAGCAAATAACACCGAATCCACGCCCTCTGCAGCAGCCACACTGGCTGTGCTTATCTATGGAATCCGAATTCAAAAATACCAGTATGTCATTCAAGGGGAGGCGTGTCCCTAGTCTAACAGGGATTCCAGGGCCACAACACGCGAGCTCGTCAAAGCGTACGAGAAGAAACCTTTATCAGCCACCCAGAACGAGATCGACAACCGCCGCATCACAACACTGGCTTTAATCGCCGACTGGCGCGCGAAACAGACGGCGCTTAAGCCCGCGCTGAGCCTAGCGCAGGTTGATCGCGTGGCCTGCGATGTTGAGAACGAGATTTTGGGCTTACCTTCCGACTTGGGGTTGGTGGTGAGCGCAAACCTTGACGCCGACCTTTCACGTTTCGGCATCCAGGAGGCGGATCTGCGCGAGGGAATGGCAAACGACGCATTGGCTGGTCTCAAACATGCCGCGAGGATGTGTGCTGTCGTCGATCGCAGGGTGAAACAAGGATTGATAGGTCTCGATCAGTGTGTGCGGGGACTGAAGGAAATGACAGCTGCGAGGGGAACACGCGACGACTACCTGAAAGATTACCAGGCCGCACGGGGGGCATTATCGAGGCTGGATAGCTTCACTGTGGCGCTCTCCTATCTCCCTGAGCTTACGCGCGACGACGTTTTGGGCACAAACCCCCCTATTTTCTACATCTAAATAGTTCACGACACCACAATGTAATTGATTAGAATTCAAACTATATTGCGAAATGTAATTTCAAAGTACACTGGAGGTCGCAGTGGATCTTCTACGGCTATGGCGCTCACCGAATTATGTTACAAAGCGGAATACGCGTCGTGCAAGATAACTGATCCTGAATTGAACCCGCGGTTTACGCCTCGCGTATCTCACGTGATCGTGAAAACGATGATCCCATCTTTTGATCAAACCCAAGCCTTGACCAAGCGTTCACCTCTCACCGCTATGGCAGACTTCGCGTCGCCGTTGCTCCAGAGGTGTGGGCAGACTTTGCGTCGCCCCTCGACAATTCCTAGCAGGGTTTGGGTGGCCAACCAGCAACTTGAATGAATGACGTGTCTCAGCGAACAAAGCATAACATTTGACGTACGCTTTCATGAACGCTTGGTCCGCTTTGGATATACTGATATAAAAGGCAGTGGACACCCTATTGCTGGTAACCCCACCGCTGCATACGCGAACATGCAGACCGGTAAGCATCTTTGCAGACGCAACTTCGTTCCCATTTAACTGAGTTCTCGCAGAAGAAATTCAGCCCGATAGCGAGATGGATGGGGACCAGGCCTCAGAAATTAGCGGTGAGGCTCTGTGGTTTAGCGTCCGTTCCTGCTTGCTTAACCTTTTTCCCAGCTTGTGAAACACTGGAGTATGACGAATGGGAATCCGAGGTGGACGACTTTGAGCTCGAGCAAGACAGTGGGTAGAGCATCCAATTAGAAAATCATGCCTGACTTGTTCTCAGGTCGTCTGATCAAGGCCGTTGTGTTCTCCCAGCCTCATACGCAGCCGATTCAGCGGCTACTCTACTGCAGCGTGGAAACGTGTTTCAAATTTATGTCTTATCCAGTCGCTCAAGACACTGATCCTGGAGCGGAATACCTCGTTTACTCAGTGTACTCGGAAAAGTACAGAGACGCAGGGCAGCCCATTAACTTGACGGGTCGAGGGCGTCTGATGGTGTTCAGGGAAAATACCTTGCGCCGAATCGACTGTCCAGGTATCAAAACGTGGGAGCGTAGGGCTAGACAGTCCGCACAGGCAGAAGGTGTGTCTTCATAATTTGTGCTTCATGGCAGACAACCGACGCTTACGACTCTGCTCAGTTGATAATTAGAGCTAACATGAAATTGTGTGCGGTGAGGAGTACGAGTCAATTGGAGATATATCTTTTGGGCGAATACTTATACGAGGAGAGACGGTGGTAGATGATTCACCATATACGTTCGAATGTGATTGAGGAAGAACGCGTCAGGAATTTTCCGGGATTGAGTGACGGCAGGCCCCCGGTCACTACCTTGAAGTCCCGTCCGCTTTTTGGAAAAAATCCGGGCTGATTTATGCTATGAATTTTGCCGCCAGGGGGCTGATTTATGCACTTTCGGACGAACATGTTCGAAAAATCACGATTTTTCTTCCCCAGGCGGTTTTTTTTCGCTGTTGGGCCGCCGCAGGCGCTTCCTGGGCCCTGTTTTCGTTCACTTGACGCCCATCGCGCCCTGTTCCAAGTTCAATTCACGGCACATGCCTATGCTTGATTAAAAAAAAAAATCTCGCGCTGCGCGCGATTTATGCTACCTGGGACGGACTTCACTGGTTTCGCGGCCGATTTATGCACTTTTACGGACCGAGGTAAGGGTCATTTTGACCGTTGATTTATGCACTTGCGGACCGGCTTACACGGTGGTGACCGGGGGCCTGTGACGGCCTGAAGACATCTCTTGTTTGCGTCGATCATTCTTCCAAATCGCGATCGTTGACGTTCTTATTGTTCTTTTCGTGTTCCCAAAGCGGCAACAGTTGTTTGAGTCGATCATTCTTCCAAATCGCGATCGTTGACCTTTTTATTGTTCTTTTCGTGTTCCCAAAGCGGCAACAGACAAGCGAGCGTGGTTTTAAGCAATGTTCGCCTTATTGCTAGCCATCAAATTCACCATGTCTGCCACCCAGCGTCAAATTTTCTGTCCTGCTTGCTCATCCCCCGTCTGGAGCACGAAGACGTTGGACGTACATCCGAGCCCCACCCTGAATACCTCCACCTTGTCCGTTTCCCAGTTGTTCTCTGTTCGTTTGACTCAACTTGGCCTCCACAGCGAGCCCGGATGGCCTGCGAGTGCTGTTGCGGCCGGCCCTCTTACGGTCAATATGGGCGTTCATGATCCGGCTGCACTTGGACGGTTGGAGTCTCGTCTGCAGAATCCCGTGGCCGAGAAGTCATCCACCTCGATGATCAAGGGTGAACGTTACGCGAACGTCGATGCTGCCCTTGGACATATACTCTCAAGGAGGGACCCTTTGACCCGGTACGTTTTCTCCTCTCGACGGCAATAACACTGTTGACGCAAATTTTTCAGTATGCCAATTAGCTACGACATTGCCTGCTATCTGAATCAAAAACGAACCACGATGTACGATTTGATGAATTTCTCTCACTGTTTTGCGTACTTGGGCCTCAACAGTGACGGCAATTTCAATGTAAAATCCAAGGCAAAATCCGAATGCGACTATTCTGACACCGATTACTCTGACATGCCCGATTTGCAAGCCGTGTCAGATTCCGAAGAAGAGTAGTTGGCCGTACATAGAACAACCAGACCCGTATATTATACCTTGTACTCCACGAGCGCCACCTGAATCATTGTGTGCTCTGTCAGTACGCCCAGAATCCAGCAGTAGACGTCAGGGTTAGAAATTCGAGGTCCAATGGTGAACCACTTGAAGTATGAGGAGTGAGCGAATATTAATGTCTCAAATGAAATATGCCAAATCACTACTCACAAAGTTCACGGACCGACGCGGAGTCTGATCCATTTGCTTGAAGAAAGCCGACGCGTAGTCTGGCCCACCAACGACAGAGTCGGCCACTTGGTTGAGTTGGAACTTGGCGGTCACTCTGTGACTTGGTGACTGATGCGGCAAATATGTAACAACATATTCTCACCGCAATTCCGCATCACCGACCACCAAGACCAAGAATCAAGATGTCTTCGCCCTCCTCCCCATCCCTGTCAGACTCAAGGTCAGCAGGTTTGGTCGGACCAGACCACCCACCACTCGCAGCCTCCATGGACGCGCCACTCGTCCATCCAATGGACGCGCCACTCGATTGCCAGACTTCTAGGTCGGCGATTGAAGCCACAAGCACGATCGACATGGAGGTGGACACCACGGGTGTGGCTGCCTCTTCTGTTCTGTCGGTCAATTCTTCCGCGACCGACCCCGACACGGTCGCATCCTCAGCCATCCGTGCCCGAACGCCCGTAGAGCAGCACGTCACACCAAATATCGCCGCGCAGAGTTTACCTGGTACAAGCACGACCTACACGGACATCTCCCCGTTTGTTAGCGGCCTGCCGCTGTCCGATTTCACATTCAAAAAGACTTATACGAAATCGCGCAACCCTGCGGGTATGTCCCAGTTTCACCGTGGATTTCATGTTACTAACTGTCGCAGCCAAACTAGGGGCTTTCGATGGGCGGCTCGCTGCTGTCGTCCAGGCTAGGGGCGACCTTTATCTCATCACGACGCACGCACACTACATCCCCGCTCTCCCCCCATCTGAAAGACACGACGTAGTGCTCCGCACAGATCTGCGCTACAGGCTCGACGATCCTAGCACCTCGCCGCAGTACTACAGTGACCTGTATTGCCACCTCGCGGTCACTCCCACAAAGGCCAATTCGCGCTCCGCCTACTCTATCCTCTGGTGGGACCCCGCCCCTTCCGATCTCGTCCTCTGTATTTCCAGAAACAGCAAAACCCTGACGCCGCTGCTAGGCAGATTGTCCCTGGAACGCAGACACACGTTCTCGGGGCTCGTCTCTCAACTTCAGGCTAATTACACCGCATATGTGAACCATAGGGGCGAGCAGAATGTGCCTGGCCCCATGAAACTGCTGGTCAAATCGATGACGCTGGGGCTGGAGCGGCTTGTGTCGCTGCTCTGGACGTTCGAGCACCTCGCCTTGATGGCGCGAAATTTGCAGCGCACTTGCCTGGAGCTCATCGCCATGATCGATTACATGCTCGTCTACAAACCCAGGATGGAGTTGGCGGACATCGTTGCGCCGTCTGAACCATCATCATCCCTACTCGGAGCTTTCACGACGAATCCCAAGATAGCGCAGCAATTTTTTGCAGCGGGGATACCATACTGGTTCATGCGCCCCGCCTCGTCGTACCTCGGGCAGAACATTCTCCAGGTACTCGATTCACTCCCCGCGCCGTCCGTCGAGGTCGAGCGGCACCCCGTCCATAGTGCGATTTGCACAGCGACCCACCAGACGGACGACAAGGTGCAGGCCATCGACAAGGTATCCCGGTCTGTCGAATGGTACAGCGACCCCTTCAACGCCTCCGAATCTTCGATGTCCAGTGGAGGGGGCGGAAGCTCGTCAGGTCGCGCGTCCGATCAAGCCAGCACCAGCGGCAGCTACCGGCACGGCGGCGGGGGCAACGGCGGCGGTGGGCGCGGAGGCGGTGGGCGCGGAGGCGGTGGGCGCGGAGGCGGTGGCCGTGGAGGACGTGGTGGACGCGACGGACGGAAGTATTCGCCCTGTAAGTTGCCGGTACTGCCCTGCTGAGCGCGACTTACCTATGATTTCCAGACAATCCGGATCCTCCTGCCATGCCTGTGCACCCTGGGCGCGACAAATTCCAGCCACTGGGGGGCAGACCCGAAATGCCGGCGCTCATCCCTTCTTGGCAAAAGGGCTTGAGCGCCGTCAACGCGAGAGTGGCGCCTGCGCATAACCCGCGGCCGGAAGACAAGCGCTACGTTTTCCCGGAGCCCGCCCTTCTCGCGTCCCCGGACGACCCCAAGGCGCGTCAGCTGCGCCTCCATCACTGGTGCATGATGCGCGACGCGTTTTTGTATCGTCTGCTGCATGCGCGGCCTGGGACTCTGGCGCTGATATCGCAGGAATGGTGCGACGTTCTTGCGGGAAATATCAGGTCTGCGTCTGGGAAGGGGGTCAAATCTGCTGAGAGACGAGGGCTGATCGAGGAGCTCCTTTCTCCTGCGCTGACGGCATGTGGAATCGAAAGCCAGGACGCCATCCCCGCCGACCGAGACACGATCCCTCTGATCTTGGACAAAGAAGCCCAAGAGATCATCTGGGAGATCGCAGAAACCAGCTTCCGGATAGAACTGGTAGCCCTGGATCGGCGTGTGACGGGCTACAATCGGCGCGAGCAATGCTGCGGGTGTTTCCCAGAGCGCATGCTGTTCGACATACCGATCGAGCTGAGCAAGCGCGGGTTTGCTGATATGCAGGTGACAAGGCGTCACCAATACGTCGTCCGCCTTGCGAAACTCATGCTCCTTTGGCCTGATGCCCCAAGGTCTTTGCGCGACGCCCAGCTGGAGTTGGAGAGGGCGTGGTCCGAGTCAGAGATGAGAAAGCTCGAGGAGGACGTCGCCGCATTCTACTGCCAGAGTTTCTACGACTATTTCGGGCGCGCGCCCGTCATCCCCATGCGCATCGAGCACGAACTTCACAACTAGTGTACATTGGGCCTGGTGTACATATCTTATGTCTATTCTATCTCTCACCGTGTTATATGTCTCACCGTACTAGCGTGCATTTGTATTTCCTGTATAATGATGTATATAATACCGATATCGTGAATCAACGTGCGGGTACTTGAGGGACTATGGATTTGGGCCAGTGGCGGGGGTGTGTAGATGTATTTAGTCCGGGGTACCCAGGAGTGCTGTAGTGCCCCAGAGTCGGAGTTTGCAGCTATTCGACCTCCAAAAGCCGATTTCCTTTTTGGGACAAGCTGCGAAATCCGCGTACACCAGACTTTGCGTTGGCTGGCGCTCAACTTCAGCGGACCAGACTTAGCGTCGGTCGCCAAGGTCCGCCTGAAATCTTCAAACTCAGGTGCTCGAGCACTAGGTTGTGCACTGATCGCTGTAATTCTTCTTTCGGATAGGGATCCCTCCTACTTGCTGTGAGTATGGGTTAAATTACACTTCGCTCGTTTGCTGACTATCTTTCAGGTTTATTGCCCGCCCTCGGTCCCCGAATTCCCTAGCAGTCCGGATGCACTTACAGCCACGATCTTTCTGGGATATAAAAGATCTCGGGCGGCACCGAAGGTCTCCAGATTGCGCTCGCGCTTTTCTCGCGCCAGGACGCGGCGCGTCACTGTCTAAGCATCTGGCTTTGTGTCCGCTACGTTCCGGTACGCGCTCCCATTTCGCTTGGACATGCGAAGCTGATAATTGTGTCAGCTTTGTGCTTTGACCTTGATGCTCGGGCCTGCGCTGCTTTGACCCAGACGGCTATATAATGGTGTGGCACCATTGCTCTCCACATCTCCACACGATGCCCCCGAAGCAGCGAATCCAAGGCACCGTCATCCCTTTCCAGCAAATGATCGAGTACCTCAAGTACGCCCAACGACCCCCCGATATGTGGGCTGCTCCAGAGCATCCAGAAGCACAGCCTTTTCCTTGTCCTAGTCCGCTGGGCTCCCGCCATCGTTCACCGTCGAACTCTCATGGCCGTCGCAGCCTGACTCCATCGAGCCCGCCCCCGATTCGCGCAAAGGCGCGCAGTCCTTTGCCATCGCAGGCGCGTCGCGGGCGCACTCTTCAGCGACATCGTTCACCGTCGAACTCTCCTGGCCGTCGCAGCCTGACTCCATCGAGCCCGCCCCCGATCCGCGCAAGGGCGGGCAGTCCTTTGCCATCGCAGGCGCGTCGCGGGCGCACTCTCCAGCGCCATCGTTCACCGTCGGACTCTCCTGGCCGTCGCAGCCTGACTCCATCGAGCCCGCCTCGGATTCGGTCAAGGCCGCTCAGTCCTCGGCCATCGCAGGCGCGTCGCGCGGCCACTTACCAGCGCCGTCCGTCTACGCCCGACGCGCCTGGCAGTCGCAGTCTGACGCCATCAAGCCCACCTCCGATTCGCAAACGCGCTTTGCCCTCGACCACGCGTCGCCGAGGCCCTCGGCCTCATGATTCAATGTCCAACGGAAGCCCTCACCGTCGCAGCTTGACACCATCGAGTCCGCCTCCGATTCGCAAAAGGGTTCGCAGCCCTTCGCCGTCGCCACGCCACCATCGCAGCGCGTCCGCTTCGGGCCCGAATCCCAAACGCCGACGTCAGGATTCTGTCCGCATGATAGGCTGGGTCGCAGATGGCACGGATTGTATCTACGCCGACCTCCCCGTCACCAATGACCAAGTTCGCCTCTCTGACCATAAAGTCGTCCTGGGCAAATTGCAGCTCGAATGCGGAACAGCCTTACAGAAGTATGTACGGACACCCGGCGGCGGAGAATGGCGGGATGTTGGGTGGGGGGCGAGTATTCCGGTGGGAAAGACGTCACAGTTGGCGTTGCGGCGAAAGGGGGTGGAGAATATGAAGAATTGGGAGCTACAAGAGGCTCATTTAGATGTGTAGACCTAACAACGGAATGTAATGCGTTTGTTAATACTTATTATGATTCTGAAATGCAACGCGGGAATTCCAGCCCCATAGATACACACACTGGATGAAAGACGCGTCGAGAAACGCGTCGACTTTCGATTTTCTCGACGCGTCGACGCGTTTGATTGGGATCAGTGACTAAGCACAGCCGATCAGTGACATAATCACACATCGCGTCTTCATTAAGTACACCCACCACAGAGCAGACTTCAGGTCACTCAAGGGGCAAGACTTCTAGGTCGCCCGGTAACGCGACCATATTTCTCGACTATCTCGATCCCCTTCCTCTATATCGCCAACATGTGTGTGTTTTGCCACCCGATTTTTTGTGCCACTCTCTCAAACGGCCTTTGTAGTTGCAGCCACTTCGCGCGTATCGCGGTCCTCGATGGCATCAACGCAAGCTCAGCGCGCGGCTACGTCCCAGGCATCGCCTTTTGTCTTCGCAAGCCTTCACCCTTCGATCGTTGTTTTGACCGTACATCAATCACTCTTATTGTTCTTTCTGCTACTTAAGCGCATCCTTAGAGGCGAAGGCCACCTACATCTTTTCGCCAGGCTCGTACGTCGCCTTGCGATACCTGTTACATCCCTCTTGGAGCCACTTCAAGCTTCCAGCCAGACTATTACGTCGGCCGGTTCAGACTTAAGGTCGACCGGTTATTTATTCATCGACTTGATCGTGAGTTCCATGCCCATTGCTCCG
The DNA here is from genome assembly GCA_029449255.1 of Mycena polygramma. Taxonomy (NCBI): domain Eukaryota; kingdom Fungi; phylum Basidiomycota; class Agaricomycetes; order Agaricales; family Mycenaceae; genus Mycena; species Mycena polygramma. Next base: position 495,495 of record JARKID010000077.1, on the reverse strand, counting down.
CTGGATTTGACCTCGTCCCAGGACCATGTTTTCGAAGCAACCACGGAAGAAAAGTGGGGCGGCGCGACGGCGAGCTGGACAAGCCACGGTCCATACCGGCGCAGACCTAAACGAAGTCGAGCATCACAGCGTGTCGACGGCAGGTCGTAGCGTCACAACTTCCTACACGCTGCCGTCGAACTTGGCGGTGGTTATGAAGCCAGACGAACTCCAAGTCCCGCTCCCGCCGAACTTACCGCCGAAGCGGACGCAGGTGAGCTTTTCACGCCGAGGACCGTTTCCATGCTGATCTGACCGGTGTAGACGAGTGTGGTACTGGAAGAAATGCGAAAGAAGGAATCGTACCTCCAGGAGAAGATTCTCAGTCACGAAGCTAGTCCGCTCTTTGGTACGCCTTGCGAATGCGGGACGGAGGGCCGCCTTTGCGAGGTTACCTGCCATAATTGCACGGAGTACCGACCATCATGTAAAGGATGTTTCATGGACTATCATCGTTACAACCCTTTCCATTGGGCAGAGGTGTGGGACGTCGAGAAGGGTTTTCTGGTCCGCCACGACATATCGCGGCTTTTGCCCAATCCCGGATATTATTTCTCGCTAGGCCACTACGGACACCCGTGCTCCGTAACGAAGCACGCAACCCCATTCACCGTCGTCGATTGCACGGGCATTCACGCGACGAGCGTGCGATTTTGCACGCATGGTAACGCGCCGCAGAAAGTCGGGGATGACAAGGTCGCGCAACTCCTCGATGCCCGACTTTTTCCGTGTACGATGCTCGACCCGAAGTCGGCAATCACCTTCGAATGCTTGAAGACGTTCCAAATGCTGAGCTTGGAGGCAACAACGGCTGCGTACAACTACGTCGGAGCGCTCTGTCTGTTAACGGATAACTCGTTCGTGGAAACTGTTCCCGTATGTCAATTCATCTCAGCCTCGAACAATTCCTGACTCGCACACTATAGGACATGTATGAAAACTTCGTCCGTGTCGCTCACGAATGGGGGTATCTAACGATGAAGAAACGGCTGGGGCAAGAGCTTGGGATCGACACAGTGATTCCTAATCGGCCAAAAGGGAATCTGGTGCTGTATTGCCCAAGCTGCCCCGAGCCTGGATTCAACAGCGATCCAAAGATGGGGCCGTTGCCGCCGCATATGAGGTTGGTCTATTGTCGACACCGTACCTTAACCCTCGCCTCACCGCATCGTGCAGGCATCTTAATCAACAGCGAACGACCTTGGACGGAAACTTTCATTGCAACAAAGCGACGAAAAATACGGACCCTACAGACACTTCGCTGTATCGCGGCCAATCGTACTTTCCCAGCGACGAATTTTTGAAAGAACAGGTGAAGAAGGGGTCTGCGGCGGAGCCGGTAACTTGATTTGCTTTGCTCGTGGACGACGCTCTAACATAAAACCGTACTAGAAATCGACGTGCAGTTATCTCAAGGCAGTGAATAATCAGGACAAGAAGAAGTTTAAGAATATGGACGTCACCGGGATCGTCAATACTCAATGCAGCCATGTTTTCGTCAAAGCCTCAGTGGATCTGCAGTACGGAGAGAGGTAAGCGTGACCGCAGATAGTGCAGACAATATTCTTACGACGCATATACTAGATACGTGAACGTTGACATTTCGCTGGCACACGCGCTACGTCAGAAGCTCGCAATGTACAAGGCAAACGACACACCTGAGGTGGAACAGGAGGTCGAAGTTGAAGTTGAACTGGCGTTCGAAGTCGATGAGATTCTTTCGTATGACGCGATGTGCCAATACTCCGCCAATATCCAGGAGCGCTTCGCGGTCGACGAGTATAAGGATCTTCTCCCTATCATCAAGCGGATGCGTTTTTCCATCCCGTTCTTGCACGTGCAAGGGCATCAAGATGGGTGCATGTACCGATACTCTACGGCGTACATGCTGGCGACCACCCACTTCCATGGCGAAACAGCGGAGCACTACTGGCCCAAGCTGAACCAGATCGGTCCGCAAACGCGACAGATGAATGGTGGTCATCGTCAAGATACCATTATCAACCACCATAGTCACTGGAACTACACGAAAATGGCGAAATCCGGTACGATGATTCCTCGTGGAAGGCTCGTATCCTCTAACACCGTTTTCGAAGTGGCTTTGCTGATACACCAGTTGAAAACGGCGGACGAACTGTTTGCGCTTCACCTGAGTCAGTTTCTGGGCCTGACTGAAACGTATGCGGCGCGGATCAGAGAGGAGAAATGGCTGGAGAAAGATCGCAAACCGGACTTCACCCAGGGGATGAAGAACATTATCAGCGTATACAAATACAACTCGTCCAAAGGTAACCATAATCCATCCACCGGTCGCGGACGAAGCTGACGCCACCAGTTCCCACACAGACGGCCATTTATCAAAAAATGCTGAAAGACGAGACTCCGTTGCCAAATAGTGAGACCGCCAAGAGCAAGGCGGCGTCCTTCATCAACGAAGGGGTAAAGATCCAGGAGCTCCAGTACGTACACATTCAGTGGCTTGCGGGAGGAAAACTAACGATATGTCAAAGACTTAAAGTTCGGTTGGCTGTGGCAGCGGAGAAAGAGCATCCTCTAGCGTCGACGGGGAGATCGATCACAACTCTGCGGGCCAATTTAAAGACTCGCCTGGGCAAATTCCGCAAAACTCAGAGCGTTCTCACTCCGTTGGTGGTCGACGCTTTGTCAAACGACGCACGGTGCGAAGTCGAGATGGAGCGGCTGGGATTACCCTCAGACTTCGCGGATGCGGAAGAGCGAGGGAGGCTGAATTTGTTAGGGTTGTCCCAGATCGAGGGATCTTTGCGCGAAGGAGCCGCTTTCGATGCTATTCACAGCATTCAAGTGCTCGCGAAGGCGTTGGTGGCCATGTCCGATCGCAAGCGGAAGAACGACAGCAGAGTCGCCAAGAACACAATCTCCCAAACACAGATCAACGATACGATAGATCAACGATACGATAGATCGTCGGGATGCTCGTATCCAGAACTACATGGCCGCGCGGCGCGCGATGATGGCACTTGGGGTCGCAGACGGGTCGGCGGAAAACTTCCCACCGCTGAAGGCAGAGGATACGTACATGAAGTCGAGGAATAAGCGCACGTTGGGGGCGTCTCGGAAAACAGATCTGGTTTGGACGCAGAGCGGGGCTAGAGCCGTACCGCGACTTCCATCGAATTCTGCAGCGCGACCGGCGGCGGAGGCGGCGGCGGCTGTCCTGGAAGGAACGACCATGAGCAGGCGCAAGACAGGTGCGTCGTTCCTTTATTCAATTGAATCATCATCGAGCCTGTTTCTTATAGGATCTCGAAAGGCCAAGCAGGTGGACCCGCTCGCTCGAGCCCCAGCTACGACAAAGAAGAAGCGCCGGGATGACGGTTGGATCTGGAGGATTCGAAAGATGGGGAAGATGACGGAGCAAGAGCTGGACAAGTGGGTCAAAGATGGTATGCCAGCCGCTTTCGCAAGATTTGGTCCACTGATACACTTGACCGCAGGGGACGAGGTTCAGTGGCACCGATCTGAAGCGGATATGCGGCGGTGGCAAGAAGAGGGCGAGGCCAAGCTGGCCGAGTTACGGACGACTATCCGAAGCTTCGACGCCTACAAGGGGGCATTCACGCAAATGGCAAACCAGCAAGACGCCCGGAAGCAGGGCCATATCGCTTACGCTAAACAGAAGGCGTGGATGTTCGGGCGCCGGGCAGAGCTCGGACGCGACGCGTTACTGGCGATGCCGAAATACGCGGTGTTGGCGGATGGCGACGCGGATCTGCTAGCCTTCGTGAATGCAGAGCGCGAGGTCCACGAGGTTACTTTTCGCGGGATTCTCGACGCGGAGAAGGCGCGTCAAGAAGTATTGTCGGACCCTCAAGGTGGCGCGGAGGAATGGGAGGACGCTGAGTCTGACGAGGATGGGGATGAAACAGAGGATGATGAACTCTATGTGAATACTCCGTTTCCCTTAGCTAGCTAGGCCCTTGGTTGTATAGAATCCCGTGGGTTTGTCCCCTCGCTCGCGTTACCGACACTGTGCTGACAGTCCACAGATACATAGGAATGATTTCTCTCGAGCAGCATGGGTGGCTCGAGTGCGAGCGGCTCAAGTGGGAATGGCGTGGGCACTTAATACTGGGCTCGAGCGGTTTAATGGCTCGAGCGGTTTGGTGGCTCGAGCTGATCGGTCGCTCGAGCGGGGGTTGGTGGCTCGAGCGGATCTGCCACTCGAGCAGACGAGTCAGATGAGCGGCTCGAGCGGCTCGAGCAGACGAGTGGCTCGAGCAGCTCGAGCGGGACTCGAGCGGGAAGATGGTGTAATAATACTTGTATTAGGCGTACATACGGTACATAGTAAAATAATACATGGCTCGAGCGGCTCGAGTGACTCGAGCCCGACTCGAGCCAAGTGCACGTCTAGACGGTCCTGGCTCGAGTTTGGCTAAACATGTGACAGCGGTGCCAGCTTGAGCACTGGCCATACCTGCGACACAACCCGATGCACTCTCCAAGGAGACAGTAGACGGTTTGCTGAAAAGCCTCACCAGCTCTATGGAGGAATATATACAAGCTTCCATCTTGTCTTACAGCAAAACCCGCGACCTGTTTGCCGAACGACTGGAACTTGTCGACAAGAAGTTGGTCAGAAAAGTGCTGTTCTTTCAGCATTATTTGCGCGTCAGCAACGAGAAACATCGCCGTGCTTTGACACATGTCCTGCTCTCGGGCCACGCTCTCGCTAGCGAACGCATGACTTGGGCAGATCGCGACCGGCCGGAGTCGGTACCCGACCAGTGGCGGTTGTGCCGATTCTGCAAAATCTGTATCGAGGACCCGGTTCACGCGCTGTTCGGATGCAAGCACCCTCCGCTGATTGTAATCTGGCGAACATTCTATCTACGCGTTTTTGACACGCTGCCCGGCATGAAAGGGAAATACACCGACGCTGGACTATTCTTCCGAGATTTAATCTCTAGGCGAGAAGTGACAGCCTTGCTCGCAAAATACAGTGGTGGCAAAAAGAAATGGGTCTTGTCGTTTGGGCTCATTTCTGGGCCAAATCACTCCAAATAAAATGCTGCAATATACTACCCTCAATTTCATGACGTTTGGTGCAGTTTGAACCATATGATGCCTGTCCCATTCCGCCAAAATAAAATAAATGGGGTTTTTCAAGAAAATTAAGATTCACCAATCCAATTGCATGGGAAAATGGCGAGTACAGCATGAAAGTACTCGTAAAGGAGACCTCAGTACCATGTTATTTGACCTAAGTTGCTAAGGATTTGAGTTCGCAACATGGCCCGCAAGTTGGTAAATTTTCGGGTTTTAGGCCCATTTTAGGCCCTTTACACCAAAAATGCCGGGATTGCAGGAGGCATTGCGAGCTCAAATCGCCAGCAACTTGGGTGAAATAAAATAGTACTGACGTCTCCTTTACAAGTACTTTCATGTTGTATTCACTATTTTTCCATGCAGTATAATTTGCAAATCTTGATTTCCTTGGAAAAACTCATTTATTTTATTTAGACGGAATGGCACAGGCATCATATGGTTCAAACTGCACCAAACGTCATGAAATCGAGGGTAGTATATTGCAGCATTTTATTTGGAGTGATTTGGCCCAGAAATGAGCCCAAACGACAAGACCCATTTCTTTTTGCCACCACTGTATGCTTACGACGTTCTGGAAATCTTCTATGCAACTCCAATGCTCAGAATCCGGCGTGAATTCTATCTCACTCAGGCACAGATTGTGGCGGGCCCCCAACCGTCTTAACAATCTTCATCACATTTGCTTTTTCTCTCTAGATCTCGCATGCGTCCCCTGCGGGACTGCAGTCAACGCATTGGCAAAATCACTCTTGACAACGTGGGGACCATTTTTCCCATGCGGTTTTCCCCACGTTAGTCTGCCAGACGTTTGTCCGTGTCTGGCAGGGAGTTTTTATTGTTGTTGTGGAGTCTCCGCCCCCCGTAGGTAGTGCGTCGTGCTCTAAGGGCATCTTGAAGCTGGATATGGATAGCCACCCATATTTTAGTTACATGTTTGTTCTTAGTAAACTGGTAGTTCCAATTGTGGGACCGCGCCAGTATAATTAATCCTCCTCCTCCTCCTCCTCCTGCGATAAACGCAGAAGATCCATGCGGCACAATCGATCGAGCGTATCATCAGGCAACTGTTTCTCGGGATCGGAGAAGGATATTGCCTCCGGATGACAGAGGGCGAACACCTCTGCCAAGATTTCTACTGGCAGACGACGAACGGGAGAGAGAACGCTGCGACACCTGTCCAGATACTGCTGAAAAGCAGCGCGTTCTGTGATCGCCGCGTTCAAGGCCAACCGGAGCCGCCCGATTTCTGCATCATAACGCGCAAGGTTGGTGGGGGAGGACGCAATCACAGATTGCAAATGGCAAGGTCTCGGCGGCAAGGAATTGGAGCGAAGGAGGTGAAGGAGCTGTTCTGTCTGGAAAGGTGTCGGTAGACCAGAGGCCACGGAGAAGTCTCCAGCACCGGTGTCGCAGGGAAGATCCATGGGTGGTGGCAAGAGACAAGGGTGTTTGGCCTGCCAGGTTGACGCCGGACCAAACCGGCTTTCTGACTCAACTCTCATCTCCATGCCAACTCCTTGTCACTGCGTTCAAAGTCGCCTGGTCCACGATATACGTGGCTGACGCGGACGCCTCTGCCGATCCTTCTTTTGCCAAAAATCTCTCTACTGCCTGAAGGGCTGGCTGCCTGAGCGAGCTCGAAGGCTTTCAACTGGATGGAACGACTTTGGAACAACTCGGGGTACTATGCGCTAGGAACAACCCAATCTTTTCCTAGCCGATTGGACTCCAAATCATGTCTTGGTAACAGAGGTTGGCCAACTTGTACTGCGAGTCGTTCGCTCCTCGACGAAATGGTCTGCCACTGGATGTCGGATAATTCCACCGCGCGAGCGGGTGCGCTCCTTGAAGTAGCCGACAGCCTATCCTGTGCTCCAATCTTCGTTGTTATGTAAAGCTACTTCAAGCCTCTCATTTCAAGCCTATTTATGTGGCCCTCACCCCACAAATATATGGCACCTGGCCCCTGGGCCGTCCGGCGCTTCTTGCTCCCTCGTTGAATACCAATTGGCAACTTCTGTCTGTGCGGTACCCACCTGATATTTTTTCAATCACAGAACTCCTGGAAGATATAGTTGCAGGTTCTATCGAAGAACGTTGTACCACCGAAGGGAGTTGCTCGGATTCTACTGGCAAGCATCGGATAAACCGACTTATGCATACCGAACATTTCCGGTGGCTTGACAACACCTGGACCCGCCTGCCCTTGTGATACATCTCCTTGTACTTACATCGGCGTCAAAGCCGGCACTTTATGTTCAAGGCTAACTCAATTATAACGCCCTCAAAAGCACTCGATGCGCGAATGTATCTCAGTGCGAACATGCGCCCTCCCTTGCAACGTAAATCGACCAACCACATAATTCTGGCGGTGTCTGCAAACCCAGTCGACCAGGCGCCGCCTCCCTTGCAACTTACACCGACCGACCACATATTTCTGCAACCCCAGTCAAACGTGCCGTGTGTGCTGCCTTGTTTTACGTGTATGGCTCATTGCAGTTGCTCTCAACGCTCAGCTGTTTATGCTTTGACTTTGACGGTCGCGTTCAATATACAAACCTCGGCGATCTTAGGGCGCTCGACGATCCAACCCGGACGCCCGATTCGAAAACAACACGTTCTCCCGTCTCTGACGGGCTCATGCACCCAATACCCTTTAACGGCGTCCGCATCGGCTCATCCACCTGCCAACGGTGGCGACCTACCCCCCACTTTGCGCCTCCGAGTTCTCCCAGAACGTCATGCCGCTCAGAAATGAGCCGCTATAACCTTCTAGCCTGCGGTTCGTTAATGCAGACCCCGCCTTCTTGTGGAGCGGAGGAGTTAACCTGCCGTGAGGATTCTAGCTTTAATCAATTTTGGGGCGAGGACACGCGAGTCCTCGGATTTTGTGTAATTTAAAACCAGTCACCGTCGGTGGTTGAAAATAATCGAACGGGGTACTGAGCCTTCTCTCAGAGTTGAGCTCCCGTTGACCATGAAGCCGCCAAAACGAGGCACAAAATTCTAGCATGGAATGCCGACAGCTTCCGAGAATTAATCGACGCTTGAATGGATCAAGAAGATCGGGGTTTGTATTTGCTTGGCTGACGTTGTGTTTTCCTTTGTCTTCTTAACTCCCACCACCTCCACTTAAGGACTCTTCTTTGAGCCTACACTACACTCCTTTACCATGAAGCCCCAGGCTCTTACCACTCTTTTCGCCCTTGTGGGCGCCGCCGTCGCCCACAGCCCCAAGAGCCCCCACCATGCTGAGCTTGGGAAGCGTCAAAGCGTAGACGCCGCAGCGGCGGCCACGGGCACCGTCGTCGCCGGGGTCACTATTCCCCCGCTCGCAAGCATAACATTTGGGATGCCTACGGCTGCCACGCCGACTGCTACTGCCACGGCCACCCCTGGGGCTGCCCCGCCCTTCTCAGGGGCACCTGCGCTGCCATCTCCCGCTTGTAAATCCTTGCCTTGCTGGTGTACAAAATCTCATTCCATTTCTCTAGGGTCCTTCGCTACCGGGCAGTGGCCCGAGATGGACAAGCCCATTGACTCCTGTATGTCCCATTCCTGCCTGAAATGATTCTGGTTTTCATTCATCATTTTCAGCGAGTGAGCAGGTGCAGGAGTGGATGAAGGAGCTCGACGGCTACAACATCCCCGACCTTGCACCGACTACGGACGGGTCGTGCGTTAACGACACTGGTGCGTAATATATTTTGCCCGACACAGTCTGGGCTGCCAAGAGTCAAGACTAGGGGGGGCCTCGTGATCTCTTACCACCACCATCTTTTTGGTGATGGCGGGTTTTTGCGTCGTCCCTCCGCTGCAAGTACGCAGCGAGGGGTGTATGTACACTCCCCGTCCACGAACATGGTCTACCGAACGAAGTAGCGGCCGAAAAACCGAGTGGCCCTCAGTACGAGGCCACAACGCTTGTGAGGCGGAATCTTAACGGCGATTGGGTCGGAACTTCGACGTAAATAGTAATACATGGACAGACGTGTGAAACGCTTCTTGATTCCTGCCAGCACACACACTTTCGCCGTCTCCCTGCTCCTGCTCGACGCTCGACGCCCCAGTGGCCACAACCCCCCCAAAAAAATAGTCACAAAATGTGACTATAGGCCCAAAGCCTCAGGCCCAACTGACTGGCAACACACGTGAACTACCGCCGGTCTACGCGAGTCGTATAAAAAGTCGCGAAAATCCACAAATCCTCCTGTCTTAAACCACTCCGCGAGCCCAAGAAAAAAAAAAAAAAAAGGGCTTGAACTATCCTAGGTACGCAGCCCTATCCCATCCAACTCGCGAACCGTGTCTAACGCGCGATGAGCAGCACCCTGGCGTCACCCGTCACCCCCGCCAACAGCCCTCACAAAGCGCCCAAGGCTGCTGAAGGCGAGTTTCGACTACCGTCCGACCGTCACGAACGACCACGCGAGTCCCCCGTCGTGCGCAAACAATACACCGCCCCCGCCGGCCCCAGTTCTCTTCAGACCACGTCAGGTCTGTCCTTCACTCCCGGCAGCGACAGCGAGAGTCTACACGGTAGCGACGACGAGCCCGACGACGCCATCCCCCTCTTTGGAGCCCGCCGTATCCTCCCGACCCCCAGCCGCTACTTCGCGCACGTCGAGACGTCCCCGTCGCCCGCTCCCCACGTCCCCCTGCCCCAAAGCAGTCCCGTCACCGAAGCCATGAACGTTGACGTCCCCGTCGTTCCCGCCGTCCCTGACGCCGCTGCCGTCGCCGCCGCGGCCGCCGCCGCTGCTGCTGCTGTCGCCGCTGCCGCCGCCGCCGCTGCTGCTGCCGCTGTGCGCCCCTGGCCCTCGGACGTTGAGCTCATCGCGAGCACCCCCGGCGGGAGAGCCCTGAACCCGCACTTCAAGAACCAGATCTCGCAGCCCGCCCCAGGGCCGAACGCGCGGGGTGAGACCACCATCCAGCGCCCTACCGGTAACTGCCCCAAAGTGGTGCTCCCGGACGAGTACCTCCTGGCGAACCTCACCGATGAAACCGTCGAGTACATCGAGGAGCACCGGGCGCGCATCATGGCCCTCGCCATGTTCAACGGCGGCCACACCTTCTTCGAGAGGTACGGCAACGTGCTGACCGACATCCTCGACAAGCTCTCAGGCTACGCTGGCATAGAAGACGTCCAACTCTTCCGCCCAACCCCCGCGGTGACCTCCTTCAGCGACGGAACGTATCCTGCCCCCTTCGTCGTCCTCGCTGAGTTCATACACGAGGAGCCCGCAGCCGCTCAGGCACTGATGGACGAGCTCGCCGCCCTGCAGACCGCTGCCTGCACGGCCGAGCTTACCTTCCACCCCATCAAACTCAGCGAGAACGCTGGCGTGAGGACCTGGGCCGCAGGGCTCTACACCCCCTCGTCCAAGAATGACCCCGACCACCTCGAGCGCCTCGTCCGCACCGGGCTGATGAAGGCCTGCCGGGACGACGGCGAGATAGTGCAGCTCATCGACCAGGCAACACAGGGCAACAGCGACGCGCACCTCTCCTACCGCCTCTTCGAGGTGCTCAACACCATCGAGGGCAGGTACCACTACCACGAGACCGACCCACTCCTCAGCGTCACCATGCAGCCGTGCGGCACCGTCGCCGAGCAGCAGCAAATCACGGCGCGCATGCGCATGCTCACGGTCCACCAAGGACTTGTGGGCTTCACCCCGGTGTCGTATGCCGGCGAGCGCGCAGAGTGCGTCATCTGCAAGTCGGACACCCACCTCGCCTACCTCTGCCCATTCACGCGGCAGAACCCACCGTGGTGGGGCCCCTCCACCCAGATGTCCAACTTCGAGACGGGCGTCCTCGCCGGACGCGGGAGAGGTCGTGGACGAGGCCGAGGACGCGTCAACGCACGCGGCAATCGCGGGCGCGGTCGCGGGCGCGGCCTCCCTATCGTCGCAGCGCGAGGCGCACGCGGTGGAGGTATTGCTCGCGGAGCTTTCGCCCACGGACGCGGCGCGCAGGTACCTGCCCCCGCCGCCCCTCGCGGCGCTCGCGGACGCGGTGGCTAAGGCACAAAGCCCCGCCCTCACCAAGAAAAAATAAATTCCATACACGTATCACTTCCTCTTTCGCAGTCGCGTTTTCTTATGATTCAAAAGGACGGTAGTACGGAACCTATATACAAAGTCGAGTACTCCGCGCGCCGTTAAGGCTGAACCCCCCCTCTCTCGTATACACATGTCTCTCGTACGCTGCACAAATACAATTTACTCTGCCGCTCCGATATCGCTGAAAGACTAAGAGAGTAAGGAATAGGTACCCCGTTGAAGGCGCTCTACGCACCAACGACAGGGTATTCTGCTCCGTGGCTGTAGCTGTACCTGGGTCTGGGCCCGGAAGAAGTCGTGCACGCAATCGTGGACGCAACCCTACCCCGCCAAATACAGTGTCTTACACAACGCGGCCTCACGGCCGCGGGGCGCGAAACGGGGGAGGGACTCGCATGCTGACAGAGGAGGAGACGACGCGCACCCTCGGGTGCGCCGACCCAAATCCAAAGTTAGCATGCCGCAACGGCGGGACTTATTCAAGTCGGAGTCCGCCGGCCAGCAGTCCTGGCAAGATGAGCACCTGGATACGGGACGCCCCCACGAGGCGCGTTGAACGGTACTCATCAAATTCCACTATCGAGGCAAGCCGCCAATGCCCTTAGCGCGGGCGTTGGCGGGTCTCATTATTGCAACCGACGGAAATTTAACTAACAACTCAAATAACACAGGTTTAATCTTTAACGGCAACGGCGCAAACGCGAATGCTGGAGGTAGTGGCGGCTCCGCCGCCGGTCGCCTCACCGAGGAAGGCAGGAACGTAGGAGGGGATTTGGCTGAAGGCCGCTCGGAGGTGATCCGGGATGGCCACCAACCCCCCAGGGGAAGGAGTCCCCGGAGAGCCGATGATGAGCGGCTCGAAGCAACTCCGGGCGTAGTACACGCACCGGGGGGCGTCGAGATAGACGCTGACGCACCGAACGTGCGTCGGGCTGAGTACCAGCACCAAACCCGCGAACACGGGAGCGCCGTAGGCGCTAGTTCGAGAAACAACGAACACCGATCCAGTGAGAGACGGAACGACCCAGACATGAGTAGGGGCAATGACGGCAGCCCGTTCCTGCAGCCTATGAACGCACCAGCAGGGGGCGTACCACGCGCGCTGCCACCTACCGTCGCGCCACAGCGGACAAATGTACCACCGGCTCCACCACCAGTGCTCACGAATGCACCGCCGGTGCCCCCTAACGTACCACCGGTGCTCTTGAATGTGCCGCAGATACCCGCAAATGCACCACTACAGCCCGCAGCTGCAAACCCTGGTGGGCCGGGGCTCGCTGATCACCCGTACGAAGAAAGAGTTTACCCCGGGCCAGCACCGCCGCGCAGTCAACGCCGGAAAGGGAAGAAAAATAATAAGGCTGCGATCAAAGTAGCGAGTTTAAACATGAAAGGAAATGGAAACCCTTCAGTGAGACACAAAGATAACAAGTGGTACAACCTTTGGCAAATAGCCCGAGAACAGCGCGCGGGCGTAATGGTCGTAGTCGAAGCTCACATGGATCCGACACTAAAAGCTGAGATCGACAGCCTATTCTCGAGAGTTCTCAGAGTCGAATTCACTGCTGATCTCATAGCTCCGAGAGCTAGGGCAGGAGTCGCATTCATCCTAAATAAAAACATGGTGCAGACTGACAACATTAAGACCAGGGAAATAATACCCGGCAGGGCAATGATCCTTGAATTGAAGAATGCAGACGGCTCGCCGCTTTCCATCCTTGGCGTCTACGGGCCTAACCCACCGGCGGACAACGCAGCTTTCTGGAGAGAAATTAAGCAATACTATGTCGCACACAGAAATGTGAGACGACCAGACCTGATGGGCGGCGATACGAACGTGGTTGAAAGCGGACTCGACCGTCTCCCATCACACACAGACAACCACAATGCGGTAGAAGCCCTCGACGAACTGAAACAGTACTTAGGACTGATAGATGGATGGCGTGAAACATACCCGACCACCTGCGCCTACACGTTCCGCCAACCGGAAGCACTCGGGGGAGCACAGTCCAGAATCGACCGCTGGTACGTCAAGAGAGACATATTCGAGCACACCTTTGAGTGGGGAATGCACACTGTAGGGATAAACACTGACCACCGAATGATAACGGTCAAAATAACGACCGCTGACGCACCCACGATCGGACATGGTAGGTGGGTTTGGCCTGACCATATAATCAGGGATAAGGTCTTGGTCCAATACATACATGACAAGGGAATAGCGCTCCAATCGGAGCTGGACGTAGTATCACGCTGGCCAATACGGGACCCCGATTACAACGCCCAAACAATCTGGATGAAATTCAAGATCGAGATTGGCAATAAAGCAAGGGAAAGAGCGAAGATAGTGGTCCCCAAGATAGTACAAGAGATTGCTGGACTGGAAAGTCAGCTAGAATCCATAAACGGTGACAATGAGCTCACCGACGAAGAAAAAACGCTTTCGAGCACGATACTGATTGAAAAATTGACAATGCTACAAAAGAAAAGACATCAGGCGTCGCGTCTGAGCGGACAAGTGAGAAACCGTCTAGAAGGGGAAGTCATAAGCAGATACTGGTCAATGATAAACAAACCACACAAGCCGCGAGAAATTATACACAGACTGAAGAGAAACACGAACCCCGAAGAACTGCCGGTGTATGAGACGAACTCACAGCGGATGGCATCAATGGCGCGAGACTACCACAACAGGATTCAGAAAGAAAGGTCAGACACCCCGAATGAAGTCAGGGAGGCCAAAATCGAGACGGTACTCGGCCGCACGGCGAGGAAAACAACTCCGGAGCAAGCCGAAACACTGAAGAAGAGGCTGACCCTCGAAGATGTCCGTCAAGCGCTGAAGATGTCAGCCAACTTCAAAGCACCAGGACTGGACGGCATAACATACGAAGTGTGGAAAGTACTGAACTCCAGATATGAGACGGCAAAGAAATTGGACAAGCCGGCATTCGACATAATGGGAGCGATGCACAAAGTCTACAATGACATTGAAAACAACGGGATGGTTGAAGGAACCGGGTTCTCGAAGAGCTGGATGTGCCCGCTATACAAAAAGAACGACAAAGCGGACATCGCAAACTACCGGCCCATCTCGCTACTAAATACAGACTACAAAATCTTCACGAAAGCCCTTACGATCAAATTGGCTGCAGTCGCCCCAGACCTGATCCACCCGAACCAGGCAGGATTCGTACCTGGACGCCAAATTCGGGACCAGATCTGGCTCACCAAGCGTGTAATCGAGCTCGCAGAAGCAACTGAGAGGAACGGAGTTATCGTAGCCCTCGACCAAGAGAAGGCATATGACAAAATCGAACACGATTATTTGTGGAGGGCGCTCGCAAGCTTCGGGATACCAACAGAATTTATTGACACAATAAAAGCGCTATACAGCGACGCGTACACATATGTAATCTTAAATGGAGAGACAAGTGAGCACCCGTTCCGTGTAACGAGAGGAGTAAGACAAGGAGACCCTCTGTCATGCTTGCTATTCGACCTGGCAATTGAGCCACTAGCTGAGTCGCTACGACAATCTGACTTGGTCGGCTTCAAAATTAAAGGAAAAACCGAGAAACTCATTGCCACACTGTTTGCGGACGATACATTAGTGTACCTCGACGCAGCAGATGACTTTGGTGCACTCACGGACATCCTGGATGAATGGTGCGTCGCGGCAGGGGCGAAATTTAACATCGGGAAGACGGAGATGATCCCTATCGGAAAAATTGACCACAGAGACCGGGTGAGAGCGAACCGCTTCATAAATGGCCTCGGAGGTACACTGATACCAGGACATATAAAAATTGCAGCGGAAGGAGAAGCCATCCGAACTCTTGGAGCCTGGGTTGGCAATAAGGTCGAGCAAGCCGGAACATGGCCACGCACCATTGAAAAGATAGACGCCGCCCTTGACCAATGGGAACTTGGACACCCGTCGATGGAAGGGCGACGTCTAATTCTACTCATGGTTGTTGGTGGTATGACCCAGTATATGGCCACGGTGCAAGGCATGCCGGAGGACGTGGAAAAACAACTGGAACAACGGGTACGAAGCTTCCTGTGGGCAGAGAAAGTAAGTGTAGCTGTGAACAAGGAAACCGTCTACGCACCAGCCGACATGGGAGGCAAGGACCTCCTCGACATCGTGGCCCGAAATGAAGCCATAACCATCACGTGGCTCAAGACGTACTTGAATTTCGGACCCGACAGGCCACTGTGGTGCTTCGTCGCAGACGAGATCCTAGCAGGGAAAGTTGTGGATGCAGACCTAAACGTCGACGAAGCAATGCGGATAAATACGTACCTCCAAACATGGTCCCCGTACAAGTATGCGGGCGTCCTCAAAAGTGAAGACCTGGCCAACATGATGAGAACCGGAAAAAAATACGGGGTCACGATGGACGCCATCGCAGTCTCTCGGAAGCTCCAGGGAGATATGCCGATATGGTACCACAGGTTCTCAGGAGGAGACAGGACCATGTTCAATGCGAACAGGACGGTAGTCAAATGCCTGAAAGGGAACCACCGGATCAGGTGGGTAAAGGACACTCTCCTGCTTGCAAGAAAAATGGGAACAGCCCGCCACACGGATAGAACCGATTGCCGATGCGCATCCTGCCAGATGACGCGAGCGACAACTCAGTGTAGACACCCGAACCTATGTTATAAAAAGGCACACGAACTTTTAAACACACTGGAAGACAAATGGGACCCAAGATGCATGCAGCCAGAAGACTTTGAAGAGTACCACACCCTAAGGGAACGCGATGAGACCGAAGGCGTGGAAGAATTTGACGTGACCGTCGCGACAGACGGCGAACTCGCGGATGTATTCCGTATATTCACGGAAGGAAATTCCACGGGGAGCCAAAGAGCGCCGAATACATGGTTCGCGCCGAACCAAGCAGATAAAGTAGAAGTCTACACAGACGGCTCGGCGATCAACAACGGAATGGAGAACGCTCAAGCAGGAGCCGGAGTGTACTTCGGCGTAGGTGACCCCAGAAACCGTGCCATTCGAGTCCCGGATGAGATAGGCCCGTCGAACCAGGTAGGCGAAGTCATCGCAATAAAAGAGGCGGCAGAGCTAGCACCGTACAATGCGCCGCTGAAAATCATTAGCGACTCGAAGTATGCCATACAGGGACTCACGAAAAATCTACGCAAATGGGAGGACGAGGGATTCTTCACAGTGCAAAACGGACCACTCATGGAACTCACCGTTGCGAAAATCCGCGAAAGAAAAGCGAAGACCGAACTAGAATGGGTCAAAGGGCACACGGGCAACGCTGGCAATGAAGCCGCGGACGTGCTCGCCGGAGAAGGGAGCCGGAAACCCGACGAAGACGCGATCAACACGGACGCCCGTGCAGCCCTCCTGCTCCCCGGAGCAAAACTCCAGGCCATGACACAATCGCTGGCATACAAGATAATCCGCAAGATAACGATAGACAAGCCAGGCTATAGACAATTCCTAGCCCGGCCGAAGACGATCGAGAACATGGCGCTCGCCCAGGAGGCTGCAACAGGAACTGATGGGGAACCGCCGCTGAAACGAGCCATCTGGAAATCCACGAGACACAAGGACATCTCGCGAAGCATCCGCTTCTTCCTGTGGATGCTGATTCACGGCGGGTACAAGGTCGGAGAGTACTGGGAGAACATCCCCGGCCATCAGCACAAAGCAAAGTGCACGAGATGCGGAGTTTACGAGTCAATGGAACACATCCTGACAGAATGTGCCGTGCCAGGTCAAAAAGAGGTCTGGGACCTTGCAAGCGAGATGTGGCAAAAGAGAGCAGGGACGGCTATGAGACCCACTGTAGCCGAGATAATGGCGGGGCCGGCGACCAAGAAAGGCGACCCAGCCACAACGCGCCTGTACAAAATACTGATCACAGAATCCGCCCACCTCATCTGGAGGTTGCGGAACGAGCGCGTAATCAACGAGAAAGAGCCGGCGTCGGTAACGGAGATTCACAACCGTTGGGTGCACCAAATCCAGATAAGATTGTCATTAGACTGCGCGATGACAGACAAATTGAAGTACGAAAAGAAAGCTATCAAAATGTCATTAGTCAAAGGAACCTGGAAGAAGGTCCTAAAGAATGAACACTTACTCTCGAAGGATTGGCCGAGAGAAGTCGGGGTTTTAGTGGGTATCGGCTGAGTTGGCGATGAAGGGGAACTGGTGGCTTCGGCTGCTGGTGAACCGGAGTCAACGAAGTTCGTAGCCCCACACGACGTGCCGCCTAAAGGGGCACAAGTGCGCTAGCGCATTTCCTCGCGAGATTGTTTTACTGTCTGACCGGGTTCTAAGTCCATGGTCTCAAATTAGCGGGTGGGGGGTAGACGACTATGTCGGCTCGGACGAAGCGCTGCGAGGTGGTTGCCCTTGAACTGCCTTGTGGTGTGGACGAGGAAGCAGAAATGCTCTTACCTATAAGAACCCCACTGTCCAACGCTCCTCAAAAAAAAAAAAAAAAAAAAAAAAAAAAAAAGAGTCAAGACTAATTGGCATGTTCTTAGCGGCTGCTGCGGATGCGGCCAATCGTGGCTGGTGGACGTGCGGTGGGTACACGCGCGATACCGACATCGTCGCCTGCCCCGACAAGATGACCTGGGGCGTCAGGTCGGCCTTCCTTCCCTTTCTTCATGTGCGTCCAATCGCCGACTGATTGCTGTTTGACAGCTTCGACGATGGCCCTGCTCCGTACAGTACGTCTGTCTGCTCCATCCCCCTGATGTTTCGCTAATTTTTTTCGTAGCCCCGTATGTCCTGATGCCCAGTTAGCCGTCGCTCCTCATTGACGCGGTCCCTAGAAATTTGCTCACCTATCTCGCCGAAAAAAATGTTTCTGCGACCTTCTTCGTCGTGGGCTCGCGCGTTATCGAGTACCCCGCTATTCTCATCAACGAATACATGGCGGGGCACGAGATTAGCGTCCATACCTGGTCTCACCCAGTTAGCCGTTCGCTAATTACTTGCGGCAAATCACTGACGACAACCTAGCATCTGACGTCCCTCACCAACGCACAAATCGTCGCAGAACTTGGATGGACGCGCAAGGCGATCCAGGCCGTTCTTGGTGTCACACCTACCACAATGCGGTAACATCCCAACTCATTCCAGTGCGCTCTTCGCTCACTCGAAAAAAGGCCTCCCTACGGCGATATCGACGATCGTGTGCGCATGATCGCGCTCGCTATGGGCCTCGTTCCCGTCATCTGGACCCGCACCTCCGCGGGCGTCTCCTTCGACACCTTTGACTGGGAAGTCGCAGGGGGCACCGTCCCTGGCCCGGCCTCTTTCGCGGCATTCGAGAACATCCTCGGGAATGCGACGACGCTGGATACCGGGTACGCCTAACTCCACTTCTCCAATTGGCGCGGCTCTTACTTGCTAGCGCAGATTCTGCGTTCTGGAGCACGATCTGTATGAGATCACCGTCGACCTCGCTATCGGATACACCCTCAACGCCGCACTGACGCACCAGCCGCCATTCAAAGTGCGTCCCTCCGTAAATGACGTCTATTTGGCTAAAATATTGCGTGCAGCTCGAAGCCATCGGGAAGTGCTCGAACATTCCGACGGCGAACATGTACGTCGAGTCGAACGCGAACAAGACCTTCCCATTCCCCTCCCCGCCGGCGTCGATGGCTGGCGGCAACACCAGCGCGTCCTCCTCGTCTGCCTCGGACAGCGCGGCTGGTAGTGGCAAAGTGTCGTCGTCGGGCAACGCCACCACCGGGTCCAGCGACGCATCCTCGCTACTAACGAGCCTTCCCCTCGTGGGCACCACCGCGCTCGTGTTCGGTAGCTGGCTCCTCGTATAAACATCTTCTTTCTATCATTTACTAATCGTCGCTCTTGCTGCATACGAATACGAATTACCTAGACGTTTTGGATATCTTGACTGTTTGGACTGAGGTCCATGGACTATTGATTGGTATGCGGATTTCGAAGCCGCCTAGAGGGCGGGCACACGTGACACGGCGGGATACGTATGTACGTAAAACTGTACATACATCTGAACGGCGCGTATAATCACTTTTTTCAACCAGAGAAGTTGCAAATGGGAACCCCGGGATCTGCAGGGATCTGCACGTCCGCTGCCCTGATCGACGAGGATGGTCCTGACTCATTGATGGTCATAAACTGTCATAAGATGTTGGGAAGACGTTTGTTGAGAAGACGTTTGACTGCCATTGCTGCGATGGCGGAATGCACAGTACATGCCCGGCTGTTACTGTAATTCCGCTTCACTAATCACTCGTTCAGATCCCTCCATTTTTTTCAAGCTCGGAGAGGCTAAAATTGGAACAATGACTAAAGCAAGCGCACCACAGCTCAGTTCAAAACCTTCCCGATCCAAATACATATGTCGACTATCGCATTAGTTTTCTCAGGCTCAAACCAGCGCATCGCCACGACATCATGGGTCACTTCGAGGCGTATCAGCGGGATCAGATAGACTGCGGTGTAGATTTGGCGCACCATTTTTCATCTCGTTGTAGGTCACATTCTCCTCCCCGATATTGTGAGTGAGGCGGGCTCGAAGTGTGCGGATGGAGTCGCGCGCTATCTCGGCTTCCCCGACTTGAATATATGTCGCAGGAAACCCGCTGAACAGGGTTTCAATGTCAGATGGGCGGAGTTTGAGAGATGCAGGGCTTAGCCAGGGGCTTGTGTAAGCGAAATCGACATGGAGGTTTCCGAGTAGACTTTTCTGCGTGTAGCCGCGGAAAAAAGGATTGCTATAATCGCTGCCGCTATTTAGGCGCCAGGATGAGCTGGGACCATCGTGGGTGATGCCCCATTCCACGGAAGGGGAGACCAAAATGAGCCCGCGGGGTACGGGCAAAGATAATACTTCGAGCGCATTCTGGACAAGGTACCGTACCAGCGCAATGCCGAGATTACCGCCTGCCAAAGGATGAATGATCTGAAGCTCAGCAATAAGAAAATCACTTGCCAGCTGAATCGCCACAAATAAATATGTGTTGCGGCTGGAAGCCAACCGTGTGCACGAGGTAATTGTATCCTGCTAACGCATCGAGGAGTCCGGCAGGAAAGGGATTCGCGACATGAAATGGTGCAGACGAAGCCAGTCGATACTCGCAGGAGAACAGTCGTCTGATTTCCGGGCAATGCTCCAGCAGACCACTGCAGAAAGGACCTGCGGATCCGCCCTTGGGGTCGGCTGATCCCATTACATGGCCTCCACCTGTCGATAATTCATCAGCGGTGACAAAACTCGATGCAAAACACGTACTGTGCAGGTGCATGATCACTTTTTCTTCCGGATTGGCCCGTTCAACCGTGCCTGTCTTGAAGTTGTTGGGCGAAGTATACCAATAGCCATGTGTCCGGACAGCCTTGACGTTATTGAGCGCGGCGAGTTCCTTCAACTCGCCCACGATCTGCTCGTCGGCGAGGGGCTCCACCCAAGTAAATCCCATCTCGCTCGCGGAGGGGGAGGCGGCAACCTCTTCAGGGTTCAGCCCGATTAACGCTGGTGGAAAGCCGACGTCGAAGAAGAGGCTGACAAAAGCCTTCATGAGATAGAACGACAATGTACGACGGAAGGGCCAGGAGCTGCGGGGGCGGAGAACTGGAATGGCTGCTCTGAGCACCCAGCATGGGAGTCTGAACAAGAGGGTTGTAGTGAGGAAATAAGACAGATAGATGATGAAATGCGAACATGCAGAGGCAGGAGAAACTACGGGAGTGGGCAAACCAAACAGCGCCCACAGCCGAGGACCCACACTGGGATCGCCGCAGTTCCGGTCAATCCGTTGTTGAATTGGGTAACCAAATACCGCGATGAATTATCCGCGGATCAACTTTGACTTGCTTTTTTTTTTTTTTTTTTTTTTTTTGGAGCGTTTGGTGTAACAAAGTCAAAGTCTGCAGATGCATTCTAAGTATTGTCCACTTGTGTTGCTGGTTTTAGGCCAGTCATGCCGGTGAATTTGTCCAGGAGGAAATGCCGTTACGCACGATTATTACCAGTGTGGGACTCTGGCCTGTGTAGATTATCCTACACCATGCATTGGCCACATACCCACTAAAACCCCCTCTGTAAGTGTCCAATCATCCGGCAATGAGTCTTCATTCATAAGTAGCCCACTCCAGGTGTTCAGCACAAGTTGCTTTTTGAGCGCAAGTGGGCCAAATTTAACTTTATTTGTGAGAAGACGGTCGCGTCGCAACGCTGAGTTGATGGATTTCAACCAATGGTTGTGGATGTTAGCGTCGCTGAATGTTGCACCGGGGTTTGTTATAACCCGGTTCACCCGGAGATTCCAGATACATTGCCATGCGATGGAAACCAATACCGCAAATAATCTTCCTTTCTCTGGTCTTATCTTCTTCGTTGTGTGAAATCGTACAAGATTACAGCCCAATATCAGGCCCCAATTCAGTGATGGCCAAGAGGGGTATTTTTTGGACCATAATTGTCTAGTGAGAGACCATATAATTGCTTGCTCCGGTGAGTGGCATTCCAAAGCAATGTGCTCCAAAGATTCAGTGACATTACAAACATGGCATCTGCCATTTATCCTGAGAGTCTCGGTGTGGAGCCAGAAATCACCCACCCTGAAGGTGTTGTGGATGCATTTCCATAAGAATTCGCGTGTGCGCCGTTGTATCGTAGATGACCGTATAGATGTCCAGATCATTGTGTCGGATGGTATGTACCCTGATACTTCCTCGACGGCGCATCGAATGCGGTCTAAATTTATGAAAGTTGATTTGCGGTGTGGCATCGGGGCTAGTGAGCGGATAATTTTTGTGAATACTCTCTGGGAGCCTTGTGATAACAGCATGCCCGGGGAGTGGAACATAATGTCGGGTTCCGTGTCTACTTGTATTTTTTGAGTTGGTTTTTCAATCAGGAACTTTGCTGGGTTCTCTTCAACTTTTTTGAATTGTGTTCGGCCAACCCTCTCGCTTAGCATCGCGATCACAGCCTTGAGGAGTCGGATTTTAGGATCGAGCAAATTATTTTCGTAGTTCATGCGATTTTTAACCAGGGCTCGAAGGAGGAAGTCAGAAGATGTGCAGATTACTAGCGGAGCATCTGAGTTGGTATTTTGCAGGATCAATAATAGTCCACCCAGTAATGCAGATGGGAATGTAATCGGGATATTAGGTCTATCAAAAGTCATAGATAGAGCCATATTATCCGTTGCGTCGTCGGATTCTCGTCTGAAATTGAGTTCAATCTCTGGTTCGAACTCACCGGCACGTAGGACACGAGGATGTAAGAAATAGGTAATGGTGCTCGGTACTGCATCTTGTTTATATCTCTTCGCTGGGATCTCGTTGAGCGAGTCCTCGGAGGCAAAGATGCGGAACCCGGATACAGGATTCGTCAGCGTGTAGTCCGGATTGAAGGTCATGGCTTGATTTGTCTGAATTGGAAGTCCATTTGCTTCCAACTCTTCGTTCGTTAGCGCGAGGTCGTCGCGTAGGTCACCGTTTGAGATGGTCGGATTCCATTTTTGCTTGAGGCTGTCTATATACATCTTGGCAGTCTCGATGCATTCTCCGGGATTCTCACAATTTAACTGGTTTCTATCTCGTTGGCAAGCCGGGCATCCACAATTTTTACGTCCAATTCCCGAGGGGTTTAATGTATGGGGCTTCCTCGGTATTGTGGTTCTCCGTGTCGAAATTGTCAAGGTGTCACGGACCGTGCGGAAACTTTGACTTGCCATCTCAGGACCCGGTTGTTCAGAACCCGAAACCCTGTAGAAGCTAAGTTGATTGAGATAAGCCGACGTGTTGAATTGAGGGTGATTTGAGCCAAACGGTGAAGTGGTCGTTGAGAAAAACTGTGTTAAATTCGAAGCGTTTATCCATTGAAGCTAATACATGCCGATTCCCCTGGAATTTCCGTGTTCGTTCAATATCGTGAACGATGTCAAACGGTCCAATGAGAGACGGTGTATCCGATCATGAATCATTTCGCTCCCTGTCCGCCATCCGCATCTAGAGGTTCAACAAAGGTGAGTAAGGAACCGCCATGACCTGCAACGGGAGACGAACCAGGATAAATCGCAGGCGCCTCAATCCCCTCCCTTGCTTGCCTCTTGCTCCGATAATCCACTCCAAACCGCGTATCCCTCTCCCCAACATGTTTCTCGAAGTCGAACTGGCCATCGTGCGTGAAGCTCATCATGAGCTCCGGCCGCCCCAGCGGCAACGCGTCACCGCGGTCCGTCTGCCACAAGTGGTACGTCTTCCCATAGAGTGTCACCACGTCCTCCATCTCCTTTGTCTCTGCCGCCTCCCACGCGCTCGCGAGCCCAGGCACGGTGGGGCCAGGCATGATGAGCATGCCGCTCTTGACTTCGAAGACATGGCTGTGCCAGAGCCGCCGCTCTTCGGCGGGCAGCGTCTCATAGAGCTTTGGGGATATCATGTACTCCACCCCAATGAGTCGCGCGGACGGCCCGGGCCCATCGTACAGAATGCATTGGCGCACATCTGCATCGACTCGGATCATGGTCATTTATCATTTTGGTGAACCGAGGTGCACTCGCCTTCGGTGAGATGAGAGCAGTAATGGTTCGTCTCCACGAACCGATGCGGATCCGATGCATAGACGTGGAACGCATTGAGGTGCGCACAGATCTGCTTCACTGGCTCAAAGTCTTGAACGAGCGCAGCGCCCGTTTCGAGTATGGTGCTCTTCGTGCTCAGGGGATCGCCGGGGGTTTCAGCTTTGGAATGAGAATGTGCGGCCATAGTGGGGGGTAAGGGCAAAGGCTGAAGCTGAAGCTGAAGCTTTTGGAGTGAAAGTGACTGTTCTTTCCGGTGATGTCACCCATTACTAGTGTCGGTGGTTCCACCACCGTCATAGGAACAGCGGCAGCCTGGAAGAGCCTGTGAGCTCAATTCGTTATGGACCCTTGGCTGCTGCACACGATTTGGGCGGTGTAGGCCCGAATCCCGAGAAACACTACACCTATCTGCACGGCGGAAAGCGAGAGTACGGGATCCAACTTGAAGGGTATTCATTGAGTAAAGCTGTTGTCAGAGACCGGCGATTTTCGAGATTCTGAGATATGGGCTGAGAACAGGCTCCAGACGGAGTACTAGTGAACGAGTACTTTTTTTTTGTTTTTTTGCTCCGAGTCGCAAGTACTGGCATGATCGTAAGTAGCGCTTGATATTGAAGCCACTTCCGCGTCTCCTTGAATTCGTTCCATTACACTGATTTAGGTGTGAATATGTGCCAGGTTCATGCCCGTAAGTGTGTTCTTGTCGTCGTCGATTCAAGATTTTAGCGCTTCAGGGAGTTACGGAAGAGCCAATCCCGAAGAGTTCCGAGTGCATCGATGTGGCTGTGTGGCGACTTTCCGAACCTGGCCGAACTGAGGCTCCGCCGAAGCTTGAGCTTTCCTCGACGGCTCGGACTCCATCGACGAATTGGCGCTCTCGAAGAGTCTTCAACTCATATTCTCGATCTTATCGAAACAATTGCTGAAGTATCGGGACTTGACTCCGACAAACGACCAGTACCAGCCAGCTTAGTCTCCCGCAGTCAGACTCCACGGATTTTATGACAGTCGATAAAACTTACATGTGGACAGCCAGCTGCGAGAATCAGCCAATTACAATAAGCATCTAAACACATGGGATTAGCTTGCTGAGAGAATTTATCGCGATCTCTTCGACATTGAAATATTTCTGCAGTTTTCAACAAGTGGCTGTGCTCATGGTTCACAAATGCTTCGCACACCTTGCTTGCACCTTGCTGGCTCATTCTTGGCAGGATAACGTCCGGGTCACAACCAATCACAGGAATGAGATAGATTACATGCAGGTTCCGCCGAGATATACTACATATCCAGATAGAAAAAAAAATGCACCAAACTCCGTTTTACATTTCCGCTTGGTATACGTTCAGCAACCGCGCTATATGTCCAGTACTTTGAACCTTAGATGCACCCGGTGCTCGACGATCTTCCGTTGTTAGGGGTAAAGGGGCTCCGTCCGGGACTCTTTACGACAGCGGTGCTTCCCGACCCCGACTAGCACGATTCCGGATGTGAAGAGAGAAATAATAACGAAACGAACATCAAGAGTGATTTTTGAGGAAGAGGCCGTGGCGTTATATTGAGTCTTCTTGACCACGGGCTACATATTACGGTGAGCAGAGGTAATCACAGCAACCGGTGAATAGAACGCACGACGAAGGCTGGGCCTAACAGTGGTGCAAGACCTCCCGAGGGCGGCGAGATGTTTTCAATCTGCGTGAAGGGTTGAATATGTGCAATTATCTGAAGGAGTATGAATGCGTACCTCACGCAAGACAGTATCACCCTCTTCGGGGTTCCGAGTCAGAGCCAAGTTCGCCGGGAGTCTGAACGCGTGCGGGGAGAGGCTCTGAGTCACGGTGACAAGTCATTAGGACGAGGTAGAGCAGTTAGAATGGGTTAAAACGTACATGAACATCCGTCGCGTAAGAACTCGAAGCTTGCTCGGGCGAATATTCCTAGGACGTATTTCGATGATTAGTCTGCGCCCCGTTGCAATCACTAGTCAACGTACAAAAAACTCGCGGCTGCGACGCGCCTCGTCATCGTCCATCGTGATTGGGGTCCGGAGAGTCGCAGGAGGAAGGATTTTGTTGAAATCCATGAGCGGCGGGTGACTGCTACTCCTCTCGGAAGCCCCAGCCTTAGACTCGAACGTACCGGGAGAGACTGAAGGACTCTGTATTTACTGGTGATTAACGACGTGCGAGAATTGGTGGAAGAGGCATACACAAAACTCGGAAGGATCGCGCTCCTGAGATGAGGATTAAATAGGGCTTGCGTTAAGGCGTAATGGGAGCATACCTCGACCCTGAATTGATAGGGAGAGGAGGCGGTCCTGTCGACGTTGGAGCTGGGACTGTCCATTGACTCGTCTGAGTTGCTGGAAGCCGAATGTGTGGGGCTCTAAAGCAATATCTGCGTAAGTGCGATGGCGAAACATGGTAGCCTCGTGTACTGACAACGACGCCGGACGGAGGTGATACATAACTTTCCTGAATCTCGCGAGCGTTCATGAGGAACTGAAGATCTGAATGAAGTCAAATGCCATGTTGCACGGTCTCCCTGAGCTCGACATACCATCGCTGATCTTCGGAACCCTCTTGCCGTCCGACGCTGTGCCCGCTCTTCTGCTCGGACCAGACGGTTCGTCAATTCGGAGGCTGTAGATGACGGACAGGAAGGCGTACCCTTTCAACTCCGTGTAGGTTGTTCCAGCGATCTCGACAAGGGGGTCAAGAGTCGGCCAGAGAAGCGCGGCAACCTCCCCCGTGTTGTAGTTATGGCGAACCCAAAGCGCACCCACGAATTGTACGAAGCCGGAGTATGAGGCCCTCTTCCCGAGGAGCCGTGCGTCGAGCTTGTTCAGGATCGCGGTGAGAACCTCTTCGGACAGAACCTGGCGCTGGATAGTCTAGAGACAGGGCTCCATTAATAGTGAAACCGCCGAATGCAAACCCGCCCTGACCTTCACGTAGCCGTCAAGCTCATCGAACACTGATTCGCCAAGCATGATCACGACACAATGTTCTAGCGCCAACCTGCCCAGTTTTGAGTAGCCTTTCCGCGTCTTCTTCTGCTTCAAACCCTCCAGGAGCTCCACCGGCTCGCCCGCAAAAATCGCCCAGTGGGGCTCGTCGAGCGGGGGAAGACGCGCCGGATGATAAGTGGGACTATTACAGCTATTTGCGGAACTTAGGGCGCGGATCAAATTTTTCTCAAATATGTTGATTTTGGCATAACAGCTGTATAACGCTCAAATCTCAAGCAATCTTTTAAGTGTTTTGAACCATTCCACTCTGCCGTGCATTCCGCACCTGCATGCACCCAAGGATCGACGATAATTACATAATATAGACCATATGCAGGAATTGGTCCGTTTTCGTGTATAACACTTCCTGTGTGAGCTAAAGTGGTGTGAATCTTCCAATATCCTGGCATATAACATTTGGGATGATTATACAGATGCAAGGATGCTTAGAATATCCATCTCATGTCTAATTCCTTCTAATTTCTGCCATCAGATGTTGAGCAATTGCACATGACCGTGCCGCAAAGGTACTGGGCAGAGTAGCCAAAATCTGGGCTGACATGCAGGTGCGGAATACATGTCGGTGGGCCATGTCAAATTACTAGAACATCCCGGGCCCTACCGCGAACATGGTAGGCAAAATGCGTGAAAATACCGTATCTCAAACAACGGACATGCCAGTGCCGCAAATAGAAAATCCAAAGCACCTTGCATCTGTGGAATTTCAAGGGGAAGAGGATGCGCCAATAATATCCGTATTCCGGTCAGAATTGAGGCCATATCGAGCAAAATGGTGAAAACAATCAAAAACATCCCTTTTTGGAAAAAAAACTGGCCGCGCCCTAAGTTCCGCAAATAGCTGTAATGGCGGTAAAAATTGTGTTTTGGACTGCGGCGCAGACATCTGAGGACATTTCAGAACTGGCGAGGTGTGGGTAGGCTCTTCAAAGCGGGTGTGGATTGGGCGGGGATGAGCGACGGAACCAAGACTCAGAGACTTGTTCAGTCGGCGTGACTTCCCGTTTTGGCCAGTGATTGGCAGGTGCACTGCCTCCCCCACAGTTACGTATCGTTTATCCCCGTCAGATTCGACGTTCGACTCAGCAGCATCGCTGCGAATCTCGAGGTTGTCCGGCTCAAATTTGCCCCAGCCCTATGGTAGCCAATAGACTATGCTATGTTTTACTTTGCTCCAATTGGAGATCTGGACAGGGTATATTGACCAAAAACGGAGTCTTGGGTATGTCCACTACAGTCCAGCGGTTAAACTGCCCGCCACCGATCATCTTCGGGAGCGGGAGGTTGGAGGTTCGATTCCTCTTAGTGGTACACAATCAGATTCCGGGCCGGGCCCCCGTCCTTATGCGCCGCACCCGCGAGAAATATCAGTCGGCTGTGATGTCGAACCATTGCGCCAGCATTTCCCCCTATGCCATACTGTGTTTCGTTCTGATCTTTTTCATCTCTTCTTTTTATTTCAAGCGAATTTCTCGCCGTTGGTTTTGCGATGTTGGCTCGAATTTACTACAATTTCCAGGCTTCGTTTTTTGGCCTTTTCCTTTCCAGTAATTCGAGAATCGAATTGGGGTCCCAGTAGACCATTCCTCACGATTTAAATCCCCCCGCATGTTCTGGTGACAAAAAAGCAAAACAAAGCGAGCGTGGTGAGTTGGGGTGACTAGTACTAGCACATGCAAGAAATAATACACGAAACGGGCAAGAGTATGTGCCGTTGCATAAACTAAAATGTGATGTATCATAGAATCGCCTCCGTCTGAGTTACTTAGCACCCGCACCGCTACCCTTCTCTGCATCCCCGGTACCATCCATCTTCCCTGCCCCGGCACCCGACTTGGGCGGCCCCTTCTTCACAATCCGAATATTCTCGATGAACACCGCACACAGTAGCGCCAACCCCGCCACAGGCACGCCCAGCACGAACACGATCCTCAAACTCTCCGCGTACGCGTGAACGACGCCAGGAATAAGGTCTACGGGCAGCGCCGTGTATATGGCAGTCGGTGACTGCCGCACGATGGCCGCTGGCGCGTCGGGCGCGAACCGCTCGAGGTACGTCCCGAGCTCGGAAGCGAAGACCGGCTCCGCGATGCCGAGCGCGACGGTGCCGCCGAGGTACTGGAAGAAGGAGGTCATGCTGGTGGCTTGGCCGATCAATTTGGGCTTGGATTTGAATTCGGCTCTGCGAAGGATATTTGGTGAGTGTGCGGGAGAGGAACGAAGGCTGCGTAGTACGTACTGGATGGCAATGAACCCATTCTGCATCCCCATCCCGGTACCGATCCCCGCTATGATCTGAAATCCGGCAATTTTGGCAGAGGAGGAGTCCATGTTGAGAGTATAGAGCAAGCCGGACCCGACGCCGAGGAAGAACGGGGAGATGACGAGGAAATACCAGCTGTGGTGATAGATAGAATTCAACAAACTGCGAGCCTGAGGGGATGCGGATTATCCTCACTAGTATCCGGTCCTGCCTACAATCTGCCCCGAACCAATAATGGTTATCACGGCCGCGAGCATGAAGGGAAGAATATCAACTAGAGGTGTGTTAGATGGCGTACAGTGTGTATGGGGACCATGTACGAACTTCCCGACTTGGTGGCGCTGTGGTGTCGGACGGCTTGGTAGAATATCGGGATGTACTGTCCATCCACTTGTCAGAATGATCTCGAACTACGGCGGGGGCGATGCGTACATATGAATAAATGAGCATCGAGAACCGGCCCAGAAAGCAGAATCCGAGGATAGCATATCTGGCATACGTCAGCTCGTTGAAGAACAACTTGAAAACACGGTGCATACATTGATTTGGAATGCATAATTGACATTGGCGTCATGGCCTGCTCGCCGAGGTATATCTCCCAAGCAACGAACACGCCCGCAATGACGCCGGAGAGAACGAAGCACTGGGACACACGGTAAGTATCGAATTCTAACTGTAAGATGAGCAAACGCACGATTATCACGGCCGTGTCGTCCCATGGCTTGGTGTTGCCGCCCCACTGGAGGGCGAGGACGAGGCTCGTAACCGCCCCAGCGACGAGCGTAGCACCAAGAAAGTCCAGGTGGGCTACCTGCCTGCGGATCTCCGGCCACGAGCGTTTGGTAGGGTCGCTGCCGAGAGGGGGAGATGCCTTGAGGAGGAGCGTCACTGCGACCAAAGAGACTCCTCCAACGGGGAGGTTGATCTAAGGGACGAGTGAGGATCCAAACACAAAACTCGGAGGTTTTAGTATTTACGAAAAAGCACCAACGCCAAGTGACGTGGTCCGTGAAAGCACCTCCGATGAGCGGGCCGATGATTGACGACAGCCCGAACACGGCTCCGAACACCCCAAACAGTCTTGCTCGATCTTCTAGACGGGTGACTTGTGCGAGGACCTGGAACATCGAGACATCTGCAAGGTTGAATAACTTATGTGTTTTTGGAACGATCCTTTGAACTCACAGATGCCCGCGGCGCCTACACCAGATATTGTTCGCCCAGCAATGAGCTGGCCTACGCTCTGGCTAACACCGCACAGCAAAGACCCGAGTTCAAACAAAAAAATCGACGTGACCAGAACCCATTTGGCCGGAAATATGCGTAACAGTTGGCCATAGAACAGAAGGGAAACCGCTAGCACAATATCAGTACCTGCTCGAGCCGCAGACTTGACACATACTCTGCGCTAGAATAAAGGACGTGGCGATCCAGCCTTGCAGAGTAAAAGATTCGAAGTCCTAGAACTGGATTTAGCGAAGTATTTGGGCTATGATGTGGTGGGCGAACCGAGGCAATACGAGGCAGCGCAGTCGCTGGAGAAAAAAGGAGAATGGTGAGCCCTGGTTCAATCTGAACGACATCGAAGCATACCGAGAATTGTTTGATCCAATGCAATCAACAGGACAGAGAGAAGTCTTGCAAAACATCAGTTCAGTGTAGGTCAGTCAAAAGGGCAGAAGTTTACATGGCAACAAATATGACTGCGAGCTTTCTTCCCGTCAGAATCGTGTCTTCGCTGGGGTGGCTCTTTACTGGGGCGTTTTTTTGGGGCGAAATTTGGAGTGATTGGGGCTCTGCAGCTTCCAAATCAGAAGGCATTTTGGGTCTGGGGAACGATGCTACGTACCTCGAGTGCAGCCCTATATATGCGTTCAGCGACTTGGAGGCATCAGAGACGACAGTTCCGCGTCGGAAGTCTTCCATTGGTCTGACGAAATCGAGCTTACGAGGCATGTCAGCGTGCGACCCGGCACTGCCACCCCCCTGAACTTACCAGCCCACCATGGCACACGCCATGTCGTCCACTTTCTCACACAATCTCCCTCTGTACGCCATTGGCTTTGCGGCGCCACTGCTTCTTCTTCTGCCCTTTCGGCGGACAGGGACTCAACCTGCAAGGTCAGACACCTTCTTTCAGCTTTATCATGCTAAACCGACTACAAAGACCAAACTGTCGGTTCCTTCTCAAGGATCCCGATACTGCGGAGGTTGTGACTCCTCCTGTCGCGTTTTCCAACGTAGTCTCTCTCGCCGAGAATGCTATATTCTGCATGCGTTCACGCGTCTCGCTGCAGCTCTCCATCGACAGCATCTTCCTGGAGTTGCAGAAGGCCGTCCATCCTAGCCAACCTTTGCCTGCGCACGTCAAGGAATGGACCTCGTGGCTCTCCTCCAAACGCCTTGCTATCGTATTTTGCCAGTATTCCAACGCCTCGAGGTGGGGTTGGGTTTCCGAGGAGGATTCGGTATCAGATACCCCGGACTACGATTTCAGTATCCTGTTGGACTTGGCGAAGCTTACCGACGCCGTCAGTGGTTCGATTCCTTCATATTGTCTCGAGCGCTGAACCCGTTTCTTAGACGCGCACAGATCACAAATTACCAGTGGAGTATTTCCGGTTCTGCTACGCTCTCACTGTTCTCCAACAGACCACTCATCTTCTCACGACTTATGCTTTCCCACACGAAACTACCCCCATTTTTGAAGGGCCTGAGGCTGGGGAAGGCTTCGAGATGGAATTACTTGGAGGCCGTTTGGTCTGCGCATGGGACAGCGGGCACATTTCCGAGTTTCGACATCTGCGCGACCTCTACCTGGTACGCCCAAGCGGAGAGTTTTATCGCCTCGGTGAGCACACGTCCGCCAGCCGGTAGATTCTCCGGGATCTCATTGGGACCTCGGTCGGTAAAGACGAGGACGATATCAACGACTTTCTTCGAAAAATCCAAAACCCATCCTCAAACGCCGTCTTCAAGATAGATCTCTCCAACAAGACTCCCGCAAAAATTCCCGCGACTGTGACGCTAACCGTCTCTGAGGCGCAAAGACGCGAAAGGACCTATGGCCCCAAGGAATTTGATCCTTCCCAGACTCTACGGCTCTTCCCCCAAATCGCTAACTTCGACGATATGGCGAAGGCACTGACGGACGAAGACGATTCGTTGGTCTACACCCGCGCGGGGACCGGGCTGGGCAAATGCTACCCTCGTACGCTTGCGCACGGCGCGGCGTCCATGGCTGGTCGCCCATTGACTGGGTCATAAACTCAATGACCTTGACTGGCAATTAGTGGCAGAATTCGAGAAATGGGTACAATGAATACGTGACAGCTTGAGATACTCGTATAGTGTATATTTATCTGATTCTGAATCCAAATAGTCGTGAGCCAAGGGGGATGCGCCGGGATCGCATGAAATCACCAGGTAGAATCCGTAACTATAGCCTTCACGTTCCGCGTTCATGGAATACCATCTCCGTGACGTCTCCCGTTGTGAGCGACGTGCTCAGGATTGTGCCGCCTGAATCAGGATTATTGAGGAGATAATAAGGTCCTTGGATCTTTTGGACCTTCTCCGCTGTTTCGATGTTCCACACTTCCACCCGCATGTCGCAGAACGCAAGGATGTACGGCTGGTGTAAGGCTGCAACCACTATATCAGGACGGGAATCATAATGTGGATAACCCACCACCCACCAAAAGCGTTGGAAGGTTGAGTCCACTGCATTACCAATTCTTTTCGTGTCGGGTCGCCTCTGCGGTCTATATAAAATGCTACCTCTTGAAGCTGTGTCAGTGGGAGTTCCATAAAATAATTCAGCGGAGGGACGCACTGTCATAACAGACGAGGCATACGTCGTCGACCTGAAATACTGTTATGGGCTTGTATTCTTTAAGCGGCAGTTCGATGAGTGCAGGATCGGTGGGATCCAGCAGGCTCTGCATGTCGAAAGTTGGCAATTCAACCCTTTCAAACCCGCCCTGTACGGCAGATCCTTGTTTGATCGAGCCTGCCATACGCGTCCGTGTAAGAAATCGGACAGAGTGATAGTCCGCAGAACTGTAAAATTCCTACAAAAATCAAGTCAGCAAGTTGACGGTGCAGCACGCACAAATCTGTCACCCTTTCGAGCACCAAAACCGAAACCAGATTATTTCGACGTACATCGAAAATCTTCACGATGGTTCCGGACAATGTCCGTTTTGTCACTAAAACACCGACTCGAGGAATTTCCGCCGGACCTATGCCCCTGTGCACAGTGAAGCACGATGCATGGCTCGATCCGCCGCGAGGGCGGGTCATATCGTTCTCCGTAGCCGTGCCAGAGTAGATAGTGCTTAGGGGCACGGTCACGAAAACGCCACCTGTAAAGGGTTCAACAACATTCAGGGCAATATATAGAGAGTTGATCACCTGCAACGCACAGAAAAAGGTTTGAATCCGAGAGTATCTCAATTTGCGATACGTCGCGGATTGAGAGGAGCCGCGCTCGAGAGCCGTCAGGAGATCCTCTGTATACACCGTCTGTAGTTCCGTAGATTATTCCACCACTGCTTCCTGATCAAGATGTTCAACAGCTAGTTTCGGGAGGACAGAAACTGGGCAAGTACCTTGATGTGGGGAGACGGCAGATGTAATTGTACCAATGCCACCGTGACTGACCAGAGGTACGGGATGGCAAACCATTAATTCTTGCAGAAGGTATTTGCTCCGAGGGACCCAAGATCGACAGACGAGACTGCAGGCCAGAAGCGAGCGCTTATCGGGGCCAACACCTTCGATTATGAGTTCGTAGAGTTCCGTCGACATTTGATCTGTCAAGGCTTTCGGGAAGGACGACAGAGGTGAGCTAAACTGGAGCAGATTCAGATTAGAGGCCGTCCCATGGAGGTCTGAGGAGCTCTGGCTCCCGTTGGGACGGTGTGAGGAACTGAAGGTGGAAGACATAAAGTCAGTCAGTGTCCAGGAGATCCGAAGCCGTCTATATAGCTTCGGAAGGCTGCGGAGCGGCAACTCCTTGTCACGGTCCAATGATAACGATTTCGCGGCTGTGGTGTTGGAAACGGGTTGGATGTTCGAGTTGGAAGACAGCAGAGCTGTGACTGTCTCTCTGCCGGCGATTGCCGTTGACTGGCTACAGTTGCTGCTGAGCAAAAATGGTGAGAATTGAAGGTTCGAACGTCTCTGCTGAATCCGGCCTTGACTGGGAGAAGACGGCGGAGCCCTTTTTCGAAGACTATAGTGTTTGGTATCGAGCAACGAAACGATGGACGCCAGTGTTCGGATCCGAGATGCGTACATGGAGACACAAAGCTGTATCAGATTGATACCTTGCAATTGAGCAGTGCTAAGGCCTAGGCCATACCCAGATTCTTCGAAAAGAGTGAGGTTATCAAGTCTTTGCGTACTGTACCTTGCTTGAGGGGCGCGAGCGAATGGTTTCCCGACCGTATACCGGGTCTGACATTTGCGTCCTGCTAATTCTCCGTCAGTCTCTTCGAGACTCAAAGAAACCCAAGGCTCAGGAGATCACGTCAGTGATACACACATTACTCAGTGGGTCGAGCGAGTGAAGTCAAATAATCCATTCAAAAATCATACCGGTCCAACAAATACACTTGCATATAGGTAGACTTGTTTTGTTTTGCACGCCGCTCGCATTCAAGGCACCTTGACGATAATCTTCTCCCCGCTAACCCTGTTGTTCCGGAGCAGATCCAGACCCTCCGCGACGCGCTCCTTGAACGTCCCCTGGTCGAGCAGTCGGACCCGATTGGGCTTGATCAGCCCCTGCTCCAGCAGCTCGGGCAGGATCCGCGGCATCAGGTTGTCCCTCAGGAACTCGTTCTGGAAATGCCGGTTATGAATAAAATGAAGAAATCACATTAGAAGGTTCCTGAAGACGCACCTGAGCATACAAGAACGTCCGCACGTATTTGAACGTCGTCTCTGGCGCGAACGGGTTGCGATCTTGAGGGATCTCCCAATACATCGGCGCGTCCCCGACCGCGACTTTGTCCCCCTGCTTGATCGGGAGCAACACCGCGACGGTGCCCGTGGGGCGCAACACCTCCGCAATGCGCGCGAGCGTGCCTTCGGCGCTCACAGCGTCGATCGCAAGCTGGATCTTCCCGTCCCCGCCCACCGCCTGCGCCACCTCCGCCGCGAGCGTAGGGCTCCGGTAGTCGAAGACGTGCGTCGCGCCGAGCGTGCGGAGGTACTCGTGGTGCGCCGGCGACGCGGTGGCGCTGATGTTGGTGTAACCCGCCGCGCGGAGGAGCTGGACGGCGTATTGGCCCGCGGTGGCGCCGGCGCCGTACACCAGGATCGGGGTTTCGTGGATTGGGGGCGGGGTGGCGGCGAGGAAGCTGGTGGGGATGGGGAGGGCGAGCTGGTCGAAGATCGTATAGAAGGCGGTGATGAAGTTGTCTGGGATCGTCGCTGCTGCGTCGAGAGCGAGGCTTTGGGGGACCTGATAAAATAATAGGTTTCAGCTGGTAAAAAAGACATAGCTGCACACGAATTCACCTTGGAGCACTGGAACGACGGCAGCACGACGAACTGTTGCATCGTCCCCTTCGGCCCACCCTTGCGACCCGCGCCAAAGACGCTAAAACCAGTGACCTGTAAAATAAATAGAATTAGGACAGGAAATGGCGTCCTAATTGGTCATCCTGCGCACCCGGTCGCCGACTGCGAGCGTACTGACTGCTGGGCCCACCTCCGCCACTGTCCCTGCAGCGTTAAATCCCAGAATGACGGGGAACGCCTCGACGGCCAATCCCAAGTCGGTGATATACGTGTCGAACGCTATCATCGAGGCGTACTCGACTCTAATGAGGACTTGGCCCTCGCCTGGTTTCTCCGTCTCGACCTGGATGGCATCGAATTGGCCTTTGGCCAGCGCAGCTATCGCAGTGTGGGTGGCCATGTCGTGAGATTGTGAGGATGGGAATGCGTTCGTGGAGGTTTGTGGAGCATTATTATAAGACTTCTGCTCAGTCAGCGAGCTCTAGAAGGATCTGTAAAAGAACCAGGATGGGTAAGACGATCCCCGGAAGTTTCGAGAAAAAGCTGACAAAGATCGTGATCCATCCCCGCGAAGTTGTGGCGCACGGACCACTGGATAAATTGAGGCCTGAAAATTGCCTGGAAGGGAGGCGATATCCCATAAAAGCAGGAAAGGTAGTTGAAGTAGTGATATTGATTCTGAACATGGCAGTCATAACTGTCATACAGAGGATCCACGAAACTGAGAATGCGCGAAACGACTTGAGAGCGTGAGATGGGCGTGCGACGCGTTGGAGGTGAGAAGTGGGAATGCCGCGAGTATAGACGCGGGTGAGAGGCAAAAAAACGCGTGAAGAGCGAGACGAAAGCGAGAGACGAGCTTTCTGGTGCCAGACGTTGCTCTGGCAGAATGATGGATCAGATTCGTGGGAATCTGATCGAAGCCGACGGTGCCGGGAGAGCAGCCGTCCCTCGGCTTGTCTTCCTTGCCTTCCACCTACATACGTTTGAACACGGCTGGATTGGCTTTCTTCCAGGAGTGGCTGCACTGCAAACCCGCTGTAAACCGTTTTTGAAAAGGTGGTAACTTGTAACAATTTGTAACTTTGAGGGCCGTTAACGACGTCGGGGTTACTTGAAATCGCCAGAAACGCGCTTCCCCCCCGCCACGCTTCCGGTCGCCTTGTAGGCCGCCCCGCTTGCACCCACACTGTTCCCGGCTGCCTTCCCAGATTCCGAATGTCCGTCCCGAAGCTCAAGGAGTGCAACATACTGGCCAGTGATTGTACAAAACTCTTTGGAGGCTGTAAGCCACTGTTGGCGGAAGCGATCAGCGTTCGCCTTCAGCGCTTTTTCTCTGGCCTTCAACTCTTGTATGCGCACGTCCTTCGCAGAATTCTGCTTTACAAGGTCCGCCTGCAGAACTTGGTTTCTGGCCGTCAACTCCTCTATGCGCGCGTCTTTGGCAGAGCTCTGGCTCTCCTGATCGACACAATATTTTTGCAAGATGCGCAGCATGGCGGCGGCCCCGTCGGGCCCGGTGCGCGCGTTCTCGAGCGCGGCCAGGAGTTCGGTGGCCTTGGCGTTGCCTCTGTCATACTCTAATGCTCCAATGGATCAACGGTTCAAGGCAGCACAGGCGAGCCGCGTCGTACGTACCGGCTTCAAGCGTCGTGGAACGGCCCATGGATGGATTCAAGTTGGAGGGTCCTTTCGCTTTTTTGAGGGACACTCCAACTCGTCGTCGCTTCCGTTGGGGGTTTACGACATGAGGAACGAGCTTGGGCAGTAACAGTGGCGGGTCGGCTGCCTTTGGAAGCTCCATCGCGGACGAGACCCGCCCCTAAGTGTCAAGAGTCAAACAAAACGAGTCATTTCCCAGGCTGTCAGTCGGTCGAAACAGGTCGAAACAAGGCCTTCAGTGTCTATTAGTGGTGTTGGTCAATTCCAATTCCCACACGACGTTGAATCGACTTGAAGAAGATGGGGGGTAATACGATCACTATCTTCCACCTCGAGATGGCGGGAGGCTTGCGGGCAGTTGGCTATGAAGCCGTTGCATTCAAGATTGTACTCAATTCTCGAGAAGAGCAAGAGAAGAGTTAACAGGAATAGCATCGTCATTTACGCGCTTCCGCCTGCCTCACTGTCCGCACCGCTTCCACCTGGCACCCCACTTCCGCCTCCGTTCCCATAATCCGGATGGGCGCGGTCATTTAAAGGAATTTGGCAAATCGCTCAGCGAATGTACCATCCTGGCCGGAGAGTGTACCATCCTGGCCGGAGAGTGTAGCAATCTGGCCGGAGATTGTAGCAGACTGGCCGGAGATTGTGACGTAACTTTGGCGGTAGTGCTCAGCGTCCGCCTCCAGCTTTTTTTCTCTGGTCAACAGCTCTTCTATGCGCACGTCCTGTGCAGAAGTCTGCTTCGCAAGTTTCTCCTCCAGGACTTGGTTTCTGGCAGTCAGCTCCGCTATGTGCGCATCTGTGGCATAATTGTGGATTTCCTGCTCGACAAAATATTTCTGCAACATGCGCAGCGCGGCGGCGGCACCATCGGGCTCAGCGCGGGCGCTCTCGAGGGCGGCAAGGAGTTCTGAGGCAATGGCGTGGCCCCTTTCATCCTCTGCATGCCACTGAGACAGACGTTCAAGACGAGCCATCTAGGACACACCGGCTTCCAGTGTCGCGGAACAGCTCATGGATTCAAGTTGAGGTTGGAGGGGGCGTTTCGCTTTGATAAGAAACACTCCAATGTGTCGCGGCTTCGCCTGGCGGTTGAGAATATGAGGAACTGGGAAGTAGGAGTGGCTGGTCGGCTGCCTTCCGCGACCACTCAGACCCGGAGGATATAAGCCCCTGAATAATGTTCTCCTTTCATCCCCCAGGGGCTGTCACGGTCAGTTGAAGCACATCTATTCAAAGCCTTCGGTCTTTCTTCAGGAGTATATACGAGATTAGTGCGAGTGGTCATTCCTCTTTCTTCAGTATCCTATGGAATAGATTCGAAGGCATCAAGATGTCAGCAAGAGACAGCAGACGCCCCGAATCACTTTTGGGCCGCTGGCTTGATCGAACTCGGTGGTTACAATTCCAATCGCCGCACGACGTTGAAATCGGCTTGAAGATGAGGTGTGTTGTCTCACAAGATAATAGAAGCTTGTGTAAGTTTATCCTCCTCCGGTTCCAAAATGTCGAGACTTGAAGTTGCATTTGGCTGTGATGAGAGGTTCAATTTGCATTCAAAGGTTTCATAAAAGCTGGAGAACATCTGGAGAGAACGACGTCGAGAGTACATCCAAAATCGTCAAACAACATATCTACGTGCTTCCACCTCCCCCGCTTCCATTCGCCCCACCATCGGGCCCGCCGTCCGCGCCCTTTCCGGCCACCGCATCCCCGTCTCCCTTGTCAGGACCTACGCGGACAGACGGTATAGCAGACTGTTCGAGGGGTGTAGCCGACCGTTCAGACAGTGTAGCACACTGTTGCCGGAGGCGCGCAAGCTCTGCCTCCAGCTCTTGTATGCGCAGGTCCTTCGCACGTAGTTCCTTCGAGATTTTGAGCTCCTCCTCATAGAAAAAGTCCTCCATAATACGGCGCTGCGCAGCGTCCGCCTTGGCGCGCGCGCTTTCGACCTTGGTAAAGAGTTTGAGGGCCTCGTCCCTAGCGCGCCCTAATAGGCGAATAAGCAAGACGTTCGAGAATGGAGACAAGCCTATACCATCGAGTGTCGTGGAAGGGCGGGCCATTGATGGATTCAGTTTGGATGGTCCGGGCCGTTTGTTAGCGGACATTCTTATTGGCCGTCGACGGCGTTGGGTGTTGAAGAGATGAGGAACGAGTTTGGGAAGCAAGAGTGGTGTTTCCGGTGGCTTTGAGCACTCCATCGCGAAAGGAGACGACTCGGAGCCGGAGGACGTAAGCCCCTGAATGTCAAGAGTCAAAATACATAAGGTTTGTCATTTCCCAGGCTGTCACCGTTGGTTGAAATATCTGCGTTCAAGCCCTTCACAGACTTCCAGAGGTTTTGTTTTCCTCTGGAAGAAGATGAAAAAACGAAAACAGCATCAAGATATCAGCAAAATCAGACGGAGGAGCCAAGTAGAGCTCACCGAATAATACTTGACGTTGTCATCTGGTGTCGGCCACTACGCGGTGCCAGGCGGTGCCTCCCCGGAACACAAGCTTCAATTATAAATTGCCACACGGCACAACATCCACTTGAATGGGGCGCCTATGTCTTGGGGTGATATAGTGCAATATCGAGTCAAAAACGCAACTCGCCCGAGATGCCCGAGACGTTCGAGCTCATATGTGTACGCGGGAAAAAACAGGTGATCACATCGAATCAAAGTTGCAGTGTTACATATACACTTGATCTACACTCTATAATGCGAACTATCCACCGTTTTATCGGGAAACGTTACACCTGTGCTTGGTCAAGTTCTTTTCGCGGGAAAACGATTTTCTTTACACGGTATTTCAGTACTGAGCGCAGCGGAACTGAGAAGCTGGCAAACCTGCATAGAGTACATCGATATTGCGGCTTTATGTTATGCTTTGCAACCTCGTGCCTCATGCGGTCGTGGTCGCGTGAAAGCACCAGAGAGCACCACCTGCAAGGGAAAAGGCGAGGATGCTTGATGTTGTGTGACTTCATGTGGAGACTCCGAGTGTAATCATTTTTGAAATGACGATCGCAGTCTGCACGCAAACAGGGCACCCGAGGTTTAGCCTTCCTGTTAGCCGTGAGGCCTGCACTGGAAGTACTGGCAGGCGACTGGGGCGATGTGGAACTTGGTGTGGCGGACGTGACTGAAGAAGCAGAAGACGAAGAACAGCTGGCAGGTGAAGCTGGGGTTGTCGCTTCCTCTTCCATATGAAACATAGCTAGTGGGACAAGGTGAGTATTCATTCGAACGGCAGTGCAATCTTACAGACTTTGCTCAACGTCAAGTTCGGCCCCACCCTCGAAGGAATGCGCTTGCCAAGAATTCTCGAGCTGAGTTGCTGCTTGCAAAACTTGGGATGATGGTATGGAGGGATCTGCCGGTAGCAGCATTCCCGAAAGCATGTCTAGGAACAGAAATTGAATGTTGTCGCTTCCGGCTGCGAGAATACTCACTGATAAAATCGGCATCCATAGCCGGTTGGTTCTGGCACCACCGAGGTGGA
This sequence comes from Mycena polygramma, assembly GCA_029449255.1. NCBI lineage: Eukaryota > Fungi > Basidiomycota > Agaricomycetes > Agaricales > Mycenaceae > Mycena > Mycena polygramma. The sequence continues at coordinate 454,730 of JARKID010000077.1, read as the reverse complement.
AATGCTGATGATTTGATTTAGGGACGAGGCGAGCGGAAGAGCGCAGACACACCTTGGCTTTCCTGGATTGTTCCTCGCGAAAAATCTCCATGGCCGTCTGGCTCCTCAAGGAGAGTATCCACCAAGGTATTCTGCGAGGAACGAGCTCTCCCTTGGCGTGTTTGCTCATAGTTGGGCAAGGGTGTATGCATGCCTGAGAGGATATCTAAGAAACCACTGAGTGCTGGCCGATCTTCCTCGGAAATATATCTACCACTGAAATTATCACGCATCGGAGGTTGATTTTCAATGAAATGCGGCGTCGATGTCGGCCCTGCGAGATAATATGAGCACTGGGAAAAGTATTTGGAGGGGACGCTGCAACGCACAATTCGAGCTAGGGTTGTTGCGATGCACCGTGTCGTGTTCTTCTACTCGTCTTTCCTCCCCATCGAAAGAAGTGGAAATTGAGAGTACATTGACGCCCTTTTCGACCACGGTCTTGAAATGCACGGACAGTCCAGATGGAATGGTCGGGAATAATGCCCCTTCCTTCGACGGGCTGACGTTGAACGCTATCGCACCGTTTCCGGGACATATCTTCGCCTGAACGTGGAATTTCACGAATTCCTCGATGGGTAGCGTTAAAGACATGAGACACGGTTCAGGGTTGGGGAGGGATCCAAATTTTCTGTGAACTCAAATAAGATTCAGCGCTCCAACAACTTGACGTCGCTATCCAGATTATATGCAGCCGGACACAATTCTTACGGAACGCTGTCAGGTTGAGCGTTCCGATTCATATGGTATCGATCTTTGATACTTGGTTACGATTTGTGCCAAGAGCTACGATGTTTATCCCAACAGCGGGTGATTGTTTCGGAATAATTATGTACCGGATCCCTGTATGCAACTTCCGTTTGCAGTGGCTCAAGCCCCTTTTACGCGGGCTCGTCATTTTCTCTACCAACAGCCTCATTTGGCAGTCCGACATGACCTGGGAACAGGGGGAAAATGAGCGATAAGCAACTCCGGTAAGACCTCGGGGTGCGCAAAAGACAGTGTTCTTCTGCCAGGAGAAATCTTATGGGTAATCCGAAAATACGCCTTCCATTGTCCTACGAAGTGTCAAGGGAAAGGCCTGGTCCATTTCTTCTAAGAAAATGATCATTCCGGAAGGTCCCATGTAGCGAACTCGCCCACGCTGCCAACAGTCGGTATACTAGCACTAGCGAATATGCGTGGATAAGGAGTTCTCCGACAAAAGCATTTGCCACAGCATTTCCCATTCCTAATCCCGCATTGGAGGCATGTGTGTGGGATTTTCTCTTTCGATTCTGCACTGCGTATCGTAGGGAGACAAGGAATTATCCTACCGACCGCCGTGCGTCGCACAATAGCCGGGTAGCCGACGGCACCCAGGTACACAGTCGGTTCTTATCAGGGCAGTGATGAATTTTGTCACAATCCCCTAGGAGCAACCACATTGAATTGAATTGAAGCTCTAGGGCTATCATCGTGGAGAAGTCAGACCGAAGCGGTCGCCGGCGATGGCGGATTGGAACCCAGAATGAACCGTGAGAATCGCGATTTTTACCGGGATCAAAGAACGGGATCGCCCGAGGCGGAGATAAATCCTGGTAAGCCCGAGACACCGATACTGACGGTGAGGCTTATCCTTGTCCCGCTGAGCCGATACTGTGATAGACATCTTGTTTTTGGCACCGTAAACCGGCACCGACCACGAAATACCGGTGGTTCGCAGCGCGCAGAGTCAGCGGAGGTCAGTGGCTATATTGTTCAATCTACTGCTCAACTAGAATGGTAAGAACGGGCAGGTTTGTGTATATGTCGTACTTATCAACTCCAAACATTCGTCGCCGTCAATCCGTGCAGAAAAAGTTCACATATATAACAAATGTGGTTGAAACAGGCTGGTATATTACGAGGAGTAAGCAGCTTTAATAAGATCCGCAGCACGCTCAGCAAGGAAGTAGACGCATCCTTGGGGGTGCGCAGCGGGAATGAATGGCTGCAGAAATAGAATCGGCGTCAAGTCATCAAATCGGAATGTGGCGGTCGACTGACGAATACGGAGGCGTCAACGATGCGGAGACCCTTTGTTCCCTTCACCGTCAAATCGGGGTTGACCACTCCACCTGCGGAACCCACACGGGTCGCCTGATTCGTGGAGGTAAAGTGCCAAATGCTGTTTGAGAAAAGCTGTGCATAGGTATCGAGCTCGGCGTCCGTTATCGCATTCGCGAAAGCGCCGACGGGTTCGATGATGTAGTCGTTGAACACCTGTGCGGAAAGGAACGACTGTGCTGCTTTCATTCCCTCGCGCATAGTAAAAATGTCAAACTCGGAGTTGAGCAACCCTGGATCGATAAGCGGCTGGACAAATGGATCGCTGGAATTGAGACGCAGACTGCCGCCTGCGTGTCGGTATTAGCGCTGTACATGATGCGCATGTGGCCAAACGTACGGGTTGTTGGAGTCAGAACAACGATTCCAAAGCTCAAATAGTTCCCGGGTGCAGGTGGTGTACCAAAGGCTCCGGCCTGTGCAAGAGCTGAGTAAATTCGTGCTGGCAAAATATTGAGTTCAACTCGCCCTGAACATGACTTCGAAATGAGGAGTTGTGGGACCACTTGACGGATCCGCGATGGTGTTGAAAATGGATGCGTTTCCTGGTAACCGGTACCATCCGATTTGATTGAGACCGACACTAGCCATCGGGCCTGTGCGTGTAGCCTCCCACTGTTGGAGCGCCTCTGCGGAAAAAGTCTGGTTCTGGGTTAACGGATCAAGAGTGTCTGTGACGGAAGCGTTGAGGCTGTACGAGCCGAACAGGAAAGCTGGATCGGAAAGTCAGATGCGAGCACACTAGAAACGAGGGAACAACCGACGCTGGTCTTGTGCGTTTTTTCCAACGTCGGGGAGCTCAAGGATGGTCTTGATGCCATGGGCGTCTAACTGATCCCGCTCTCCTATTCCAGAAAGTAAAAGAATGTGGGGGCTTCCGATTGTTCCTGCGGAGAGGATGATCTCCGTAGTGGCATTGACGTGGTAGTGTGGACCTGTGGTGGGTAAATATAACTTAGACGGAACAGCTGATTTTCGTACCTGCTGCCGACATGGAAATTTGAACACCACGGAAAATGGGAGTATTGTGTGCGGCGACGCCAGTTTGTACGATTTTTGTAACCTGGCTATGAAGAACAACATCAAGGTTTTGGTACTGCTGCAAACCCGGTTGGATATAGGATTTAGCAGAGCTAACTCGTTCGCCGTCGGCCACGAGGACTTTCGCCCATGCTACAGCGACCATTAAAATCTGCATAGTCGTTGATGGAGAGAGGAACTGACTGGTGCCGATGAAATCCCCACCGTCGTCCTCCAAAGTCAAGGGAAACTCTGTGCTTTGAACTGCAACATCGACGACTCTAGAATCAAGCGACGGCGTGGTGAATCCTGTGAGGGAGACATTGAGCGGCCCCTTATGACCGTAGATGGAGGGATCTATTTCTCCCGTCACATTGCCTGGATGGGATTTTAGATGAATTATTATATGAGAGGAAGAACATACGGCCATCTGCCGGCGTAACCAGCTTTTCAGCCTAACGGAAGTCGGTTCAACTTGGCAAAAAGAATGGTGCGTCATCGGAACACAGACCTTTTTCATGTATGGCTCCATGTTGTTCCATGACCACCCGTTATCTCCCGTAACAGCGGCAAACCGATCCCAGTCATCCCTCGACGCACGGTTGTAGATCATACCATCTAGGCACTCTTTTAGCCACAGCAAACACCAAGGGACTGATACATACTTATGGATGTTGAACCGCCGAGAACCTTTCCGCGCGTGTATGGAATGGAACGGTTACCAAATCCGGGTTGTTCGACGGTTGTAAAATCTGCCAAAAGAAACGAAGTCAGTACTGGGAGGCCCGAGGGGGTCAGACGTACTCCAATCGTAGATGCTTCCATGAGTTTTGAACGCGAAAAAAGGTACTTGAAGATTCAGATCGCCGACGTTGCTACTGGAAGCATTAGCGCTATTTGTAGTAGCTCTTATTGCAGGTCACGAACTCTCCCCCGGCCTCGACTAGGAGCACATTAACACCCCGCATCTCTGCCAAACGGGTCGCAACAACCGCTCCGCCTGCTCCAGCTGCGAAAAAAAAAGTGAGACAAGCTCAACAGAGTTGGTGTTTGACTGCACCTCCAACGACCACGTAATCGTAGGTCTTGTCCGCTGGTAGATGGGCTGGATCGGAGTACAACGCGCCAAGAGCGAGGTTTGAAAGAAGCAGTACAGCGACGCCAAGCGACTGGAGAGCCATGAGGCACGTAGAGTATGCAGATACTGGGTATGACGACGTACCGGACGTTCATACTTATACATCTACATCTCCGTGCAACAGAAATGACAAGTGTCAAAACCTTGTCAAACTCTCCATCGGCAAATGACAAAAATCTCGGGCCTTGTGAGAGGGGGTGTGGAAACAATTCGCGGGCGTCAGCACCGCGATCTGCAGCCTCTTCCGAGCTACCGCGTTAGCGGTCGGAGGATTTGGTATTCGCTTGGCGAGCGAATCGTACTGCGCAGAATTCCCGGCAGCGGTTTACGGGCAGCTTAAAAATTTGGTCAAACGTGAAAAATTGTCCCCTTGAAACTGCATACGACCCACAGATTACTAGGTAGTTTTTTTTTTTTGGAGAATTATTCGACCTTGTGAAAAACAGTTCCCCGCAACCTTGCACCGTCGGGAAAATTTGGCGATAGATTGTAACCTCTGGCTTGTACAGTTACAAGCAATCTGTCAAAAATCTGGAGTCCTGACGCCGACAGGGAGTGGATAAGACGAACGGCCTGGGACACGGCGGTCGTCGGGAGTGACAAAGATCTTACAGGATCGTGTACGGTAGGCAGGCGATGGCTCGAAAGCGGAACGCACATCCGTGACATCTAGGAAGTAGGTTGCAAGTCGGCCGCATTCGACTGGCGGGCTGACTCCGTTGCGGCGTCTTCGAACCAGATTAGAACGACGGAATCGTGGTGGGCTCTTGCATGAAAGATCTGCCATTGAAGATCAGACCACCTCTATATACAGCTGCATGGACGGGCCTACATGGGGCCCGACCTTCAGGGCAGGGGAAGCACATCACGTTCGAGGGTGTGGCGCGGCGGGCCCAGCGACAGAGGTCCTATTCTTGGTCGTAATCCGGCTCCCCGTCGCAGCTTGCAAGCGTTGTTCCGCTCATGGAGAAATCGTTCTGGCGAACGTCTCAGCATGACAAGAATCGGGGCGTGTGAAACGACGTCCTCGCGTGCGCACGGTGCTGGCCATTGGTACGGATACACAATGTGACGCGTTGGTGACGCGTACCAAAGTAACAGAAGGGATGCATGTTCTGCACATCAGGCGTAGGCACAGCCCGCCGCAGCGCTGCTACTGGTAGCGATCGACGTTTGAGGATCAGCAAGAGAGGATGGAGCAACGCTGCGCGAGAAACACCAAAACGAATCCACGGGACGTCTGCAGCTCTCAGCCAGTCCGCTAGATGCGCCGTAGCGCCGCGCACGAAGCGCAAGGTATCGGGTATGAGAGCGCTTGAAAAGCGCCGGGCAGTGGTCGGTTGTACGCTGACCAGCTTACGATGCGCGGGGATCTAAGCGCGAATAAGGAGAGGTCCTTCCAGTGCAGTGCACCTCCAGCCTTCAGTGCCACCGATAAAGAATTGGAATGCATAGATGCGCACCGGGAAGCACATTGTCTCCTGGCCAGATATGAAGTAGGGCATAGCGCTATACCGCTTGCAAGGGTCCGCAGAAGCACCTGCGGTGAGTTTGAGCACACTCGCCCAGGCATTGCCCGAACTCCGGTGAAAAAAACTGTGAAAAATTAAATGAAAAATGCGAATAACTTGATTGGTAAAACACAATAAGATTGCGACGCACCGCGGTTTCCGGAAGTCCAATATCCTCAGGAATCTCCTTCACAGGAACAGTGCAAGTCAAATAGGTCGTCTTGAGGCCAGTTAGTTCGGATCTCCGGTGTTCGTGGCTGTTCGTGGCAAACGCAAGTGGTACCGTCTTATAGCGCCAGCGTAAGGGGGAAAGAGACCATCTAGCGTCGAAAAAGCTACATATCCTGGGGAATCCCGGGTTGATCTAGGCTTCTAGCGGGGAGGGAGGAGAAAGCGTGAGGGTGGAGAGTGATGTTGATGGGCCATCACTCGCCGCTTGCCACTTGTACGAGTCGTCCGCCAGCATCCTTCCTCTTTCGCTGAGTCCACTCGTCTTTTTCACACCCTATCTGTTTCAGGATTTCACTGGCCTCCCTAGTGATTCTCGGTGGGCTATCTCAAAATGCCATGAAGGATCGTCCGAAAAAAATTAAGTACCGCCCAAGCTTAAGCCGTGTCGTGCGCTTACATGCTGCCGGGAGCCAGGACACCCACAATTCCTTACGCTCGGAACCCAAGCTCAAGAGAATGGATACTGCATGCTGGCTCGGAGCGCTATCGCTAGAGCGGTACATAATCGTGTCTCGCGTTCCACACACCCGTCCAACGGGTCCGACCCAGGACAGCTGTAAAGCTAGTCGTTTGGATCGTACGTCCTCGTACTGCCGCCTACAGCGCTAGCTAGACGACCGCAGAAATTCAAGAGCCGCCTGCGCCGCCCAATCTACGATGACGTTGATGTAACGATGCAAGTCTACTATGCACTGGTCGGCTCGAGGACTTTGGCGGCATCTTTCGAATTGTGGCTGCCGCCAGCTTGCGCATAGCCCCACCTTGCCCCTCGGAACCGAAGAGCCTTGGACCTGCATTGTCGATGGCTCGATGTTCTCCTTGCTTGAACGGAACGTATACTTACCGACGTCTCAACGGGAACAGCCTGCTCTGAACCAAAACAGCAGCAGGGGAACATCTAGCTAGAAGCAGCACAGCATGGAAAAGCGCGATAGCTATCAAATCTACACGCCTTAAGAGCGGCAAGACTGTCTGGATCCCCCATCCACTATGTCGTCCCCTCCTGCAATTACTCCGGCGCTCGATTTCATCGGCAACCTCCAGATCGGACTCGTCTTGGCTACGTGGCTGTTCGGCATCATGACCCTCCAGACATTCAATTACTATCGTGAATTTCCAAAGGACCACAACGTCCTCAAGGGACTGGTGCGTGTCTTGATGGTGGAGGTTCTACGTTATCTCTGAGTCTGACGCTTCAAAACAGGTCACGGGGATTTGGTGAGGCTGAGTTTGTGCCGGCGGAAATGTTACTGAGCTGTGCGCAGGCTCTTGGAGTTCGGCCACACCGTTTCATCCTGGCACGCAGCGAGTGGAAAGTCATGATTGCAGCGTCGACGCTTCTAAATCCCTGTCTCTAGATGTACACCATCACGGTCACTTTCTATGGCCAACCGCAGCACATCGTTACTCCCCCAATCTCACTGACGTTTCCCGTATTCTTTCACGGCCTGATCACTATCGGTGTACAGGTGTGTGGAATTAATTGTTAGTCGGGTCGTGCTTCAAGTTGAGTCTCCAGACGTTCTTCGTCTATCGGCTTCGGGTGTTATCTGGAAAATGGCTCATTCCGATCATCTGCTGGACTTTAAATCTAGTGCGCCTTGGGTCCCTCATGCTACTCTCTGGACTGTTATTCCATGACCCCGTGATCACTCTTTTGACGACAAAATACAAGTGGGAGGTCGCTCTATCGTCGGCCCTCGGCCCCACGGTGGATATCATCTTCGCCGGGTCATTGGTGTATTTTCTGTGGCATCAGAGGAACCCTGATTTCCCTTAGTGAGTGAAGTCTTCGAGGATATGGCCGTATTGATTGCGAATGGCCGCAGTGCAAGCCGAAAAATTGTCGACACGATCATCATTTGGACTGTCGGTGAGTGGCAATTGCTTTATGGCGAAGGAAAGGCTTTGAACGGTTTCGTAATTCCAGAGACGACCCTCCTGACGACGTAAGAGGGAGAGTTATATACTGCCAAGTCTTCCATTGATATGTCTACAGTATAACGGGTGTCATACAGCTGATCCTTGTACGTTCTTCTCATTTGGATGAAACTTAGTTCTGAAAGGTGTTTAGTTCCTGACACGGCAGAACGATTGTGCGTATCTTATGCGGCGTCTCATCCCGGTCGTCTCAATTTTCCTCTCAGCAACCTGGCTTATCTTCTTCCTGATCCAAGCAAAACGTACATTTAACTCAAGTATTCCCATCTCCCGCTCTACTCACGGGCACAACAGTGTTCTCAAACTCCATGCTCGCCTCGTGAGTTCGCACTAAACCCCAAATCAATTCTGATGAAATCTCGCAGGCTCAACGGACGAGCACGCTTCCGCGGTACCGATGTATTGACGTTCGGTTCCTCAATTGCCGCCCAAAACACGGTAAGCTACCTTCGTGCCTCGAGGAGGAATTCCGCCGACAGATTTCAGGAAGTGGTGATTCACATGCAACAAATGTCCGACGCGGTATCGGGTCAGGAAATCACCCACTCGGCTCCCTCGGGCAAGGTAGGCGTTGTCTCACGGTGTCCGCTGATAAGTCGACTCCAACCTTTTTCAGGGCGCCGTGTAATCTGGTCGTTGTGTAGATATATCCTGCGGAGCGATGGATGTGATCTTGCCGTCGGTGAGAATTCGCACATCGTACGGATTGAATGTTTGGATGATTAGAACAGCAACTATGCTTGTCCAGGATAGAGCTTCTGGACTCCGTAAATATTCGACAGCAGGCGCCAATTTTAGTCAACCGGAAACACGGGAACGTTCTCTCACACTGATCTCACACAGAGAGGTATAAGTTCGAAGAGGTCATACTTTGGCACTCAACGAGAGTCCAGCGGTGTCGTGCTTGGTAAAAAACAAATGGCACTGGCCTGGGGAAGCAGGCTTCACGATACTGTTTGCATGAGTGCACTATTTTTTTGAGGTTACGTTCAACAGAGCTTCCAACACATTCGATCTCAGGAACATATATATCAACAGAGCACCTCACCGCCGACGCCTCACAACAGATGTCCTGCCGCATCTACCTTCGGGTTCCTTGATAGATGAACGAACTCTATGATGTAGATCCCCCAAGATCCGTGGTAAATCCGTCGTTAACACCTACCGGATGTCCGCCAGAAGGGTTGAATCACTGGGCGACGACCGATTGTATCCGCTTAATTTCTGAGGTTGTGTATCGCGATGCGAGCGCCCCGGTAACGGTGCAAAAGGTGTACACGAAGCTCTTGGATGGCGGTTCGGTGCAGTATATTCCAAATTATTCATTCGTGGATGGGCCAAGCTCACAGGTCTTTGTTTAGAATTCTCGGTACATAGTCTCGTAGCAGGTGGCACGACATTCTGTTTGGTCTATCTATGGACGACGTCAATGCTTACTCCCCTAATTATATACCAGTGTCCGACAACGCCGTATCGTTCCCGCTTGTGAACCCGGCTGGGTGCACTGCTAAGTAAAACTGTCGATGTAAGATAATCAACTTGCCGTTCTGCAGGAATATACTAACTGAGCGGCTGTCTAGGTCATCGTGGTAATCTTCTGGAACGAGTCGTCGTCTGTTCACTAGCAGGAAGTCAACATGGTCCAATCTCCGGCTCCAATGGATCTGAGCTCCAAACCAACCAGCTTCCCGTCCTGGAGTAGCTTTCGGGATCCGCTGCCGGCTCCTACTCGAACGAGGGCGACGCATCTGAGGCTAATATCCAGATCACGTTCCCTTCTACGGCCCCAACTACGCGAATCTGAGCGCGATCAAGGCAAAAGTACGATCTGAACGATCTTTTCATCGTCGCTGCTGGGGTGGGGAGTGAGCGATGGGACAAGACGGGCACATGCACCGCTTAAAAATCACACTCGACTCCGAGTCGCTCCGCAGTGTTCCCCTTACCTTTTCCTTTTTAGTCCCGGACTTCAAAGTGGGTGTTCGCAGAGAGTTGCCCAAGTTCACTCATTTTCGGTAAGTACATTATTTAGGCAGTCTACATAGTCATCTTGTTTCGCTTACGTAGCTGAGAACCCCGTTCATTTCTCAAGTTCAACGGATACACTACTCTCGCGCGCCCGAGTGAGAAGGTTATGGCTTGGTAATATCCTGCACAGATGTAATTATAGTTACAAGGGACCCAGTCAAACTCCTTATCACGTCTTGACTTCAGACTGTAACAGTCAGACCCACACAGAAAAATAGGACGCGGGCACATCAATCAGAAGAATCTATGTCGAGAACTGAATAATCAACAAGGATTCCCACGGTTGAGAATTTATAAACGGAAGCCTGGTCTTTCAATGCTTGTCGAGAAACTGATGGTACCATGTGCTTCTGGCGCATTTTCCACAAAAGAAAATGTACAAAAACGAAGTCCTGGTATGGTGGCAGACAGAACTTCATGTCAAGCTGCAGTTTTGCCCGCTTTATTCCCAGATTTGAGATTTGGAACCGGAATGGCCAGGTTTGTCGATAAAATTTTCATTTCAGAAAAAACGGAGCTGCTGTCAAAGCGTGGGAAAAAGCGCGAAATCTGTGGTGGAAAACCAAAACTTTTATGTCCTGGAAACGTGTTCGGAGTGATGCAAGACACATTGGAATAGTGCCCTTGTGCACCATTCACTGTTTACAGACTCTTGCATGGGTACTGAGGACGTGGAACACCTGAAAACTTGTTGACGGATTCCCAAAGCAGTAATTAGCGGTGCGGCACAGCCACCGGTCCGGCTGATCCGCAATCAAAAACGCGAAATCCTCTCGGAAAAACAATAAATTGAGCTTTTTGAACTTTTGGTCCAGCAGATATGTAAAGTGGGCTCTGCTGGTTGCATTTATCATGTTTATATGACTGTGTGACAAAAACTGAGTCGTCAGTAACGATTACCAAATCGGGACTTAGACTTGTCACAAAGTTCGGTCCGCCACCATAAGCATCCTGCTGTGTAACCTCTATTGATAGGATGGCGTGCTGTACCTCGCATCAAGATGAGCGGAGAGCATGGGAGCGGGCATCTCGTAATTCTATCGTGACAAAGAGATCCGGACGGGAGAGCATCGAGTGGAAACTGAACGTCCCGATCTACGAGGATCTGCTCCTTGTTTCGAAAGTAAAATTGAACCGATTCGCTGGCAGATATCGTCCTATGAACCCCGATAAACCACCGCTGACGCGAGGAGCTTTCGAGTGTCATTGAGCATCAATGTGCAAAGCTTAAGAGAGGAGTTACTTCCCAATCGCATTTGCTCAGTCACCCACCATGTCGGCCCCTCCTGTAGCCCCTCCTGCTCTTGCCCTCGACGGAACCGTTGGCGTCATTCAAGTCGGCCTGGTCCTCGCGACGTGGTTATTCGGCATAGAGACCCTGCAGACATTCAATTACTATCGCGATTTCGGAAAGGATCCCAAAGTGCTCAGAGGACTGGTATGTTTCTCCATGACAATGCCAAGAATCTCATGCCCAGTTCCTTACCAAATTCCGACGAATCTATGCAGGTCGGAGCGATTTGGTATGACCAGGCTGTGTTCCTTCATCCGTACCGATGCCTAAATCGCACCACACACAGGCTGTTCGAGCTTGCGCATACGATCTCCGGCTGGCATGCGGTGGGTTGCGAACCCCCACAGGGCGAGATTCAAAATTAACACATTACTGTATTCCAGATGTACACAATCACGGTCACCTTTTATGGCAAACCACAACACATCATCAGCCCACCACTGTCGATGACCTTTCCGATCCTCTTCCATGCATTTATTGCCATGGCCGTACAAGTATGTCCCACCAATTATTGATGATGCCAGTCCAATTTATTTTTTCTTTTGCCAGACTTTTTTCGTGTACCGGATCCGAGTGGTGTCGGGGCAGTGGCTTATTCCCGTCACGTGCTTCATTTTGAATCTCGGGCGCATGGCATGCTTGCTCTTCCTCTTCCAAGGTTGGTTTGTCACCATTCAAGCCGAAAATGTGACGTCTCAATTAAAAAATATTACAGGCCTATTCAGAACTCCAGTGTTCAGTCTGCTGACGACTACACCGCCAATGGGCGGACATGTACCCACCAGCTGAACACGATGTGTCGGATACATATCGACGTAAGCTGGAGGCCAGCTTTCAAAGGACTGGCTACCAGCCGAATTCCGAATTGGGCCACTGTGGAGCCAGTCGGGACTGGTGGCCAGCTGAGCATCGACCTGGCCAGCATCTGAGCAGTTATATTGTTTTGAGCTGCAAGGGACATTTTTAAAACATTTCGGGCATCGCGAAAAAAAAATGGATAAATATTGTGGGCGTAGCTGGGCATACAATATGTTCTACATACGAACCTCGATCTCGCGAGGACCCTTCGCCGATTGATCGCCCCTCGTCTGCGCCTGTAATCGGGTTCCGGGGCAGCGAGCAATGCAAGCCGCGATGGAGAACTGTCTTGCGAAGTCGCATTAGCTCGAAGAAGCAAACGGGGAAACACGCACTATTTCAGATCGAAGGCGCAGATTGCCCCAACAATCGCTGCGACACCGTCCCATGATCAAGTAGCCTGCACACCTGGGTCTCGTCAGCCGACAAAACGATAGGCGAGGGGAAGACACGCACGACATTGCCACCCGCATTCCCACTGGCGTGTGCCACAAAAGTCCGATTGTGCGCGTACCTGCTGGAAGGGAAACTGCTGGTCGAGCGGACGAAGATCGCGTACGCGTGCAGTTGAAAGGATTTGAACTTGGGCGCCTTAGAAATTCTTGGATATGCGGGTCAAGATTGAAGAAAAGCACTGTGCTATTGCCTTGAATGCACTTGATCAGTATGGAAGTTCTGACTTGCGCGCGTAAAGCGATGCCGAGTATCTGAGGTCTAGTGTGTTGACGACCCAGCGACGAAGCTATTGACGGTAGTGGCTTGGTACGTTTGAGGAATGTTCCGATCGAGATTGGGGCCAGTGAAGTACTTGAGGGAAAGAGTTGGTTACAGTGTCACATTGACGCCGATGTAGGACTTTTCTTTACAGCTCGGGGCTTTCAAACGGGCTGCCTGGCTTTGACGATCCACCCACCCACGGATAAGAACAGCGGAGCAGCGACACGGAGTGAAGAGTCACTTGGACTGGAAACGACGGTCGAGGAGTGTTGAATGGTGGGAAAAGACAAGAGACAATGAATGGTGAGAAGACAAGAGACGAGGATCGCGCAAAAGCAACATGCACGTGATCATCAACACAGACAAATATTACGCACGGACCGCTGACAGTGTCTTGTTCTGACTCTCCGCCCGCTCGTTACCTCTCCCCGCTTAGGCCGCGAATGCTGGCAGAACACAACCCTTACTTCTATATGCTACCCTAATAGTAGTTCAAACTTGAAATTGTTGAGTCCATAATAGGGTGTTTCAAAGTTAAGATTTCGGGTCCGACTTGATGTCCAACTTGAGGTCCAACTTGCATGAAGTTGGAGTCCAAGTTGAACCTCAAGTTGGAGCCTCAACTGTGAACGCCCTCAGCTTTGCTTTTTGCTCTTTTGGCGGTTGATTCGAAATTAGCCGAAGTTGGAGCGCAAGTTGGGCATCAAGTTGGCGTCGAAGTTGGCCAACTTGGGTGTCAAGTCGTGCTCTTATGCACGACTTGACATCCAACTTCGATTTCGAGCTCCAACTTCGGTCCCAACTTCGTTCCACAACTCGCGAAGTTGAGACCCGAGTTGGAGCTCAAGTTGGGCCCCAAGTTCTAACTTTGAAACACCCTAATGTCCATTCATCTTGCATTCATCTCGATTCGAATCGAACGGTCGTCGGTAAATTTGACCATTTCAACGTCAGTCGGCTTGACTGACGCAGCTCATATGCCATCTTCAAGATTACAAAGAGCTCAAATAATGAGCAAAATCAATTCATTTTCCGAGTCATGATTCCAGCAAGAGGGAAAGATGGATGCTACACGAATCACCAGCTGCTGGACAGCTGAAATTTCAGCTGACACGGGCAGCTGGCCACCAGCCGAAAGAAAGCTGAGCCCAGCTTTCGGAAAAAGTGCTCACCACCTGAACTTACCACCTGGTGGCTACGTATGGGCACTTTGGCGGTGTAGATTCAACACGGAGGTGATAATTTCGTCGTCGCTGAGCCCTGGCGTCGAGATCGTCGTCGCAGGCTCGCTTCTCTATTATCTGTGGCAACGTAGAGCGGCCGACTTCAACCAGTCAGTGGATTTATTCATTACGTGGGTTAAATTGACTTTTTCATACCAAGGACGAATCGCATTGTAGATTCCATAATCATCTGGACTATCGGTGAGCCTCCCTTCTTCCTGACTACACGAGCAGCCATGGACCGCTCTCACGTCGTGCCAGAGTCAACTCTTCTTACAACGTGAGGGTAAACTTGATATAGCGTCGGTTGTAGCACTGATTCCTTCACAGGATCTCCGGTTTTGTTCAGTTGGTACTGGTGAGTATTTCACACCAATTTATACCATAAAATTGAATGATTTCAGTTCCTGACACGGCGGAACGACTGTGGGTATCATATCAGGTCTTATACTGCCCTCTAATTCTGAACAGTGTCCTGGCTGGTTTGCTTCCTCATCCAAGCGAAACGTACGTCTTTCTACAAACATCTAATACACGACTAATAAATCCAACAGTGTTCTCGAATTCCCTCCTTGCATCGTGTGTTGCCTGCGCATTCTTAACGCGTTGAGAGATTTATTCTGGTTTCATTTAGGTTGAACGGAAGGAAGCGCTTCCGGTCAGCCGGCAACCATGTGGTAGCCTACAACTCTAACTCCACAGGCGCTGGGCCGACCACGAACTCGGTACGAGATAGTCTGTTTCTCCCGACCACCGAGTCAACGCTTACTGAGATATTAGGATGTTGTAATCCGCATGCATCAATTGTCGGAAGTCGTCCACGACGAAGAGATGGCTCACTCGCAAGGCAAAGTAAGCGATACCTCGTCTTATACAGCAGTCAATATCAATTCCGATCTTTTTTCAAGGCCAGATTTTAACCGTGGTGGTTCATCTCTCGGTGGAGCCCATTGAACTCTTGTTCATTGTTAGATATTTATTTATGCGCACCCAGCCGTACATGTGTAACATTGCAGTCTTTCTATCGTGTTCCAGACGTTGCATAATTCAAAAACACAAAACAAAAACTTTCGGGACACAAAACTTTTTTTCTCAGTTCTTGGATTCCTTCTGTACTGCATCTATTTGTATGCCCCGGACCCTGTACACTTATTCTTCAAGCCAGAGGCATCTATAGGATGAATACAACTCCAATTTGACGAGTTTGATGGTTTCCGGAGATTTCCGGGCCCTTAAGATAATATCCCGGACCACGTAGGTGAGTATGCGTAGAGTAGTACCATAAAATCGCACTGTTTCAAGTCCCAACCTTGAATACTGCTTGTACTGGTCGAGTACTGATGGACATTTTCGATGCCATCAAATTCGAGAGCGGGAGAAGAAAAAGTTCGTAAGTAGGAAACATGGAGACAGCCATAGTGCTACAAAGCTATGTATGGTGATAGCGGTTCAGGTAGCCTTCAGAACACCGTCCCAGTTGGAACAGTTAAGAATGGTTACATACCGGATCAAAGTAAAAAAAATATTTGGTACAGAGTCACTATCAAAGCCATACCAAGACCGGCTGCAGACACGGAAATCAGCTTGGACGTCTGACCTCTATCGCTTCTCCTCTCAAGGCTCTTCGAGGCCCTGGGTTGAAAGATTTATGGGCACCGGCAAATCCCGACAGCCATCAAAGCCTGCTGATGTCGGTAGTCGGGGCGCCATTCAGGGTCCGGCTACCCTATTCATTTGAAAATGAGTGCTTAGAGATCATATGCCATGTACAAGAGTAGCAGAAAGAGGATCTAAGAGTTGAGAAAAAAAGTTTGTGAACCCGAAAGTTTTTTATTTCGTGCTTCGAATTATGCAACGTTTGGAACACGATATCTTTCCAGCGGTTTCTTGTGATAATTACTTGTAAAACCAGATACCTGGTGGAACTTATGGTCTGGGATGATGAGTTTAGTCCAGCCTGCGAAACGAACTGCGACAACATCTCAAAGAAGCGCAGGGGAAAACTCGGACAAAACGAGGAGATCTGATCTGATTTCGTCTGATCAATGGAAGAAGTGCTATAGGACCAATAATACTCGTATTCGGGCCAAACGGGGAGGAGATCCAAATTTATCGGAGGGGAATGCTCGAGTTTGGTCGGAGGAAGAGGAAGTATCTATGGGCTCTAGTGCAGTGCCCTGGCGACATAAACATGCCTTTTATGGACAAGAGTTCTCCCACGCTCTGCTCGCTGTCTCCCACCGCATACTCCCTCCACACTACTCGTCCAGCTGGGCTCCGACCCCACCCCGACTACTCCGCAATGTTACTCTACTGCACAATATAACTGTTTCTGCACCCCAAAGCCCGCCTTTTGAATCCAGATACTCGGAGTTTGGAGCACGAGTCTGACTGGTGCAATCGCTGTCTGTCTGTATGGGGCTTCGAGTACGTTCTACTCTCGCCTCCTGGATGTCTGCATGTCGCTCGAGAATGTACCTCCGCTCTGTGTCAATGAATGACAAGACGGCCGGTGCTGTTTTATTTCCAATTTTCAGCTCTTCTCTGATATCCATTCCGCAGACTCAATCCTCTGTCGTCTTCGGTATCGAGCTATGCAAGGCAACCCTGCATCACCACCATCTCACTCTCCGACCAGTCGCGGTCCCTCGTCACCGCGGCGGCCGTGGCGGATTTTCTTCGTGCTGCCTTCTGTGTTGTAGATGGCCAGCGAACCGCCGCGACCGGGCGGTGCACGCACTGCACTGCGGGATGTGCTCTGCTGGTGACATCAGCGGCGTTCCTCGCTGTCTGCGGCCGCGCCGGACAGAGCCCCGCAGCGTGAGCTTGAACGCTACAAAATCCGTAAATCTTGGAACCTTTGGAACCTTTGTTACGAGGTGCGTACATGCTTTCTCCGAATCGACTCCGTTGACCAGCACCTCCCCGCTGCGCAGAACGCGGAGACGCGATCCGCATTTGAAGCGCCTCCTTGATTCGTTCCGTGCACGCACGCTGACCCCGGTGCCCACATCCGGGTTTCCTCAGCCCAGGTCGACGAGGCGCGTGGTTCGCCGCTGCCAAGGCACGATTTAACGAGCACCGCGCCGACAGCTACACTCGCCCCTAGGAACACTGTTCACTCGAGGTCGCTCGTCGTTGCGGCAGTGTCGAGCCCGTCCATGCCGCGCTCTGCAACCCATGTGCCGCAAACCACCGTGACGACGCACATGCTGCTTTTGCCCGCACGCGCGCGGGGTGCCCGTTCATCGGCGGCCGCGTCAGACCGAGCCTCAACACGAGCTTCGTTGCGAAGCGTGCAGGCCCGTATCTTTGTGAGCGGCGCAAAGCGCCGCCCCGGAAAAAAATTGCTCAACCCTTGACATGTAGATCTTCTTCTTACATGGATGTTGTGCTTCCTGTTTTGTAGGGGTTGTACTGTAGTAATAAATACATGATCTGATTCATTGTTGAACTCATAGTAATGAGATCCATGCGCACATATCGAAAACGAAGGCAAGTAATATTGGCGACTTGCAGGACTTGAACATGGGAATATTTGAATGATGATAAAAAGGCAAGACAGAGGAACATCATAGACATCTCACCCAAACGGCCATTGGGAGCTGAACCGCCCTGCACCCCTCGCCCTGCCCGCGGCCCGAATATTTGAATAGCTTTCTATTCAAATATTCGCCAGGACATAACACCAGAGCCTATCTATGCCGCGTCGGACCAGGCAAGGGACAAGGCACGAGATATCCCACGGTTCTGATATCCATCCCACGGTTGTGCCTGACGCTCATTATTTCTCATCTGATCTGTCCAGAGCTGGAATCCGCACGCTTGTCTACGCTTGTTCCTGAATCCGCACTTACGATCCAACTGGATTGAAACATTGAGTCAACTGGAGGCTTACGTTGTCATGAGCCAAACCTGTTTGGACTCAGGATGAAATTAATGATAGAAAAATCCCTCGCACGAGAAATGGATAGAATTAGCAAAACACGCACTGTAGGAGTTTCGCTGGAGAGTTTCGGTTTGCTGCACCCGAATGGGCTGCGCGTCCGACGGCTGTGCGCAGAATCGGTGACATCACTGAAGGAATATGCTGGAACATCAGTGATGTCATGACTGGAATAATCTAGAAAGATCTCACCGGTGACATCATTCTTGGAACAATCCAGAAGGGTTTCAGCCATGACATCATCAGTCCCTAGCAGTATAAATAGACCCCCAAAACGACCTGTACCGTATCATAAAATCTACGCATTTTCTGTTCCCACGCACGCTCCCGCTTTTGTACTTGCTGATTCGTGTTCAGCTAGTACCACGTCTTTGAGTTAATAAATATCACTCGGATATTTGTTCGCTCGCCCCTACGTCTACGTCTTGAATAAGCTTGTGATACGTGTTCGCTTGCTTGTTCCTCCGCCGCCTCCGCCTACGTCTACGCCGCCGCCTCAGTCGATAAATTCGTGTTTTATCTTCTTAGGCACCCTCACGTCTACGTCTACGTCTTTTGAATAAACTTGTGATCCGTGTTCACTTGTTTGTTCTCTCCGTCTCGCCGCCGCTTTCTGAGTACGCTTGTGGTGCTCCACGTCCGCCGTGGCGTCGGCCTCACCACAAGGTATCAATCAATCTTACACAATTCGGCCGCAAGTTGCGGTTTCGTGTCTATGTACATCGTAGCATCAGTTCGTTGGTCGACAACCAACGGCGTTCCAAAAATGCAGTCTCCGCCGATGTCATCAGCAGAGACGGATGCGAGTTCGAAGCTTTGACCCTCAATATCCTGGTACCACACGATGACGGTGCAGACCAAGTGAACCAAGCTGAGACTGGGTCAACGGCAATCGCCGGCACAGTGACAGTCACAGCCCGTGGCCTTGACCAGAACCACCAACTCAAGCATCGAACCCGTCTCCCCAGGCAACACCGCAGCCAACCCGTAGCTCGACAATCTTTATCATTGAACGTGTCAAGGAGTTGCCGCTCCGAAGCCATATAGACGGCGTCGGATCCCCGAGGCACTAATCCGACATGCCTTTCCCTTTCACCTCCTCTCCTCGCTCCAAAGGGAGCCAGAGCTCATCCGACCTCCGTCGGACGGCCTCTAACTGGAATCTGCTACGCAGCACAGCTAGTACACCTCTGTCGCCGTTTCCGAAAACCTTGACCGATCAAATCTCAACGGAACTCTACGAACTCATGATTGAATGTCTTGGCCCCGATAAGCCCTCGCTTCTGGCTTGCAGCCTCGTCTGTCGATCTTGGGTCCCTCGGAGCAAATGCCTTTTACTGGAATTACTGATCTGCCATCCCGCGTCTCTAGTCAGTCACGGTGGTTTTGGCACAATTACATGCGCTGTCCCCCCACACCAAGGTGTCTCTCACTTTCCGACCTGCAAAACTAAAATTTGAACATTTTTCCTCAGGGACCAATGGTGGGATCATTTACGGAGCTACAGAC
Organism: Mycena polygramma; assembly: GCA_029449255.1. Taxonomy (NCBI): domain Eukaryota; kingdom Fungi; phylum Basidiomycota; class Agaricomycetes; order Agaricales; family Mycenaceae; genus Mycena; species Mycena polygramma. Next base: position 435,187 of record JARKID010000077.1, on the reverse strand, counting down.
GGTGTATACAGAGGATCCCCTGACGGCTCTCGGCCAAGGCTCCTCTCCCTCCACGACGTATCGCAAATCGAGATACTTCTGGATTCCAATCTCTTTTTGTGCGTTGCAGGTAATCGGTCTCCATGCTGTCCCAAATTTTGGCTGACTTTCTCGCAGGCGGCAACTTCATGACCCTGCCTCTGAGCGTTATCCACTCCGGCGCATCCCGAGAGAGCGACATAACTCGCATATCGAAGCATGTGTCGTTCTTCTCTGTGTATCGGAGCACAATTCCTGGGGAAAGTCACCGAGTATGTGTTCTGAAAAGCACAACACTGTCCGGCACTATCAAGGTCTTCGATGTGACAGGAAATAATCAGATTTCAGTATTGGTGCTTGCAAGGGTGAGGTCTCTGTGCGCTGCATCTCTTGCGTTGCCAACTGACCACTGCTGCAGGAACTGTACATCCCTCTCGAGTGCATCTCTATCCGATTTCTCACATGGACGCGAATCGTAGCCTCGATCAAAAAAGGATTTGCTGTACAAGGGGGTTTTGAGATGGTGGACCTGGTGACTATGGAGACGCAGAGCTTGCTGGATCCCACTGATCCCACAATCATCGAACTGCCGTTGAAAAAATACAAACCCAAGACAGTATTTCGGGTAGACGACGTATTCCTCGTCTGCTATGACAGTACGTCTCTCCGCTGGATCATTTTGTGAAATTCCCGTTAACACAGTTGTATAGAAGTCGCATTTTACATCGACCGCAGAGGCGACACGACACGAAAAGAACTGGTAATGTGGTGGACTCAACCTGCCAACGGCTTTGGTGAGCGGGTATTAATTCGCATTGGGATGCCCGTCCTAATATAGTGGTTGCAGCTATACACCAGCCGTACATCCTTGCATTCTGCAACATGCGGGTGGAAGTGTGGAACATCGAAACGGCTGAGATGGTCCAAAAGGTCCAAGGACCGTATTACCTGCTCAATAATCCGGATTCAGGCGACACGATCCTCAGCACGTCGCTTCTAACGGGCGACATCACGGAAATGGTTTTCCATGAACGCGGATCGTGAACTGTGAGCGACTGCTGTATTTATGCTGGGGATTTGATAGAATTCCCGGCGCATACTCACATTCGCATTCGAAATTTCGAATGGGGCATCTCTAACTTCACAATCAAATAAGTACCAAGTATATACCTCAGGCATTCATTCATGTATTTATTGTAGCTATCTCTCCGGAGCCTCAACCATATAAAAATGCACAATAACGAGTGAGCAGGGGACAATTACAATTATCGAATTAGTTATGGTGCTATGTAAACTACAACAGAACGAAATCCCGACACGAAAAAAGGATACAGAGAATAAGTAGAGGCACGGAACGACTCTTATATGTACACGGAACCCACACGAATCACCACCCATTGACGAAATCCACACACGAATCACCGCCCATCAACGAAATCCAAGGCCGAATCCAAGCTCTTGACAAACTTCTCGGCGCGCATCGACACGCCGCGCGCCAGCCCCCGCTTCTTCTTCTTCACAGGCGGCGGGGGGTCAGGTCCGTACCCCATCGCGTCCATCATCGGTGTCCCCGGCGGACTCAGCGCGCCCCGCGGCCGTCCTGGCGCTTCCGTTGAGGTCGACACGGACAGCCTTGGACGCCGCGCCGCACCCGCCGTCTCCCGCTCCCTTTCCTTCCCCTTCCCGTTCCGCCACTCTGACTCGCTCTCCCTTTCGCGCAGCTCCCGCTCGCGGTCCTTCTTCCGCAGCAAGCCCTTGACGCTCCCCGAGCGCCCGATCGACACGCGCGGCACCTCCACGATGCCCGTCGATGTCCCCGGCAGCGGCGGGCGCTCGCCTTCGACGCTCGACGGGCGACTCCCGCTTCCCCCGCCCCCGCGCCCCTCGCCCCACCGCGCAGCGCTCCCAATAACAGGCATGCTCGGCCTCCGTGCAAACGCATCGAACGCGACGGCCATGCCCCCGTGTGTCGTGGGGAACGACGCGTGCGGCTGCACGTCGTGCATCGACACCGAGTGCAGCAGCGTGTGTGAGTGCGCGCGCGTGTGCGCCGGGTACGCCTGCATCCCCGCCGGCACCTCATCCTCGAGCTCCGCAGGCGCGAGCGGCGAGAACGCGAACCCGATCGACTCCGTCGACGACGGCGACGAGAGCACGGGCGTCGCGTGCGTGCTCACGACGCTCCCGTTCCCGCTCCCGCTCCCCGTCGTGTGCGTGTGCGCGTATGTGCTGCCGGACCCATGGCTGAACGAGTGCTGTGCCTGGCTGTGCGACGGCGGGTTGATCCCGCTGAGACTGGTAACGACCGCGGAGGGCTCCATCGCCGCGCGCCGCACGCGGTCGTCCACGCCCGTCCCCACGCGCACGATCGTCACCTCCGCACCGCCGAGCGGCGGCAACGGCGGCAGGCCCAGCTCCGCGTCGCGCATCTCCTCCGCGAGCCTTCGCGCCTCCTCTCGGGCCTTCACGCGCTCGCGCGCGTCCTGCGCAACGCGTGCCTGGCGCCGCAGGTCGCCCGGCCAGCCCACCCACTCCGTCTCGCTCCGCGCGCCCAGGCCCCGCCTGCTGCTGCTGTCGTCGCTGTCCTCGTCCTCGTCGTCCTCTTCCTCGTCGTCCCCTTCCGCGTCGTCCCCCGACACATCCGAGTCGTAGCCGTCGGTGCTCTTTTGCCTAGGCACCCGTCGTGGGCGGTCGCGTCCCCGTCTGCGCACAGGCGACGCGTGGATCCACGCGGGCTCCTCAGCCGTGTCCCCATTCCACAGCACCCACTCGACCGCCTTGCCAATGCGACCGAGCCCCGCCCTCCGCGCGCGCTGCAGAAGGTCCGTGCGCCACTCGGGGAACGGGAGCGCGCCGAGGGAGAGTCCGCGCGGCGGGATGCGGAGGTGCGCTAGGGACGGCGGGTGGCGTAGGGGCGGAGGGGCGTCTTCCTCTGCGTCCTCCTCCTTTTCGTCGGCGTGAGTGGACCTCGGTGGCGGGAAGAGCTCGCCCGAGACGACGGGCAGGCCTTGCGTGTAGGTCGAGCGGGGGAGCGAGTGGCGGTGGAGGACGCGCAGGAGGGAGGTGTAGGCTGTGTAGTCATACGAGTGATCAGAATGGTGAAGAAGGAAAGAAAGAAAACACACCAGAATGGTCTTTGAGGTCCAGGGCGAGGAATTCGGGGTCTGGGCGTTTGCGCAGCCGCTTGCTGTGTTGTTTGCGCCGGGGGCGGTTGGAGTCGCTGCTTTCATGGGCGAAGACGGGGGACGAGAGGGCGGAGGACGAGTCAGAATTGTCGAAGGAGTTTAATGGGGAGGATGCGCGGGTGGGGACGCGCGAGTTGGGCAGAGGGGAGAAGCGGGCAAGGAGGATGCGGGCACTGGTGGCTGGCAGGGCGGAGGGCGGGAGTCCGGAGTTGGTAAGGGCAATCAGGTCCGTCAGGGAAAGCGTGTGAATGAGACGTTTCTGTGCTAGTCAATATACCGAAAATACATTTAAACAACGCTCACCTCATCCCGGCATAGATAAATGCAGCCCTCGCGCACAACAAGCCAGCGGTCGCGCCATTCGAGCTGCCTTGTCTCGGCCTGTCGGATCTTGTAGAGCGAGTACGAGTCCTCTTCGTCCTCAATTGGCCGCATGCGCAGGACACGGACCCAGCCCTCCCAGTATGCGTCCAGGTAGCGAGTAGGGTTGGCGCGCGGGAGCGTTACAACGACGCCGGCGCGATGCAGTTCGAGGAGCTCGTCCGCCTGCATGTCGTAGAAGCTCAGCGGCAGGTCGTCCTCCAGAAGCTGGCCAGTCGAGAAGCGGATAAGAGTAAATTGTGAGTACAGGTCGCCCTTTGTCGAGGTCGACGCAGTTGGGAGTACAGCGCGCTTCTTGGGCAACACTGGTGGGAGAATTTCTTCTGGGGTTTGCTGTGGCTCTGAATCGCTCAGGTCGTCGTCTGCAGGCTGCAGCTCGTACTCGCTCGCGTCGTCTCCAGACAACTTTTTCTTGGGCATCGCAAAAGTGATGGGGGATATTGGGCGGTGCCTCGGATCCGGAGCAAAGGTAATGGGCGACGGCGGACGCTGCGGCTTGCGAGTAGACTGGCGTAAAGGTGGCGAGGGCGGCGCAGCATAGGGTAGACACTTGGCAAGCAGCCAGGACTTTACCTGCTTGACCTTCCAGTCTGGATCGACGTGTGTGGTGAACCATTGGTCGTGGGGAACTGCACAGAGTCAGTAAACACTCCTCCGCACCCATATAACAGCCCAGAAGACGCACGGAATCGGCAGGCGAGGCCCAGTAGCGGCGACACCGAGCTGTCGCTGTCCATCGCAGGACTGTTTGTGCACGTTGTGTCCAGAAGCCAATTGCCCCGGGGTCCTGGCAAACATCTCAAAATACGAGCTGAACGGGCGCGCCTAAAGGAAGTGTTTCAGTTCGATGAAAAATCAGCGCATGTCCATTGGAATCAATTACGGGGTAATTCACTGCCTTTGCGTTGATAGTGGGATTTTTTTGGTAGTCAATTGGCTGGCCAATGATTATCATTCGGATTCGGAGAACGTCGGTCCAACGTCGGTCCAACCTTTCTGATTCGGCCCTCGGAAAATCTCAGAGGCAAGACGATACACCATCGCATTTACAGCTGGTTCCTAAAACAATGAGACGCATCAATTTTTTTTGTTGCCCAACTTTTTTTTTGGAGTGATAAGGAGCGGCTTCGGCAACCTACAACACCACGCCGGAGGGTCCTGAAATTCTGAATCTACGAGTGTCTAAGTACCTCGCTCGGGTCTCCACAAAATTTCGCTCGAGGCTTTGGTTGAATGATGAATTGATTGCGGAATAATTCGATATAGCTTAAAGTCTCGTTCGGAGGAATTCCGTACCACGCGTACGCTACCTCAAGGCTGGTCATGACAACAGCTCCTATCCAAGGACTCAATCGACCTGTAACTGGACGAGTTACCCTGCGGAATAACGGCATGGTTGAATTCAGAATAATTCAACTGAAGTTCAATACCACGAGGAATCATTATCTATAGCGCGCTGCCCGCTTTCCGTAGCACGTATATCCTTACTAAGCACCTTCATATTACCCCGTACTACCTCACCGACCATCGCAACAGCTCCCTGTCTATGGCTGCAACCGGACAGCGGGATACCATCGTATCATCGTATCATTCAATCCGGAACCTATATGTCTACCTGCCTACCTGATAATTTCACTTGGACTTGACTGCATACATATCCGCACGCGGATGCCCACGCCACAGCCAAGAAAATTCATCGAAATCTCAAATCGTAAACGCCGTTTCGAACAACACCGCCTCCGTTTCACGCCTCGGTCTCAACATGACATCAATCTGATTATTTTTAAGGATGGAGATTCATACTTACGATCTCAATAGATCTCAACACAACACGGAGATCGAGCATTTGTGAGTCGTAGTTCGATTGGTCTAATTACGTTACCCGGAGATCCCATCAATCTTGAACGCTCCGAAGCGGCATCTACTGCCATTTCGTCTGCCGGTGATGCGGCGACGGTATGTCTGTAGGGGTGCTCAATTCTTAGCTCAGTTCAGCTCAGCTCACGTTTTAATTAAATTAATTACCTGATTGACAGATCCCATCTGATCTCGGCTTGATGCCCATTGCGCTCCCTCTCCCAAGCCCTCCCGCTCAAGGACGATGAGGCGACGGTAAGAGACGACGGCAAATCCCCAATGGACTGTCCTGTACAACGTTGAAGACAGAATAGTCTCAAAGGTCGGACGGGTGGGAACTTCGGATTACACCTTTGTTACACCTCGGATTATATTGCCAAAGCTTAACCCGCGCAGGGATCGTTGGTCGCGATGTCGCGGTGTTTTCAAGGACGCTGATGGCGTTGGCTGCCGTCGCGTCGGTGTTTGTCGACGAGTGGGAATCGGGTCGCAGGCTGTGGCAGCATCAAGCCGAGATCAGATGGCATCAGTCGATCAGGTAATTATTTTAATTAAAACGTGAGCTGAGCTGAGCGAGCTAAGAATTGAGCACCCCTTGTAGTAAAAGAGGCTGCACTTCAGGGACTTGAAAAGCCAAACATTGAAACCTCAAATGATTTTGGGAAATTAATATAGCCTAGCTTGAGGCCGAACCAAGACCGGAGGGACATTTCTGAATAAGAAGTTGAAGCCTCGGATAAATTTGAGAAATGGTAAAGAAATGGTGACGGTCAGACGGCGTGAGGTTGACTGACTGAAAGACCCGAGGGGCACATCCGAATACTTGATTGAGAGGAGACGGGTCGAGCTGTAGATCTTCGGGTCGAGCTGTAGATCTTTGGTGACTCTCAACAAGGGGGAATCTAACACAAATAGTGAATGCTTACATTCCGGCCACGGATATTCTGCTATTTCGTACTCCCTTCGAGAAACCAATTTCTGAGTATCCATCCATACATTCTGACACTGATTTTAGATCACATGCCCATCTGTAGAATGCAAATGCATACCTGGGCTCTGATGTAGCTATCTGCATTGTAACGCAAGTTGAACTCAGGGTCCTATTGAGATTGCATCTCCAGAAGAGGACAGAGGGCAAGAACAATTCGGAAACCCGGTCCCGTAGAGCGGAGTATGGATTCTCGTGTTTCTGTGTGTCCTAGGAATGTCCTCCTTGCTCAGTGAGCGCAGGATCCAACCTACCGTTGCAGCGCCGGAGCGATGCCGTCGTGCCGCGTCGGCAAACACCTGACTTCCCTTTCGGGGAAATCTAATTAGACCAATCGAACAGTTCCTCAGCATAGCATTTGAAGGGCACCGATTCAGATACGAACACCAACACGGAGATCGAGCAACTAAACGGCACAGATTGAGAATCAGGTTTGATGATCCCGACCAAACACTAGTTCCGCGGACCCACATCTCCTCAATGGCACAGTGATAGCACTTTACAGCTGTTTCCGAAAACATTGAGACACATCAATTTTTTCTGTTGCTCAACTTTTTTTTTTTGGAGTGATAAGGATTACCTGTTTGGGCCAGCCGAGGGTAGCCGACACCAGCCGAAGCTGACAGAGCCGGGAGGACGGCGATTCATCTTCCTACGAAATGTTCAACAGGACAGAGTGAAGGGCACCCAAGCTCACTCGCGACCCAAGTCACCACTCTCAGTGTGCTTTGCTGGACTTTTCAATGTCCTCACAGCTTTACAGGATTTTGGCGACAAGGCCTGGACTGGGCCGGCCGTCGAGCCGAGCCCGATTAGGGAATCCTTATCACTCGAACAAAAAGTTGAGCAGCGGAAAAAAAACTATGCGTCTCATTGTTTTCGGAAACAGCTGTAACAGCCGGTGCGTCGTCAGCTGATGGCGTTCACGAAGGAATTAAATATTCAACTACAACCAGCGACTTATGTATGTAGTCCAAGTTGGGGTTTATAGGGTTGAGCTCAAAACGAGGCGAATTCAACTTGAAGGGATCCGCAACGTGTTCAACTAGGGGCGATCGGCCACGCCCTGCGACGCCCGGGAAGGACAAAAAAAAGTTCCAGCCGAGCTGTTAATTTCGTTTCTCACACCGCAAATATCACCACCGTGGAGAAAACCAACGGTACATGTATGTCTTTCGTCCCCATGGCCAACCAGAGTAGGTAGTGAGGGAAACCGACCCACTTCCTCCGCAACATAATACGGCCTCAGCCTGACACTGGAAGGTAACTTGGTAGCGAGGGACAACGAGGAATTTTTACTGGAAGCGACGGTGAAAAACTCCGCACAAGTATGATCGTGCCAGGGTTCGGCCCTGCCCGCTCTCGTTTCTGTACCTCACCGGCCTCACCAACCAGCACCAACTATTGCAATAGCTCCTATGCAGGGAAGCGTAGGACGGCCAATCAACCTGCAACCGGACGAACCGTCACGAGTTACCCTGCGGGACAACACCGCGTCCTTCAATTCGGAACACCGATAATTGCGCTTGGTCTTGAATCTTCTACATGCACATCTGAACACGGAAATGCATTGAAGTTTTAAACGCCTGTTCGAACACAGCCTCGGTTTCAACATGGCATCAATCTAAGGATGGAGATCCCTGGACCCCGAGGACTCCCGATGACTGAATCGCGCATACTTACGATCTGAGATCTCAACGGATCTTTAGCACAAATGCGGGAGACAGCGGACGCAACACGGAGATCTCAGAATTCAGTAAACGACAACGATTTCTATGCTTGAGTTACAGTGCGTGCGTTAGTCTCTATATATTTTCAGCCCTCGAATTACGGTGTGATTGGATTTGAGCTTTTTTTGCGATAATATGTGTGCAGCATGAGGATGTACGCCCCGTACTATTTTTGACCGGCTACCCGGCCACGTTAGCATTTATCGCTCGTTCTTGAAAGCCCAATTGTGCCTATGCAGGCCATGGTGCACCCATTTGAAGACTGGTATCATGTGGATAGTTCGTTATAATTTCCATGAATTTAACGCAAGTGTTGATGCGTCAGGGAATTTCTTTCCGTCGGCATCGCCAACAAGGCCAAACACGGGGCAGCCGGCCACCCCGTCAATCAGCCTCTGTAGGTAAAAGCTCGGGGTCTTTTGCTTCAGGAATAGTATAGGAGGTGTCTAGGGACTATTTCCTACAGTTACTGTCGATATACAAGATATAGAACAGCAGAGAAAAATTATGTGTTCTCGCAGAATAGCCTGCGGGCTGACCCATCCCCGACTATCCGGGGCCCTAGGCACGCCCAGCAGTTGTAGCGGCCCAAAAAATGGTGCGGATCGTTTCATGGAAACCATCACAACATACTACAGTGTCCGGCTTGACATGGAGATAGTGTTGGGTCCCCCAAAAAATCCAAAGGTCTCGGGCACGAAATTTGGGTGGTTTCAGCTCGAAGCCAGCGATGAGAAGGGAATTGGGACCGCAAAAACTTTGGACATGCACAAGAATAGAGGTATACCAATCCCAAAACACCATGCCAAATCCTAGACCCATACCATGCATGGGATGCACAGTGTGCATACGACCGTCTAACCGACAAAGAATGGGAGTGACGAAGTATCTGGGTCGTCACAGCAGTGCATAAGGTGGATGCGCGCTCTGAGATGTTGTGAGAGGAAGCCCAGGTTTGTGGGAGTAGAATGAGCCCAAGAAGTCGCGGAACAATGAAGAACTGAGCGAGCAAGAGGGAGGGCAGGCGCGGGAAGGCAAGGAAACACTGATCGGGGCTGTGCGGCCGAGACTAAACACACCACAACATGTGATCCGAACATCACTTTAGGTTGAATTTCGGTATGGACCAGAGCCATAGGTCCCTCTTGCCCTCCCAACTTCAAACTTAGGCATACACTAGGTTGCTTTCGTTGTTCAGAGCGAACGGCCGGCTTGCTAGTTTGGCCGGCTACCCAGTCGCAAATAGTACCATGTATAAATTTGATACAAGATACATACGGATGTATCCTTGTGCGTGGTAGACTTTATTCCTGACGAAACATGTAAGATCTCGAAGAATATTGTTGTGAATGATGGTCCGGCACTTGAATGACCGTCTAAATGTAAGCCTTGTTGCAATGGGGCCATTCATTATGGGGAGCCGGAAATATTCTACCAGACTCCTATGGGTCTATTGAAGTGCAGTGGCTAGTCTGATTGAGCAGAACTCAATTGTGGCTTTTTCAGTAAGTGCACAATGTATGACCATTTGCCATCAGTAAAATCATGACAAGTGTGATGGCATTATACGAGTATGTTGCGCACCCATTTACCGGAAAACACCCACCCAGTGCACTTCCATTCATATTCAGGAGAGTGATTCCAAATAGACAGCCCCCAATAATTGGTGGTCCTGTTGCAGCAAGGCGTACAACTACACACTCATCTCAGTACCACTCCTTTGTTCAACCTGTTGTTCCGCAGGATCGGATCGAAACCTTCAACGGAAAAATACGCCATGCACTATAGTATATACCTGGGAGTATCGTATCAAGTTTCTACATTATTTGAGCTATGCATCCCCTTTCTAGAGGGATGTTACAGTAAAAACAGCCATTTTCGTCCACGGTGCATCCGAAGGCTCAAAGATAATTATTGAATGGCCTACACACTGTAATTCATGTGTAGAAATTGATTGCAAATTGTTTCAGGAAGATCCAATCAAAACTCAGGCTGTTGGACGGAAAACGAGAAAAGCTGACCAAATTTGTCCAAAAACGGAAAAAAACTGACCGCGCCTTATGTTCCGCAAATAGCTGTAATATTTGTCCGAGGCGTCTCGTCACACGTATGCTGATAAACGCTGACCCGCCGGGACCCGCCCACAGTAGACTCGATCCGTACGCGGCGTCGATACGGCCCCGAGGCGGTGCACAGTCAGCTGATCGCGCTCTCGAAGAATCGAACTTGGTATGGTTCAATTTGGGGTTGAGCTACGCCTCGCGTCCAACTGGGACGCGGCTACGACAGGGGTTGCGACCTGCTTTACCGCAAACCTGTGGGAAATATTGCCAGGGCGCCAAATGCATCAAGTAGGTACAGTACGTACTTTTGTCGACGCCACATACCAAATTATTCGCCGGGAATCTCTTCAGCCATATCACACCGAGCTTCATGTTCAACTCGTATTCAGCCAGGGCAGAGGGGCGAAAGAGTCCATACATTTTTATTTCGCAGCCAAAACTCAGGCCAGCCCCGCACGATATCACAAGCCTGAAACCTCCGGGAATTTTATCCAGGGCCAACAGGATAAACAGGCCAAATGCAATACATACGTGTCCTTGGCGACGCCAAACGGGATTCAAAATTGTTCAGTCATTTGCAATGTTCCTGTACGTATAATTACAGTGCAGGGCTCTTGAATCTACCTCCTAACTGTTGCGGTTCCTTTTAACTCATGGAAGAGGAAGCCCACTCACAGCAGCTGGCATTTCTTTAGCAATCAATTCTGTGGTGGTGTGATCACAGGAAGCACCCCGCCGCTGCCAAGCGGCACCGAAAATACACTCACAGGCTGGTGAATCTCATCCACAGAGTCCTAGTTGGGGATTGCACTTGCCCAAATTAAAGTCTGACATGCCCGATTTCAACGTCAGCCCTCAAATTAAAGTCTGGCATGTCCAATTTCAACGTTGGAATTCAGATCAGGCTCGCCGAATTCCAACCGTATGCCCAAATTAAACTCTGACATGCCCGATTTCAACATTGAAATTCAAATCAGGCTCGCTGAATTCCAACCGTATGCCCAAATTAAACTCTGACATGCCCGATTTCAACATTGAAATTCAAATCAGGCTCGCCGTATGCCCAAATTGAAGTCTGACATGCCTGATTTCAACGTTGGAATTCAAATGCTGGCATTTCTTCAGCAATACATATATGTTTCCAAGCTAAAGGCGGCTTGATGTCTGACCCTTGGCCGTTGGCAGTCACAAAGCATTGGTCCATTTATTCTCTACTTAATTCTACAAATCCTATCTACAATTTCCTACGAGCAATGACAACTTCAGACTTGTAGGGGTATTCAAAGATCCTCGCCTTCTGATCCTGCCACACCTTGTCCTCGCCCCGTTCCACGATGGCAGCCAAATCCTCTCTCACCTTCGCCTTTTCGTCGTCCGGCAAGATGGCCATGTAGCTCTTGCTGGACGCGCGGTCCAGGACGATTTCGAGAGTCGCAGGGAGGCGCGCAGTCCAAGTCTTTTCCTCGGCCGGTTCGAACGCCTTTTGGTACGCAGGTGTGTCGAACGCTTGGCGCCAGAGACCCAGACGGTACTGCGGTGCCTCGTTCTCATACCGCTCGACGCGATCCCGAACTTGAGCAACCCATTTCGCCGCGTCTCTGTCACAGTGCTCGTAACGAAATAATAAAATGCGCTAGGTGGGCATACCTGTCTTCCAAGTTCCAGATGAACGCAAGCACACCGCCCGGTTTCAAGATGCGTTCAAACTCTTCCGACGCAAGACCGAAGTCGGGGCACCAGTGGAAAGCCTGTGTGTATTAGAAGAAAAATTGTGAGCACGACCGATATCGCTGCGCACCTGAGCCACGATGACAAGATCAGCCCAACCGTCTTCTACGTGACTTTCCTGAAAGGTCCCGTCGCGAATCGAAACGCGCTCGTCCGAGATCGTCTTGGAGAACACGTCGCGCATCCCTTCAGCGGGCTCGACTGCTTTCAGCTCCTTGAAGGCGCCCGCCCATTCCGGATGGGCAATAAAAGCACGGGTAAAGATGCCCGTTCCTGCTCCGATCCTGGCGGATACCGGTCAGATCAGCCGCTTCAACGGACACTGGCAGCCATACTCGACGACGTTGATCGCAGCTTCCGCCTTGACCGCGTTGCGGATGTGCGACAGTGCCAAAGGCAAATAGGATGGCCGGGCGCGGTCGTACAGCTCGTTCTCGATCCCGAAACCAGCTGCTGCGACGGTGTGGACAGACATGGCCGAGTCTTATTGAGATTCGAGAGGTGGGTTGATTGCTACGACGAAACACAAGCTGCCTTTATACTTGTGGTTCGATTTGCCATCGAATCTATATCTGAGCTAATCGCGCACAATCGCGTGAGATTCGGAGTCATAGATTGTGGAGAATCACAAACGAGTCAATGAAGTGCTAAGCGTCGGCTCCGAAATAGCCGTTCGGTCCGCGACGGCGACCCTGGATCAAGTGAGCGAGTATGCGCCCAGTGTAAGTTACATTGAAAATTCTCTGCCCGTCCGATGGAGAATTTTATGGATTCCGTACGACATCGTATTTCGAAAGTTCAACCGTGGGAAAGTTATGCGACTAAACGCAGGACGGGTTGAAACGACAGTTCCAGTCCCCTGTGCAGGAGGGAAGGAATAGTAGAATGCAAAATCCATGAAATAGTTACAGCAATAAACACATTCTTCATCAGTTCTGTTAATGGACAACCATCTCCGTAACTTCGCCCGTGAGAATCGATCTACTGAGGATTCTCTCGCCTGAATCTGGACTGTTGAGGAGCCAATATGCTCCGGGTACATTTTGGACAAGTTCAGTCGTTTCGATGTTCAACACTTCCACCCGCTTGTTGCAGAATGCAAGGAGGTACGGCTCGTGGAGAGCTACAGCCGTCACGTAAGACACCGAGCAATATGCACATCTGTATGCTTACCGAAGGCGCGGGCACGGCGAGTCCACCGCATTGCCAATTCTTTTCGCATCGGATCGCCTCTGTCATTAATATAATATGCCACTTCTGGGAGACTTCATGAGCCGTAACTTCGTAATAGGTCGAGTGGAGGGACGCACTTTCATAGTCGAAACATCGTGATGGGTCTGGATTCTTGGAGTGCCAACTCAAGGGTCGCTGGACCATCATCCTGCAAGTACAACCGATCCATGGTCACCAAATCCGCCATCAAGAACCCTCCTTGTACGGTGATTGATTTTTGCACCGCGGCCGCGATTCGGTCTCCTCCAAGAAATCTTACAGAGTGATAGTCAAAGGGGCTATACAGTTCCTGCAGCACTCAAGTCAGCATATGAGATACGGTGCAAAAAAATGTCTCACCCTGGCAGGGACCACGACCGAAGCCTGATTATTTCCGCTCACATCGAAGATCTTGATTGTGGAGCCAGATAATGTGCCGCTTTGCACGACGCAGACTCGAGGATTTTCCCCGGGAACGTTACTCCTGTAAACAGCGAAGCACGATACACGCTTGGATATGCGAGTTATTTCGCTTTCTCTAGCTGCACCCGAGTCGACAACGCTCAGAGACAGAGTCAACAAGTTGCTGCCTCCGAAAAGCTCAGCCAAAAAGTCGGAATTTGTGGAATACTTAGTTACTTACCTGCAACACACAAAAACAGGTTCGATTCCGGAAGAATCTGGATTTTCCGGACGTCGCGAATCGAGAGCAGCTGTTGCGGAGCGCCGTTGGAAGATCCTCTGTATACACCGGCTTCAGTTCCGTAGATTATTGCACCGTTGCTTCCTGAGAACAAAAAGTACAAAATATTGGCTTCGGAGGATGGAATAATCAAAGACCTTGGTGTGAGGGGACGGCACATGTAATTCGCCCGAAACCACCGTGAGTGATCAAAGGGACAGGATGGCAGACCATCAGTTCTCGCAGAAGGCATTTGCTCCGAGGAACCCAGGATCTACAGACGAGACTGCAGGCAGCAAGCGACGGCTTATCAGGACCGAGAGAGTCAATTATATGCTCGTAGAGTTCGGTTGAGATTTGATCGGTGGAAGCTTTCGGGAATGGCGGCAAAGGTAACGGAGGTAATACAGGTGCCCCGGCTGTACTGCGCAGCAGGTTCCATTTAGAGACCGCACGCCTGAGGCCAGCAGAGGTATGCATCCCTTTTTCGGAAGAGGTGAAAGGAAAAGGCATGGCAGACCGGTGGCCTGGCCCGGCTTGTATCGGGTTAGTCCGTACCACTGTCGGCGATACAGATTTCCGGGAGTCGGTCGGGAGTAGTTCGGTGGACGGGGTTTGTCTAAGCTGGTGGTTCTGGTCAAGATGCTCTTCTGTCACAATGTGTGCACCGGCGACTGCAGTTGATCAGTGATCAACTGTCGCAGTCACACACCTGGTTTACAAGATAACGGAGAACCCAAGGAGAACCAAAGGGTTTCTGAGGCTTAGTTGAAGCCCTACCGTTGATACAGCACTCCTTGTGGCCAAAAGGAATCAATCAAGCACGCACCCATTCAAAATCGTGCATTTAGATTGGATAGTCCGATGTTGACTCCAAATTTTTCCCGCCGTAGAAAGTAGCGAGAAACTAAGAGTTCCATGAAACGATTGATACAAGCGTCCGTGAGTTCAACACGCGCGCCTAAGAAAAACTATTTCCGCGACATCGCGCGGAGAAAACGATGTGCTGAGAATCTTGTCCCCGGAATCCGGAGTGTTGATCAGGCAATAGGCTCCGGGTACTGTTTGAACAATCTCGGCCGTTTGGATGTTCCACACCTCCACCCGTGCGTTGCAAAATGCAAGGAGATACGGTTCGTGTAAGGCTGCAACCATATTAGCCACCAAGCAAAGCGAATGAATTTGGAATTACCGAAGGCGTTGGTACGGCGAGTCCACCGCATTACTAACTCTTTTCGAGTCCGATCGCCTCTACGATCGACGTAATACGCAACTTCTAGAAGACTTCATGAGTGTTGGATTCACAATACACGTAGGGGGGGACGGACTCTCATAGCAAACGAGTAAATCATCGGCTACCCGAAACATCGTGACGGGACTGGAGTATTGCAGCGACAGTTCGAGTGTCGCTGGATCATTGTCCCGCAGGTTTTGCGTGTCCATGGTCACTAAATCCACAATTAAAAATCCACCTGGTACCGAGGTGCCTTTCGTTATCGCGGCTGCAATACGCGTCCCTCCGAGAAATCGGACAGAGTGGTACTCAGCAGGGGTTTCCAGTTCCTAAAGCAAGTAAACTATCAAGTCAAGCAACGAGGCAAGCTAAAACACTTTACCCGTGCGACCACCAAGAACGAAACCTGATGATTTCGATGCACATCGAAAATCACCATCACGGATCCGGACGATCTCGGTCTTGCGAAGACGCAAACCCGAGGAGTTTCCCCCAGAACTGTGGTCCTGTACACAGCGAAAAACGATACACTGTACCAAACACGGGTTATATCGCGGCCCCTGGCCGTACCAGAGTGAACTACGCTCAGAGGCAGGGTCATAAAGGTGCCGCCTGTGAAGGGCTCAGCCAACGACTGGGGCTGTTCAGAGAGACGCTTACCTGCAACGCACAAAAAGAGGTTCGATTCCGGAAGAATTTCTATCTGCGAAATTTGCGGGAGAGAAAGGAGCATTGACTGAGAGCCGGCAGGGAATCCTCCGTGCACGCCGTCCCTAGTTCCGTATAGTATTCCACCATTGCTTCCTGAGGATAAAAGTGTTCGAATATAGGATTGGAGGTCAGGAACTGAGGAAGTACCATGGTGTGGAGGGACGGCACATTCAATCGCCCCGAAACCATCGTGACCAATCAGAGGGACAGGGTGGCAGACCCTCAGTTCTCGTAGAATAAAGCGGCTGCGTGAAGCCCAGGATCGACAGACGAGACTACAGGCCACAAGGGCTGGCTTATCGGCGCCGAGACAGTCGATGATAAATTCGTAGAGTTCTGTTGGGATTTGGTCGGTTAGGGCCCTTGGGAACGGCGGCAGAGGTGAGCTGGGCGGCTTATTTGTGCCGCTCAGAAACTTCCAATAATCAGAGGCCGTCCGATGGAGGTTGGAGGAGCTTCGAGTCTTTTTAGAACGTCGGGAGGATATGTCCAAGGGCATGTCAGACAACTGGTGCCCGGGTAGAATGAGGCAGTGTAAGAGACCGGGGTGATCCAAAGCCAATATCAGTTTGGGGTTGTAGCCGTGGGTTAGAGAGAGTCAGGACGTCGGAATAAGAATACTGGCTGTGAAGACACGATTGTTACTGAGGTGGTTCTGGTCAAGGTGGGCGTCGCTTGTGTGTTGCTTGTGCACCCGAGCCCGGGGACTGGCTCATCATTTACCCGTGACTAAGCGGGTTCCGGCAAATTGCGGCAGCGCCTCGTACTTTGGATTTCGCTTACCCAGACGCAGATCGTAGTGAATGGAGCTTGCGACAGTGAAACAAATTGTGTATCAATTCAATCGGATCCAAGCCCGGAATTTCTTTGCGCGTATCTTGCGGACCACAAGTTCAACACGTGGCTGTACTCATGGTTGAATTCCTCATTCGCAGGAGTCCCTAGGGTAAAAATGACTTGGATTGGGCCTCTTCGAGGCGGGTGCTGAACCTTTAGGTGTGTGATTGAAGACATATACTTCTGCTTTCCATACCGTGTACTGTAAAGAATTACATTGTGTGACTACATCCTAAAACGTGAAGATACTAGGACGCGATTTAAACCACTATATATCCTTTCTCGCGGCACTGGGAAACGAAGAATTAGCCAAATCTGCATTCATATTCAAAAAATCTCCCCGTGTATGAGCAGCATGAAACATCTTACTGGAAATTCCGCCTCGTGTACGAGAAGTTCGGGCCTCTCGCGTATGCGGAGGTACTTCAGGGGTTACAAAATTGATGCCTCCCGTACTTGGCATCGGTGAGGAGGGAGGTGCTGTACCAGGTCCACATGCGGACACTGAGAAGGCCGAGAACCTCGCACCGATGTTCGCTTGTGACACCGGCACCGGCACCGGAGTCGGGGAGGCTGAGGATGAATGAGTAAGTATGGGTGGTCATAACTTAAACTGAGGTGCCGGTTGACCCCCACTCACCTGTGGAAGACGACTGCGCAACAGCTGGGTCAAGCGTTCGAAAATCCAGCGAGCCACTGTTTAGATGCACAACCAAGTCCTGTGCCAATTTGCGCACGAGTTGGACCCAGTCCAAGCCAAGGACTAAGTCACAGGGCAAAGAAGCAGCCACGGGGACATAGGGCAAAAAGATAGAGATGACACCGGCATTAGAAGGCAGTTTGAGCAAACCGGAAAGGCAGGAGCCACATGTCGGAATCCCCGAATCTAGCACCCAATCCAGGGAAACACAAGAACTCGCAGCAGAACCATTGAATCGAGTGGATATGGGTGTATCACAGAAGGTCGCAGAGGACGACATGGGGAGAAGCAACGGTGAGCTGTGCTGGCAAAACAAGGTGCCCTTCAATTTCACTGGTTGGGAAGCACAGGCGAGGGCAAAGATGTAGCCGGGCAGAAAGCAGAGTCGTCGTTGGAGCACAAACAATATATCCGGGCCGAAATGACATCCGAGTCTATCCGAGTCATCGAAAGTCCGATGCAGCGGATCAGACCACAAAGCGGAAATGAGTAATGACCAAACTGGAACTTCACAAAGTCTGTGATCTACTTGCAAAGCAATGCTAGTGGATCGAGGAATATAATATGCATGAAGCTTTATGAAGTACTGGGGACTGCTGGTTGGATATTGTTCCCTTTAGCACTTGCATTGCAATTTCTTTCCAGTGATGACAAATTTGGATGATGAAATGCTGTGTTGGCCGAAACCTAGGGTAGCCAAACCTAAAGGTTCAGCAATGATCGTACAGTGGAATCGTGCTGAAAACATGACGGACATTCTACGTGTATGAGCTCTAGAGAATCCTGGGGGAAAAACAATTGGAGAGACACGGCAAAAGTCATAAATACCTACGAATCAATTCTAGTCTGAATCACAATGCATTCGATCATCTGTTTTTAGGAACGTCTTCCCCTACCTCCCACTGTTCGAAGCTAACTAACTTATTACACACGTCCATGACCGTGTACGCCCGTCAAAGTTGAACATGTGGCTGTGCGGAGGTTGTTTGCCTCGCCCAATTCTACGCTGCGGAAATGCCTCGCCGACTCTTCGGGGAAAAGATATAGGAGTACAAGAATTATCATCGAAACAGTCTACAGGAAGTGATAAAGGTAACTATGCTTATCGTAATCGTATCTGGTACAAAAAAAAAAGGACGAGTATTGAACTGCTTGCTCATTCTACCGCGCACTTACGGCTGTCCATTTCCTGCGTGCCGTCCGTTGGTGGGTGTCAGCGGAGGACGCCGAGAGGAGCCGAAAGCCGCCACCCGGCTTGCACCGCTGCCAGAATCCTATGAAAAGGGCGCGTCAGCATGTGTTTCGAATATGTAAATAGACACCAACCTTCGGGGTCGTGCGCGCCTTCCCGAAATCGTACTGAACAGTGAACAGGCTAATCAGCACACCGGGGTCAAAATTACACATAAAACACACCTCGAAGCCAGGCTCCAAGAGGTGTCCATGTTCCGGCGTGCGAGGGCTCGGAGGAAGACTTGAGCTCCGGGTCTACGTGGTGCGGGTAGTTAGTCCGTGTCGACTGCGGCTACGCTCCGGCACAGGAAAACATACCGGATGAACCGGCGCGTGCGGGGAGATATGAGGCATCCGAATCTCCTATCCAAGTCCGTGAGCTTGAATAGTCGGAATAGCACTGAAAGAGGCTAGTTACCGCGCGGCTACGCCGTTCTGGCTGAGGAACGGCGTCGGGCGAAAGGTTCTAGTAAGCTAGTATAAGTGCTCTAGAACTCACGGGTGGTTAAAAACACGATACGTACTATTATCGTGCGCATCAGACCCTCCAAAGCAAGCGAAACCGAACGCGGAGATGCTTCGCCCGCCTTCGCCGAATCTATCTATTTATATTCGCATGTAAGTCATTTCGTGGAACGAGTGAGGAAATCAAGTAGCTACCAGCAGCCTCTCGAGAAGCTGTGTGGCTTGAAGCTGCGCGCGAGGGCTGTGGTCAAGCCTTGCGCCCGCCGCAGCGAGATCCCCTTCGTGTCCCTCCTATAATCTCAGTCAGCGTCGACAGAATAATTGCCAAGAGCGCAAGGCTTACAAGATCGTGCAAGTCCTCTGTGAGAACCTCCCCGCGGATAGCAGCCTCGGAGTCCAAATCGAATGCCGAAGGATGGAGACCGACGTTCTAAATCATTTGCATGGTACATTTCGGGCGACTCGAGTCAAGAAAGAAAATGCGCACAAAATTGCAGGGGCCATAGAAAATATTTGAGCGCACGGTATTTCCGGACTGTGAGGGCTGACGGGGTGTCTGCGGCAGAGCCTGAGGATATGTAATAAGTATACTATTGCGAAAATAAAGACATGCCCTGACCGAGGAACGGATAGCGGTCATTTGGGCCTTTCGAACATTCAAAATGAACTGTAAATCTGATCGGGATAGTCATATTGAACGAGAGTTTGAAAGGGATTATTATCAGAAAGCATACCGACGGGCTTCTCCACCTTTTTTCCCTTCCCCTTGTTGGCAGCCTTGGGCGCGCCAGCGGCGAGTTTCTTTGCCTCGCTAGTGGCGAGTCAGTTAAGAATCACGAGTCAATGACAATACAACGCGCACAAGGATAAGAACGCCGCTCCTGCGGCACGGAGGAGCGGTAGCAGTACTGGACCCAACAAGCTCGCCACAACGTCAGCATTGCACCCTTCCATCTCCCACAGCACTCCGATAAACTCATAGAATCCGGCGTCGACGAGCGATGATGTGGTGATATTCTCGAAGAGCTGCGGATCGATCTTCCTCATTAGTTCTTCCATTACTTCACGACAGTGCACAGCGTTTCGAATCGCCTGAACGAGTATTCGAGTCAGCTCCACTCTCCGTTGATTCATAACAACCAGCTCTTACCAGAAAGTACCCTGCAGGTTTGCCGGCAAGCTCTCCAACGACGAGAAGAAAGATCGCCTGGTGGAGTATCGCGAGCCCGACTTGGTTATAGAACAGGCGGTCCTCAGCCGAGCGCGAGACCCCATCCTCTGACGCGCTGTCGTCAAAACAAGAAGGCCATTGCGTCTGATTCACGATGG
Organism: Mycena polygramma; assembly: GCA_029449255.1. NCBI lineage: Eukaryota > Fungi > Basidiomycota > Agaricomycetes > Agaricales > Mycenaceae > Mycena > Mycena polygramma. The sequence continues at coordinate 414,834 of JARKID010000077.1, read as the reverse complement.
GCAAAGCCGGTGGAACGAAGGCGGGTGAATTGAGAACTTCGAAGACGGCGTTCCGAACAGCTTGCCCTTCTGTGAGCGAAGCAGGCATAGCGGCTTTTGTGAGGCGGGAAAAGGCCAAGCTGGCGTGGAGAGAGTGAAAAAGAGAGAAGATCAAGAGAGAGAGCAAATGGTGCGCGCACTGGACCCCATTCCCACGCTCGCGGCTAAATCACGGGACCAAACAAAACCTGTTGAACCGAAGACCGACCCCGGTGAACGTTTAAACTGCTGAGCAATTTAGCCCTGGGCAATTTCCCACCAGAGAATACGTTTCAGCTGAAAGGTTGTCGTCTGTCTTTTGTGATTTTCTGGGAAGTTGAGCATCCTGAACCAGGTCAGAGAAGAAAAAAGAAAATGGGTGCTTGCAGACATCGCACGGGTGGCCGCTTTGTCAAGTTTTCAGCAGGCCTCCCGAGCAATATTGCCAAAAAAAAAAAAAACTCTCGACTGAGGCGCGAGAGATCAAAAAGAAGATATCCAATCCCAACGTTTGCATCGCAGGTAATCGCATCTATGATACCCTCTAGAATCCGCCTGGAGTTTGTACCTTCCCAAGCTTCGCTTCTGTAGGTGTAAAACTGTATTTAAAAAAATCATGCAACGCCATGCACCGCCACTGATGAGGTTCAACTATTCTTACTCAATGGGGAATTTATTTAACGATCTACGATCAATATGGCGCTTAAAGTTCCGTGCCGAAGTAGTGGACGCCATAGCCCAGTGGTACAGCCCCAGACGTTTGAGTAAAATCAAACTGCCGGAGGCTGGGGGTTCGAACCTCCTTGGCGACACGAAAGTGGTGAACGCGGCGGGTCTACATGTAGAGCGAGGCCGACTCTACATTGAACCCCTGCCCCGCGTGGGGCACATTAGGCATCTCACCTGTGCAATCGTTGTGTCTTCCCTGGGTCTTTTTGGCCATTCCTAGTCGGACTTCCCGAGGATGAGGGAGCCTATTCAAGTCGATTCTGGCACTCCAACAATTTTTCTCTCGAAGCACAAGGCTCTATCAAATCTCTTATCTGTGTTCTTCCCTAGTACATTTTTACCCACATCCGCAGCCGTTGCTTGAACTCAACATATGCAAGAGGCTTGGAATGCAATGGAACACGGAATGAAGGGAGAATTGGTGGGCCGAGATCGTTTGGTTGAAATTACGACTGCACTTACTCCACTTACTCACCCATCGTAGCGACATGAAAAACTCAACATTTGTTGGATGTGCGACGCTGACGACACTCATCCAGGGGCGTGAGGTTAAATTGGACAATTCTGAAACCATGGGGCATGGCAGTGATAATGTGGCCGATGCCACCTGAATCCTGGCCGTTCCCGATTCCGACACGTTGAATTTAAGTCCTCGATTTGGTACACACTCCTTTTTCGTTTCAGCTTCTCCGACGGGTTTGCATTGGTTGCTCCTGCTTTGACCGAATCCGTAATCAATGTGTAGTGCAATCTTCGTGCTTTCGTTTCCTTGTGTTCTCTCTGCTCGAATGTTTCCCGTGGGCGGAAGTTCCCGTGCGCATCTCCGCACGGTCCGTGCCGATTTGTGCCGAAGAACAGTTGAAAACAGAAAATGACTTCTTTTTATTTGGCTGGTGCACGGAGCAAAGGAAAGCTAACTAAACGTGTTTTCTGAACGGCAATAGATTGGGACTTGATCGCTTTTGCCTTCCAGTTGAAGATTCGACTCAATGTTTCGATCCATTTTCAACTTGATCAGGTCAAGCTATCCAGTAGTGAAGTGGATGCTCTTTATGGCTGCTGTGGAACATCGCACTTTGTCGCCTCCAGCCTTAATGATGAATCGAAGGCAAAACCAGTAGCAGTCATAAGACTGAAAGTGGTGGGCATCGGGGCCGAGAAGACGGGTCCGGCTTACAGATGGCTAGTATTTATCATGGGCTTGCCCTCGAACTGAGTTCAGTCTCATTCATATCTAACTCCTAGGAGCCAAGATACACCGTGGCGAAATATTACGAATAAGGATTGGGCCGAAGAATAATCGGGAGCCAGGTTATTCAAAATATTGAGAGCAACTGGCACGCGTCTCAAGCTGCCACTTGCAACTATTCCTTGCAGGCCTTGCCCTCCTCTGTAGCACAAATATTTCAGTCACTAGAACAATGAAGAATTGGGCAGACAACTCACCCGGAGGACAATCCCCAGCCATAACCGTCACCCCCATCCCCTCAAAAACACCAGGAAAAGCGGCCATATGCAGCCCGTAGAAGATATCATACGCCCTAACGGGGTCGTCGGAGAGGATGTACGAAATCACGTCGATGTACGTGGCCGTCCCGCCGCAGATGCTCTCAAAGCGCATCGTCTCCGCGTACCGTATCGCGGGCGTGAACGTCGGGGCGTCGCCGTGGTAGGAGAACTCGAATGTGTCGGGACGCAGGGAGTACATCGTGAGCGTGTCGGTGTACAGCGCATCGTCGAAGCGGCCGGAGCGCGTCGCGCCGGGGACGCCGTCGACACCGGTGGTGTTTTTCACTACGGTGCCGCCTTGGCGGTGCATCCGCGTCAGTCTAGGGCTGACGAGCACTGAAGTTGGAATTAATTGGGATACTCACATACCACTTGATATCGAAGAACGACTTGGTGACGTCCGTGAATGTGTCCAACGGTGCGTTGAATGTGTAGCTGTTGTGGACGAAGCCGACGTGCGAGTCCTCGGCGCAGTGGATGTCGTTGAGTACGTTGGGGTGAGCGTGGGCGGTAACGAAGCAGAGCAGAGCCACGTTCGGGATGAGAGTGAAGCGCATGGAGGGGTGAGGAAGTGCATACATACCCAGCTCGTTAAATACCGTCTCAATGGGCGTCGACCCGAACAAGGCAGCCGTTCTAGCGCCAAGATGGCCGGCCTCCCAGAGGGGTGGACGGAGTCACAAGCGAGGAGTTGAAAACGTTGTTCGGTCCCGCCGCGGTAACGATGGGAAATTATCTGTGTATCGAATGTTGGAGTATACAGTGCGAGCTTGTGAAGCCGTCACGCATGTACTCTTCCTTACGCGTTTGCAACGGCCAAGCCAAACGCGAATACTATTTCCTCTCACCTGGATTGTACCGCACCTCGAGAGCTCTAAATCTAATATCGAATACACCTGTTTCCACCTTATTGTGTATCTTCCTGCCTGAGGGTGCTCGTTTGCACTTGGCCCCACCTCCAGCCGTTGACAAGGTGTTTGTTCAAATTGCGGCGGTTCTCGGGCATCTCGGGGACGAGTTCCACTTCGCGTTGAGCCGTTTAATTACGGTCACATCACACCTACGATTATCTCCTCATCCGAAGCAAACTATTGTCACCGCTCCGAGTCCGCTTGTGAACACAATGTCTTGATCCTGGCAGTATTTTCGCGCGGCGACCTTCAACCGTCGGAGCTCGCCGAGCCATCAAGCCGATCCGGCGCGCGCTTCCCACGCAGCCTCTTTAACTTCAACCACCACCATCTCGCGTGTACCTGGTCCGAGTGGTCGACAGACGGGTCGGCAAGTCTGTGGCTCTTGAAATATCATCCGAGCGCATATACTGACCTTTGTTCCTAGGGCACGAATGCGTTCTTACCGACCTCTAGCATACCACTGACTCTTTGCTTGAGGTCTCGAGACGAGTCACAATTTATTAGTTGCAAGCGAGACGCACATCATCAACATCTTGGATTTTGTCTCCAACTTCCAGCTATGTGGGGGGGCCTGACTAGAATTTCCAACTGAATTGGGCAAGCCAACCTCATTCAGAAACCTCGCGCTAATCATCAACCACAGATTTCACTCCAGCTGACGCGGCAACTCATGAGAGAGGAATGAAGCAGGCACGTTGCCCAGTATTTTCTCGCGCCCGGCTAACCGAATTGAACCCCCCGTATTTTTCGCGGAGCGGGGCGTATGGCACCCACTATACTTCCAGTATCTTTCGCGGAGCGAGTCTGGGTCTGACCCCGAGTATTTTTCGCGCAGCGAGCACCGGGCACACCAAATACCTGGTGTTTTCTCGCGGAGCGAGTCTGGCTGACCGGTACCTTTTTTCGCGGACCGAGTCTGGGCTCTGAACCCTAGTATTTTCCGCGGAGCGGGTCTGGTGCCGTCGCTCTGGCGCCAACCGAACGAGAAGAAAAAAGGGCAAAAATGCACTAAGTCGCGATCAAAAGTGGACTTGTCATTTTTTCCACTCTCCCTCGCTCTCTGTGAAGCCGGAAGGGTAAAAATGCATTAAGTCGCGATCAAAAACGGACTTGTAATTTTTTGCTGCGACCCTTCTTCTCCTCTTGTATTCCAGGTCCACTTCTAACCGGATTCAAGATTCCGTTTCTTTCGCCCTTCGAGATGTCAACCTCCTCCCATCAGCAGTTGTACCGGTATATGTCCAGTTTCGTAGTCTTCCAGTTATCACTTACTCGGTATCGTTCGTTCCAGCACCTCCGAATCGATACTTCAAACCTCTTTGTTCGCACGTCTTTTCGGTATAGTTGTCCACAAGCACTTGCCACGGACGTTCGTTGGGTTGACTGTTGACTGTATGTATCACCGACCCCCGAGGTAAGTGGGTGCTCTCGCTCACAATATCACGTTGGTTGACCCAAAACGTTCTGTAGCTCGCGAGTCCTGGTTGCGATAATTTTCTGTCCTGGGGCAAAAGCCACCGTTTGCGGCACGTCCTCTCGTTTTATCTCATCCTCAATTCAAATTATGATTCGTTGCCATTGCTTAGCTGAGATCAGGTGAGGGCAGGTTTCGAGCTTCAACACGCTAGGCTTACCCATTCCTTAACTCTACTTTGCCTCATCCAGGTCTGTTCACCGGTAAGTCCATCTTATACTTAAACTTACCCCAACTGATCTGCTTTCTTCTGCTTACCAGGCCGTCGAACGACCGCACGGTTCAGTTGGCTCAACTGCAGAAACTCAATTCCTTCCGACTGCTTGTGACTCAGATATCGATACCGATATAGATATCCATGCCGCAATCTTGGACCATACGGCGAGCGATGTGAGCAAGAGCGAGTTGGGCAAGAGGTGAGTCTTGTCTTGGTGGTAGTCAATTATTACTGCCAGGTTGTCGATCTCTTGCTTAACGGTCAATCTAGTCGTGATTTGAACTCCAACTCCAACTCCAAATCAACTTCAACGAATCCCAAATCAACCTCAACATGGTCGTCGCCACCGCCGCCTTTGCAGCCAATTCGAGTTCGTTTCGCTCAAGCTTCACGCACTCGAGCTTCAAGGTGTATGGAATTATATTCAAATTATTGGCTCGTTCTTACGGATTCCGAGCTTTCTGTTCTTAATCATACCGTAGTGCTTTGTCTGAGTCTGATAAGTAGTAGTTCGCGGGTTGCACATTCCACATTCCACGTTGTCATATGTTGTAATACAATTTCCTCATCCAATTTATCCAACCGAACTCCGACGGAGGACGTGTGAGTGGCGCGCGGGGATGGGTTTGGATTCGAATCAGTTAGAACGAGGAAAGAGTTCGAGCGAGGAAGGGGGAAAGCGAGAAAGGAGGAAGGAAGAAGAAGCGAGGAGGAGGGAGGAAGGAGGAAGGAGCATATGTGGAGAAAGGAGGAAAGGAGGAAAAGGAAGGAGGAGAAGGAGGAAAGGATCCGTTTGTCGATTGGATTTGGCCCGGACGGGTTGTGGTTGGATTTGTGGTTGACTTGCGTTGCGAGGGATCGATGTGAGGGGTAATTATTGGTTTTTCTTATTGCCTTGCGTTGGTGCGTCAAACCGTATCCACCCCAGTCTGAGCACTGAGCACTGAGCAACAGCTTTTCTTCCTTCCGAGGTACGCATATCGCATATCTGAACATGCATTTCAATCCATTTCAATCCGGATGAGTTGATAAGGTGACTCGACTGCACACTCCGCAACGCGACGGTTCGATATCCCACTCAAACACCAAACACCAACCAGGAAGAGGTCGAGCTTACATTTTTTGTCTTGTAGCAGGTTCGAGGTGCGTCTTTGTCGGTGGCTTGATTAGATTATTTGAGTATTTGTAGCTCAGTTGTGGAGAGGGGAAAGAGGCGCTTAAGAGTCAAGGCAAGGCAATGCCGTTCTCAATTTTGATTTGCGAGCAGACTTGAAGTTCTTTCAGGCAGGGTGAGGAGAATGGATAGGAATGAAGTGGATTGAGTATGTACGTATGTAGATACGAACACGCACGCCTTTGTACGACGAGGGTAGCGGGGTTGCGGGATTGGGATTGGGAGGAGGGGTGGGAGGGCAAGATGAGTGGGATGAGGGATGGGGGAAGGAGGGGAGGAAGTGAGGGAGGAAAGAGTGGGAGATGGATACGGACTCGGCAGATGCAGCGGATCGGGGCACGCATCGGGAGTCGAGTGTAATGCGGCGGAGCGGGAAGTTGTATGATGAGTGATGGATGATGGATGGAGGCGGGCTTGGGGAGGTTTGGGTTGGAAGGTGGAGAGGGAATGAGGGAGGGAGGGGGCGGGAAGGGAAGAGAAGGGGTGGGAAGGGTACGGGGAAAGGAGCTGGAGCCGAATGTGGGCGGCGTTGGTGCGCCAAGTCGCGTGGACCGGTAGAGTTGCACAGCGTCCGTGCGTGCGCGTGGACGTGGGACGAGTGACGTGCATCGTGAGCGGACGATAGATGAGGGAAGGGGTGCGAGGAGGGAAGGGGTACGAAGAGGAAAAGAGGAGCGGAGGAGTCGAGTGAGGGCAGTTGCGCGAGGGTTTGAAGTGGCGGAAGCGGCGGCAGAGGGTTCGGAATAGAATGGGGGAGCGGGAGGAGGGAACGAGGGAGGGAGGGGAGTGGGAGAAGTGCGTCGATCCGCGACTCGGCAAAGGCGCACGCATGGGCGGATCGGGCACGCTGTGCGCAAGGCATCGGGTGACGCGTATCGTGAGTCGGGTGTACTTGGTGGGTGATGTGCGGGAAGATGGATGGATGGATGTGGAGGGGCACGAGAAAGGGAAGGGGAATAGGCCGGGAAGGGGAGTGGTAGTCGGTGCAGCGAGGGCAGTTGCGGGAGTCGTTCAGGCCGTGACGATGACGGCCATGTTGGGAAGGGAGGCGACGGGGACAGAGGGCAGGACGACCGCTGGCAGGAAGCCGGTCAGTGGTATACACGTAGACAGACGGCAACGCACCTTTGCAGGCCGGTGTCGCGCAACGGCGGCGACGCTGAGCATGCTGACGTGGCGAGGGCGTCGTTGTCGGTGTGGCTGCGTTTCCGTGTGTGCGCGGACCACCAGCGTCGAATTGAGCTTTGGAGGGCCTTGAAGTTGTTGTTGTGCAGGATCAAGGGGCTCACGCTTAGTCAGCTATTTGGTCCTTGCACTTTCCGCCCATGCCCTCCTCAATCCCTCTCTAGTCCCTTGCAACCCATGCCCGCTGGTCAGCCTGCGTCTCATCCATGTACCACACAGCCCAGCATTAACCTCCATGCCAGACCCAGCCCCGATGACGATCATGTCGCCTCCTAGCGCGAGCGTCACAAGCCTCGACCCCGCGGCGGACAACGGCGTCGACCCGCAGATCCTCGAGGCCCTGGCGAGCAAAGACCGCATCTACGTCCTCAAGCTCGGCGAGCAGATGGAGGGGCTTATTGCCGATCGTAATGCGAGACAGAGGATAGACCTGGCGCCGACGACGACGTACCAGCGCATGCTCGTGCACCGCTGCTCCGCGTACTACGCCCTCGCGCCCGAGACGGACTCGCTCACAAAGGCTATTAGTGTGGTGGTGACGGGGGAGAGTCGAATGTGTGTATTCGTTTTTTATGGGTGCATGGATAAAGTGTTAATGGGTTAACGGCAACAGCCCCCCACGCCGCCTCGCAGACCTCGCCCCGCCCCCCACCGACACCACGACAGCCCCCAAGTTCAAAATAATGCTCCGTAACCCGCGCTCGTCCGGCTCTGGCTCGCGCTCGCACACCGGCTCGCACACCGGCTCCGTCACCGGCGACGACGCCGACTCCGCATACTCCGACGGCGAGCTTGCCTCTGAAACTAACAGCGCCGCATCGACGTCAAAGCATAGACGCACGATCGAAGAGCGCACGGCCGCGTACAACGAGGCGCGCAGTCGTATCTTTGTCGATTTCGCGGAAAAGGAGCCGGCGAGCAGCTCCGCCTCCTCGTCCGCCTCGATCTCGACCGCGGCGAGCGAGGACCCCGGGTCGCCAGCGACGGAGAGCGAGTGGTCTGCGCCGTCGGTGGCGGGGAAGAAGCTGCCGCGGTCGTTGAGGAGCTCTGCGCCTGCGTTCACGTCTTCCTCGTCGTCTTCCGCTAACTCTACCTCCACGTCCACCTCAACCTCCAAGTCAAACTCTAAAGCGTCCTCGTCGCGCAACTCCCCGTCCCCCGCGTTCACGTATCCTTCTTTGTACGAGCCGCCGCCGTCGGGGGTCTCATCGCAGGGGTACGATTTTGCGCCGCCGCCGCCACCGTCGCACCAACAACAGATGTACGCGGGGCAGCACCAGCAGCAGCCGTACTACGGGGCGCCCGTGTATTACCCACCCTACGGCGCGTACCCGCACCCGCAAGCCGGGGTCGGATTCGGACGTGTATGGGTGCAACCCGTATACGTGGGCGGGGCAGCAGGGGGAGGGCGCGGGCGGGGCGGATGGGGACAGGAACAGCGGCGCCAACGCCAGCGTGAATGGGGGTGGACCGATTGGGAATTAGTCGGCGGTACGTCCTCCTCTCGACCTACCCAATACCGAGCTAATCGTCGCGGCTTGTAGATGCGAGCGCCCGCAAGCACCCACCCAAGACTCAAGAGCGTGGGTACCGGCTCCCCGGTCTTCGATCGAGCTCACCGCGCTCGTACGCACAATGCGCAACGCAGTGGATGATGGAACGAATGGTGTATTGGTGCTTGAGGTGAGTCTCCCTCCTCGTTTTGCATCTCCCGGGCCCTTTACATCGCCGCTTGTGTTTACCTCCCTTCCCTTCCCTGCCCCTCCTTTACCTTACCTCCCATCCGCGCCCTCCCCCTCCCTCCCTTCTTTCGTCGGCGTTGCTCTCCCTCTCCCTTCCTTCTTTCGTCGTCGTTGCTCTATGGCTGCCCCGCGCTCCGCATTTGTCTTCTTCCTGTGGGAACGACGCTGTGCGCAGTGTTTTCCTGCTTGCGATACGAGACATGAGGAGCCCGGGGATGATCCGCGCATGTGCTTTACTTACACCGAACACCGTGTTTTGGATCTTTCTCGTAGTTTACACACATTAGTCAAGTAATTACTTTTGTCGTAGTTACCTTGAATATAATCATTTTGCTCCATCCATTCGTTTGAGTCATTTGATCTTTCTGAGTACTCGCATTATCCGTCCCAAGGATCCACGTGCTGGTTTGTCAAATCAACTGCAAGCAACCCATGGATCCTTGGGTCGCATTCTCGGAGCAAGTGATGCAATCATCCCAATTCGGACCAGTCATCCTAGCGTCCCAATTGGGAAGCTCTCGCGCGTTCTTGGAGTCCAACTCACTTGCAGGGCGGTAATGCGATTAATAGAATGCTAGGTGTATCCAGGGAACATAAAGGCTCAATCCTGAGTTTGGTTTGAGTCAAGGCTGGTGAAATGGGTGGACCGGGTGCTGTGTTTTAGGAAAGGCACGGCTGATAACTAAACTGCATATCAATATATGAATCCGTCTTGACCTTTCGGAGGCTGAAATTGAACACGCTGATAGTAACCCATCAATGATCATTAAAACTGACCACAGTCGTAATGTATCGTTGACTTCATGCATGTACAGGCCTCACGTACATAACTGAGAAGAGCTCGGAATACTACTGAGCAGTACGCCTTGTCAGACACGCGCTCAAAAACAGACTGCACTGGGCACGATGTGTTGGCAAATTCAACTAAAGTCGAGGCAGAGCTTATCGGACTCTCAGTTTGAACAGTTGAATGTGAACCCTTGAAGCAAGTGCTGAACCTATTTGGATGGATAACGCGCATCGCTCGCTTGAAGGGAACTGTTGATTAGCCCAGTTAGTACAAATTTGAAGAGCGGCCGTACAGTCCTCACATCAATGAATTCAAAAACCGACCTTGAGGACGTCCAGTTGATGTATTTGGCTTAAGATCCGCCAATAAATACATACCTGAAATATGCGGGGGATTGAACGCAGACGCGGTGGGAGTCAGGATTTGGTGATCGTGGTCGGAAAAGTTGGGGTTGTAGCCTGGGAGAGGCGGGAAACCGGGGAATGTTACAGTGTCGGAGAAGCTTGAATACACCTTGCGAGATAAGATTCTAGGGGAGTAGCTGGGGTTTGCATGCATACATGTGGGATTCACGTTCTGATTGCCCCGCGACAATCTATCGACCGGTCGGCGGGATAGCTGATACAGCTGTACTTACACATGGGCATCGAAACGGTTCACCTGTTCAAGTTGCGCGTCGATTAATAAGTTAGGATTTGGGACACAAGTCCAAGCCGGAGTCTCTTCAAATTGAATTGAACCAAAAATTCGGACGAGTTATGGGCTAGGGAATGCTGACAGTGTTTGGTCAATACACAGCGGAGGAGAGTTTCTGGTGCAATGGCCACGTACTGGCCACGATATCTACGAAGAATCGGGTGACCACGATGAACGGCGGAGGAGGGGGGAGCCAAAATCAGAAGTCAATCCGAGCGGTTGAACTCAACTACTTCAGATTCAACTTGGCAGTCTGCAGGAGATACGTCAAGGGACTTGTATTGAACAGGGAGCAGATTTGCGGCCAAGCAGGTTAAATGGATTGCAAGGGAGAAAGGTCAAGATCTGTATGACTGAGCTGCAGAGTTAGATTTGAGGGCGTCGTTGGGCGGCGTGATAAAGCAGCCTGCGACAGAGTGAGAATGTTGGAACTGCAATCCAGGATGTGCCACAGTTACATTCAGAGATTTGAACACGAGCTGAGTACTGAATGAACAGTCAGTGTTGTAGCCAAGGGCGAATCTGACCACGAGTATGCACACCGGACGACACAGCAGATTGGAGGCTAAGCAAGTTAAAGAGAATGTAGAATCTGCTCGTTCAAGTTTGAGACTTGAAATCGGCGGACTTCCGAGTCGGATTTGACAGTGTGAATTAAGAGCTGCGGCTGCGTGAAAGACCAGAGCATGCGGCGGGGGAGTGCCAGTGAGATCTCAGAATCCGGATTTGGGGGATGATCCAGGGATGATCTACAGGCGGGCTGAAATTATTGGGAGATGGGTGGAGATATATCCGGGGTCAGTGCAACGAGTTCTCTCAGTCTGACGACGAGCAGCACACTCGGTGGAAGAAGTTGGAACTTGGGAAGACGGAACGGAGTCGGAATTTTGCGGTCGACATCAGAATCTGATCCGATGTCTCTACTTGTCAGTTGGTTACATTCCGCCTCAAACGTAAGCACCCAATATGGAGTTTTGATGGCGGCACTTAGGGGCGTCACCTTGTGACTCGAGTGCATAAATTATGTTTTGCGGATATTCGCCAACTCGCTTGGGTCAACAGGCTCTCGCCCGTGATTAGAAGAGAGAGTAGAGAAAATGAGGGGTATTCATTGCCAAGAAATGCTATATTCATTGGCGAGATAGTGTGACAAACGAGAGAGTGCGACAAGATATTATGGTAGGAGTTGTGAACAGCGGGGCGAGAATATGGAATTTTGACGAGGCGGGCGGCGTAAACAGGACGGTGCGGGTTTCGACGGTGACCGGGGTGTGAGATGAGTCGATAGGGAGGTGGAAGAGGACAAAGATGCCAAGATGTCGAGAAAGCAGAGAGTTGAGACAAGCGACGTCCTTCAATCAGCCAAAGAGCTCTTGAAGAGTGGTAAAGTGGGGTGTAAGCCATCCAAGAAGCATCAGACACCAAATTGGTAAACCGTGGCGGGTGGATGGAAAGGCCAGAAGACGCACCACAGCCCTTTCATGGCACCTCCGAAGTTCCTAGCTTCACTGGATCTGAGGTTCATGCTACGGCGAGTCTGTGTAGTGGGAGCTTCGGGACGGTGTATAGGGTGAGGGACCGCAAGGTGAGGCGCGGAGGGCCGGGGCAAGCTGACCGTGGTGGGAGGAAGAAGGAGGCTGACGAGTCACGCTGCTTGCCTCGGTTGTCGAAGGGCGTGTGAGCCTGCCGAAGTGCCGCGATCAAAAGCCCATATCGGGTGCTTACGTTTGAGGCGGAAAGTCAAAAGTGCTACTAGTCCTGTCTGCTTTGATTCGCGCCATAATACTGCTGGTGCGGCGGGCAGAGCTGCTGGTGTTGCTGCTGCGGAGGGGGAAAATCGTACCCCCCCCAACGAGACACCCGGCGGCGGCGGCGGCTCGTACAGCGACGGGTACGTGAAGAACGCGGGGGACGGGGAGTTGCGCGAGGAGGGCGAGGACGCTTTAGAGTTAGAGTTGGTCGGCGCTGTGCGCTCAGCAGTTGTAAATTATGCTAGAAGGCAGAAGTATTAGGAGCCAATGTGCAACACATTTTCTCCCCTCAATGTCCGAGCGAACAGCGCGAAGCGCCGAGTGCTCAGGAGTTGTAAATTAACCCAGAAGTCAAATTTATTCGGAGCCAATGCGCAATGGCTCGGAGTTCTCCCCTCAATGTCCGAGCGAGCAGCGCGAAGCGCTGCCGCTCGGGGAAAGAAATGAGATGAGTTCAATTTACGTACTATCGGTTAGCTGAAGACAGATGTTGTAGGCTTCCAAATTGAGCAGAGACTTGGAAGATTAGGTTCAACGATGTGGGATGTGAAAGACGCGTAAAAGCCGTGTGAAAAGACCTGTTTTTGAGTGGAAGTCCAGGAAGTGCGAAATCTCGCCTCCGATTGCAGCGAGACCAAGTTGAAGACCCAACGTTTACACGCGCGGTGCGTCGGAGTTCTCCCGCGCGCACCCAAAACTCAGCAGTGCGGGACCGGCTCTCCACGCCTCGATCGAGCTTACCGCGCTCGTACGCGCAAGGCGCAAGCTGCGGATGATGGAAAAGATGGAGAAATGGTCACTGTATTGGTGTATTGCTGAGTCCCTCCTCCTCGTTTTGCATCTCCCCTTCCATCTACACTGCGTTCGCCCTCTCGTCGGGGACGCCTGGCTCTTCTCCTTGTTCATCCTCTCCCTTCCCTCCACCCTCCTCCTTCTTTCGTCCCGCGCTCCGCATTCGTCTTCTCCCTGTGGGAATGAAGACACTTTGTCTTTTGCGAATCAGGATACGGGACCCGATGGCGCGTGCGTGCGCTGTGGTCGAGCTGCCATCGTACTTACACCGAACACCGTCTCGTACAGACTCAGACTAATACTGTACTTAGTCTAGCAAGTATATCTAGTCTTGTAGTCGTTACCCTGAACACAATCGTCTCTGCTATCCATGGATTAAAGTCTTCCTCTTTATTCTGAGTACTTGCAGTCAGAAACAGGATCCACATGCAACCCATGGATCCTTGGGCCGGATTTTGCAGCAAGACGGTTGCGAGCAGGAACAAGGGGCTGGTGCTTAGTCAGCTATTTGGTCCTTGCACTTTCCGCCCATGCTCTCCTCAATCGCTCTCTAGTCCCTTGCAACCCATGCCTGCTGGTCAGCCTGCGTCTCTATACCACAACCCAGCATTAACCTCCATGGCAGAACCAGCCCCGGTGACGATCATGTCGCCTCCTAGCGCGAATATTAATTCCAGCGTCACAAGCCTCGACGCCGCGGTGGACACCGTCGACCCGCAGATCCTCGAGGCCCTGGCGAGCAAAGACCGCATCTACGTGCTCAAGCTCGGCGAGCAGATGGAGGGGCTTATTGCCGATCGCAATGCTAGACAGAGGATAGATCTGACACCGGCGACGACGTACCAGCGCATGCTCGTGCACCGCTGCTCCGCGTACTACGCCCTCGCGCCCGAGACCGACTCGCTTACCAAGGCTATTAGCGTCGTGGTGACGCAGGAGAGTCGAATGTGTGTATTCCAATCTTAAATCTAGTTTTTTTGGATAATGGGTTAATGGGTTAATGGGATGCAGACCCCCACGCCGCCTCGCAGACCTCGCCCCGCCCCCCGCCGACACCATGACACCCCCCAAGTTTAAAATAATGCTCCGCAACCCGCGCTCGTCCGGCTCTGGCTCGCGCTCGCACACCGGCTCGCACAACGGCTCCGTCACCGGCGACGACCCCGACTCTTACGCCTCCGACGGCGAGTCCAGCAGCGCCACATCTACCTCGAAGCACCGGCGCACGATCGAAGAGCGCACGGCGGCGTACAACGAGGCGCGCAGCCGCATCTTTGTCGATTTCGCGGAGAAGGATGGTAGTAGGGATAGTAAGGAGCCGGCGAGCAGCTCGGCCTCGTCGTCCGCCTCGACCGCCGCGAGCGAGGACCCCGGGTCGCCTGCGACCGAGAGCGAGTGGTCTGCGCCGTCCGTGTCTGTGGGCGTGTCGAAGAAGACGCAGCGGTCGTTGAGGAGCTCCGCGCCTGCGTTCACGTCTTCTACCTCTACATCCACCTCTACCTCTACATCAACCACTTCTTCCAACTCTACCTCATCGACATCGACATCGACCTCCAAGTCTAACTCTAAATCTTCCTCGTCACGCAACTCCCCCTCCCCCGCGTCCTTCACGTACCCCTCGCTGTACGAGCCGCCGCCGCAGTCGTCGTCACAAAATTACGGCGACTTTGCCCCGCCGCAGCAGCAGGGGATGTACCCGCCGCACCAACAATCGTATTATGGGGCGCCGGTGTACTACCCGCCGTACGGCTACCCGCACGCACAACCGGGGTCGGATCCAGAGGTGTATGGGCATGCGTACAACCCGTATGCGTGGGCCCAGCAAAACGGGCAGCAAAACGGGCAACAAGGGGAGTACATGCCCCCGCCGCCTGCGCCTGGGTCCGCGCCTGCGTTGATGGGGTATGCGCACCCTCATCCGCATCAAAATGGGCAGGGGCAGGGGGGGTACGAGAGTGGGTACGAGAGCGCACCGACGCCGACCAGTGCGCCGACGATGGCGAATGGGTATCCGCCTCATCCGCACCAGCATGCGCACGGACACCCCAACGCACACGCCCAGGGACAGGCGGGCCCGTATTACCCGCCAATGCCATTGGGGCCGCACGCGCACCACCTCCCGCCGCACATGCCGCAACATATCGCGATGCCACCGTATTTGGGGCCGCCCCATCCCTCTCACCCGTCTCACTCACCCCAGATACATACGTCGCCGCAGCCTTATGAATCCCGCGGTGCGAATGTAAGGGGTGATCAAAGGAATGGGAACGGGAACGGGGCGAGTGATCAAAGGGGTGATCAGCGGGGCGGAAGCGGGGCGAACGGGCGGGGCCGTCCTGGTGTCAACGGCAACGACGCCCACTCGAACGGCAACGGCGCCAGCACGAATGGGAGAAACGGCTCCGGCAAACGCGCGGCGTGGAGCTACGGGCCCGGTGTGTCTGGTGCCATTGGCGGCGGCGGAGGGGTTGGGGGAGGGGTAGGGGGCGGGGTGGATTTTCCGTCGTTTGGCGCGTCTTCGTCTTCCTCTGCGTGGCCCTCGTCTTCGTCGAACGGGTATCCCTCGTCTAACGGTGAGAGAGCAGGAGGAGGAGGCGGCGGCGGTGGGGGGCTGATGCGCGCCCCCGAAGCTGTAGGGCCCAGACTCAGCGGTGGCAACGCCGGCTTCAACGGGTATAGCGGCGGGGGTGGGGGTGGGGGGTTATACGGCGGGCTGGGCATGGGCATGGGCATGAGGCGGGGGAGTTCCGGGTCGGGAAGCGCCAATGGCAGTGTTGGAGGCGGCGGAGGCAGAAGTGGGGGATGGGGAGGAGGGAGGATGGGGAGCAGGACGATGAGCGGGGCGAGCGGGGCGAGTGGGAGCGGGGATGATGGGTGTAGTGTTGCGGTGAGTTTTTTCTTCCTCTCCCCTACTTCCATGATACCCCCCGATCGTCTCCGCTTCCCTCCTCCACTCCTCCACGATATTTCTTCTTTGTGTGTTTCGGGAGGGGAGGGGAATTATGTTTCTCTCCGCCGCGCGTCTTGCACTTGTGGACGGACGAGACGGAGGAGTGTATCTCCTTCCTATCATGGGCCGTCTTTTGGACTGCGCTCCGCGATCTTCCCCTTCGTTCTTCGCCGTGTCTCCTTCTCTCCTTGGGTGGTCTGTGATTCCGACTCCCCTTCCTCCTTCCGCCTTCACTTCTGTATCTTCCCCGCGCCTGTCATTCCTCCTCTCCCCTCTCCCCACTCTTCGTTCCCGCCATCTTTTTCTCATCACGAATACGAACTGACGCACATATCCACAGTCATCCTCCACGACCTCCTCCTCCTCAAGACGAACATACACCTCCACCACCTCCTCGACGCAGCACCACCCCCTCCCCGCGCGCCCCGACTGGGCCGTCGGCCTCCGCCCCACGCCCACGCTGCACGCCCCGCGCCACGCGCACGACCCCTCACACCCACACTCGCACTCGCTCGCCGGCTCGCGCACGATGTCGCCCATCTCCCCGCCGCGCGCGCTCAACGGCCACGGGTCGGGAGGGAGCAGCAACAATGGCGGGAGCGGGACGAGCTCGCCGCACGCGCTGTCGGCGAGCTTGTTGAGGCAGCAGCAGATGCAGGAGGGCCAGGCGGGGGGGTCGCCGTTGCAGATGCATATTTTGCAGCATCAGCATCATTCTCCGCATCAGCACCAGCAGCACTCCCCGCATCATTCCCCGCATCAGTCGCACCACTCCCCGCACCAGTCGCCGGGGCAGCAGGGGCAGCAAGGACAGACACAGACACCGCCGGCGCTGACGGACTTCCCACCGCTGACGGTAGTGGTGCCGGACAAGCCGCGCGTCGCGGGCGCGTGGGGGAACTCGGCGTCGGCGCGGGCGATTGTGATGATGCCGCGCGAGGGCGGGGGCGGGGCGTTGGTGCATCATACCACCGGGGAGCGGGAGCGGGAGAAAGACAAGGGCGGGGAAAAGGGGGGTGCGGAGGCGCAGGGGCAGCAGTTCCATCCGAAGACGGTGCGGCGGCCGACGACGGGCGGGTCTGTCGGCGGGGGCGGGGGGGTTGGGTCCTCAAGTCCAGGGGCGGCGGGGGGAGGGGCGAAAGAGAAGGAGAAGGAGGAGAAGAAGGAGAAGGAGAAGGAGAAGGATCGGGCGCGGGGGGAGGCGGTGGCTAATGCTATCCTTGTCAGCCAGGTCGCGGGGATGGCGCTCGAGGAGCGGGGGGCGGCCGATGCGGGTGCGGCGTCCCCTTCGTCTGCTTCTGCGTCTGCGTCTGCGTCTGTCCCTGCCTCTGCGTCCGCGTCTGTCCCTACGTCCGCGTCCACCTCGGTCCCGGGCCCGGGGCCGGGGATGCTGCCGACGAAGGAGCCTGCCGCGGTGGCTGTATAGCGGGCGGAACGCGTGCTTATCGCCACAGGGCGGTGACGGTGCGCTACGCTAGAGGGTTCCGGTTCCCCGCGTTGATTTATGTATCGGCGCTGTTGTGTTATCAATCTTGCTATCGCATTTTCTTTCTCTTTTCTCTTTTTACTCTACATCTCTCTCTCTCTCTACTCTGTTTTTTTTTACTCAGTCTCAGTTAGCTACTTAATTTCTTGCGGGTTGTGCGATAGTACTTACAATAGAGATGGGGTGGGGTTGTGTAACTTTAGGGAAGTTGATACACGACGAATAAAATTATCGTGCCAATGCGATGGGGAGGTGCGGGGAGTGGTGTGAGTCATTTGGCGTTCTTGCTTTTGACCACCATCATCTGGCTTTTTACCGTGCTGAAACTCGGTGGCTACGCTTTGGACCGTCCCTCTGATCCATGCACTTGCGGCCGAAGAACGTCGCAAGCTTTGAGGTGGTGCAATGGAACTCGGTCCGTTGGCGCCAAAACTGGGACAGCGGCTACCTTGACAGCTATGTACCCTACGACTCGCCTCCTTCCTCAAGCTCTTTCGTGACCGGGAGCGACGAACGATCTGTGTCGCGTATATCCATTTCGGCCAGATTGGATTTCTCGCTTCACCTCCAGTACTACTTACGAAGGGCGGGTAACGGCGCTTTTAGCCTTTCATGGTGCAATCCGGGTGAAGCCACCAGCTTCTATCCACCACTTGCTCTTCGTCCTCCTCTGGGCGCCACTGCTGGCAACCTTGGCTGCGCTTGCAAGTGCCAGTGGACGATCTTGTCATGCTTCATGTCGTTCCGTTTTCACAACCGCTCCAGGCTACCCGCTCTTTCCGCGACTCGTATCTAGTGCTTGATCCAGCGAGAGCTTGAAGTGCACTATCAAGTCGGCCAACGCGGAGGCCTACTAGTAAGCCGAGGAATGGTTTACCGTGAAGGGCGTCTGTCACTCATGTTGGACGAGTTCGATCGAGCAAGACGATGTGGACTTAAAGTGGTCCAATCTATTGTAATGGTGCCATCGGAAGCCATTTCGGAATGGTAACTTTGTTCGGGTCACGAAACGGTATTTAATGGCGGAGTTCAATAGACGTATTGCCTGACCTCTCATGCGCTTTGCTCTCATCTCGAACGCCCTCGGCGTGGCTCTGCTGTTCGCTATCTTCGCTGCCGCGCGCGACTCGGATGAACACAACGACATCCATTGCGGCCAGGACTCGCACGCCAGTTTTGTGCACAATAGCTATACTTTCAACACACCCTTGGACACGTTTACTAACGTGACCAAGTCGTTCTTCAATGTGGGGTGGTATGTGAGTATTACCGCGTTCAAATACAAGTGTCCCTATCATTTTCTGACTCGGCGCCAGGCCGGCAGTGTCGTGACAAATACAACTGGAGTCGACAATGTCCCCGGCGCCACCCGCTCTGGCCCCTTCGGCGGAGCGACGTACCACGAAACCCTCACGATGTATTCGATGCGCTCGGACGCGTTTATATTCTCGCTCAAGGGCAAGGGCTTCACCACGGCGCCGCCTGCCCCTTCGGTGCGCTTCGACAGCTACACGGAGACTATGCGCTCCGAAAGCATCTGCGGCGGGACGGCCACGTACATCGACATTATTTCGCATATCTGCTCGAACAACCAGGTTGTGGCCTACGATCTTTTCTATGGATTGCATATGGCTACGTTTCCCGGCGTTTTTGCGGGGATGGGGGTAACGGTTATGGCTGGGGATTGTCCTCGTGAGTTGCCTCCGTATTTCTTCATCGTTTTGGCAATTAAGAAATTTGCGCGACAGAGGATGGCCGCTGCAAGAACGAGTAGTTCAAAGTTGAGAGGAATGGTGGGTGCGGAGTTTCAGCTTATACGGGAATTTGTACGACACACAGACATAATTCCAACCAATTGCATGCTTGAATGCCGAAATATCCGAGTTTCGATGTGTTGCCCTTCAATCCATTCCAAGTTGCATCCCGAAGTTAATCCTCAACATCCGCAGTGCTCTAACCACTACTCGCTTCCACGGTTATCACGCCTCCTTAGTAGCGCGCTAGCTCCGACCGAGGGTGTCTCGGCTCCTGGGAGTTACATATGAAAGACACGATACTTGGTTCCAGCGCAGGCGATACGCCCATAAATACCGGCCATCTGTAACTCTGATCCACCTTCTTGCCCGCGATGCGCACCTTGACTCTGCTCAGTCTTATTACTGCCATTGATTTTGCCTTCGTTCCTACCAATGTGCACAGTTATTATGTGCGCGACGACATCCACTGCCCCAAGGGGTCGAAAGTTGGTTTCTTCCACAACGCCTACAGCTACAACGCCCCCTTGCCTAAATTCACCAACATCACCGGGTCGTTCTTCCATATAGCGTGGTACGTAAGTAAAATATCGCGCCACTTGCCAGGTCGTCCCATTTCCGTCACCGCAAATTTCTAATCCATTTCCAGGGCGGCTCCCCGGCCACCAATACAGCTGGGACCGACAACGTCCCCGGAGCAACTCGATCTGGTTCTTGGGATGGCGGCAGCTTCAACCAAACTTTGACAATGTACTCCATGCACTCGGACGCTCTCGCGTACACTTACCACGGGGAACCATTCAACTACGCGCCTCGGAATGGGCCGCACTTGTATTTTGCTCGCTACATCGAGACAATACGCTTCGAGAGCATTTGCGGTGGAAAGGCCACATATATCGCCGTGCTCGCCTATCTCTGCTCCGACGACCAGGTCCGGGCGTAGCTTCTGGGACGCGCTCCATCAGGCTACCTTTGACAGGCTTGGGGAAAGCCTCGGAGGAACGATTAGGGCTGGAGATTGTCCGCTTACGCCTCAATGATTTCTTCTGGACCCAACTCTCACCGCCACGGTGCCAGATATACATGAGAGGGTGCCTCGGTGGATGTACCAGTATAAACATACAATCGACCGGGATACGAAGTAGTAGCTAGGACTGATCCAGTTCAAGTTGGAATTGGATTGTAACATTGAGTCCACTGGAGGCTTACGTAGTTCCAGTTAATCCGTGGCAGTAAACACCAATGAAGCCTTGCTTATCAGTGTATCATGATCAGCCGGAATAAAAAAAGTGCAGTTTCTGTTTCCAACTGCCTCGGCACAAATCGGCCTGGTCCGTGCCGAAATGATGGGCACGGCAGCTTCCGGCTGCGAATGTTGAAACGAAAACATTATAGCAGAGAGAGTGCAACAAGTCGGAAAACTTCCGAAAAGACAAAGAAACACACTCAGGGCAGTGTTTCAAATTAATCACACATTCGATCAAGGCGTGTACAGGCCTAACCAATGGAAACCGGTCGAAGAAAGCTAAAATGACAGATGGGCGTCAAGCTGAAATCACCCTGAGCCTAGTCTCCCTGAGGCAGACGTAAGATACCGGCGCAAACCTTCGTGAACTCAGGATACCTGATCTGACGTCTGCGTTTTGACGCGTGGCCCGGACGGTAGGTCCTTTTCAAACTCCGACTGATCTGCCTCTAAGCGGGGTTTGAAAGTCACAAATCCGTGTGTCTCGCACATTTTCCGCTCGTTCTCAGCCGTTTCCCCACCAATCCTCAAGCCCTCTTGCAAGTGCATGGATGCATCTACCTGGTGGCCCTCTGCGAAGTCTCTAAGCAATCGGGCTCCAACCGATGGCTCTATGGAGATCATGCGTTCTGACCACACCCCCGACCCGCTGGCCTCAATCCTCCTCTTACACAGAAGTGTCTTTGTTACGGTACCCTCTAAGGCTCTTTTTAAGTCATTGTTACGCTTCCCTCAAGGATTTTGGCTCAGGGAATGGTCACAACCCCACCACTCTTTCACCCCAGAATCGGTGATCTGTGAGTCCCTTCAGTGCTCCGAGAGGGATCCAAAGTCATCCTGACCCTCTCCTAGTCCGCCTGGATATCTTCTGACGGGTTCCTTCGACGTGCGCGATGATGAAACCCACAGGCAGGGCTCTGGAGGGCGGATCAGTGCTGCCTCTATAAGTACTGTAGCGCGGGGTCGGAAACGCAAGCCATGTGCTCTAGCGCATGCGGTACTCGCAGGTGAGTCTTTGCAGAAGATTTCCGGCCCAAAACCATTCCCAGAAGGCCTTCATTGGCCTGTCAAGTTTGCTACAACGGTGTTCCAGCCAAAACACCTTCCATCGGCAATTCATCTCGTCGCAGCTCGCACGAGGCCTTTTGCAGGCGTACTGGAGCATGTTCCGCCCTTTTTGCCGCCGGAATCCGATACCATTTCGAACGTCCATTGCAGTTATCTGCACTTCCCCGTTTGCGTAGTACATAAATCCATCCAATGTCTGTCTTTTCAAGCCCATGCTTACATTGTGCTGAACTTTTGTGTCACTAAAACATTTCCTGTTATCTGGATAGTAATCTTTGACCTCTGCGACGCTAAAGCCGAGCCATAGCTTTCAAACGGACCAAACCAGGTTAAGTGGTCGTCGGATGAAACGGGATAGCACTTAGAAGCTGGAATCATCGAAGGATTGATTCGGGCGGTTATATGGAGTCTTTAAGCACAATGGGCACGTCCTAGACGCGTTAAAAGACGAGGGACGCGCTCCATGTTTGGTTGCGAGTGGTCAACACGTGATGTATTCGGAGTTTGAAACCGACCAACCGTAAAACACCCCCCATCAAAAAGCAGACGTCAGATCAAGGAATATCTTGAGGCACGAAAGTTCAAGGGAATTTATCTACTCTGCCTCAGGGAGACTACCTGAGCCACACTCTCACCGTCTCCCACCTCACGATGACCGGGTCTCAAGCGCGAACGTCCTCCACACTGCCTGAATTTCCAGGGTTTGATAAAGAGGTGCTGATATTCCGCCACGCGAACATTCAAAACCTTCGACACTGACCGCCACCTTACAACAGCTGAATTTCCCCGCCTTTCGCAGCCTTCCACCAGTGTTGAGTGAAGTGGTAGATCTCCCATCAGGATCTGGCCCCTTTTGGCTCGATCACCGGCCTGTTCGGCTCCCAGTCGTCCTCTTCGCGCAGAGACCCAGGGGACCCCTCAAAGATGTGCATTTGCGAGTGGCTGGTGTTGTTTTGGAGAACCGGAGAATACAACACGGTTCGGCCTTGAAAAAACATGGAATAACGGAAAACATATCAATTCCGTGGCGTTTTTGACCAAATGGGAACTACCGCGTTGAAAAAAAAGGCAGAATTACATAACAAGTACATGTCTTAATTGGCAATCAGCCATTCGAAACGCGATGCAACGCTTTGACCGACGCGTGACATGTCACATGAGTGACCAGTCGCGTATTTGCGACGCGTCGCGTGGTCAAACCGCCGCTGGCAGTGTCCAAACATCTCAGCATAAATTATTGGGTGCTCATTGGATATGCCTGGATGCCCCCTTCGTTATGTGCAGTATATCAACCGTGATTCTTGGAGTCTCATAACCCTACCAAGTGCCACAAGACTTGTCGGCGGTGAAACAAACAATACTTGGAAACTACTTCGGATTATTTTCCATCTATCTGAACTGAGAACCATGCTGAAGGTTCGCCGGTACTTGTTTACATCTATTTAAATCCCAAGCCTATTGACCGAAATATTCCTTGAGAACCGTGTGTTGCTCTGCCCTTGATTGGGGCTCCATATGTTCCTCAGTTGCACGTAGCCTTTCATTATTGGGTCTCATAGGTTTGTGCGGCCTAAGTATCCCTCTCGTTATTTCGCCATAAGGATTACGCGTTTCGGACGTGTACAAGTAGTAGTAAGTACTAAAGAAGATTCCAATCTCCCTCAAGAGCCGAAAGAATCCAACAGATACATATGACTGATGAGGCAGGAAAAACCATGGATTCGGAGCATCTATTTATTTCAAGAAACACGGTACGAGAATCTACTTAGAGGACAACAAGTTCACCGAGACATTTTTTGATATGGGCCTTCAGTGCGCTAGCAGTGAAATACTGACCGCACTCGCTGCAATCCTCCATTAGACCATCTACAGCATCCGCAGGGATTCCTCGCCCCGAGAGAAGCTGGCGAAGATACCTCGCCTCCTTCCCCTCGGTGGCCTCCGGCTCATCGCTTCCAAGTCGGAGAGGAAACGGCGCGGGGCGGCGAGCAGATGCGGAGTCCACGGAAATCCGAGATGGACCGGCAGCTGCATTCGAGGCCGCACGGATACGAGCCGGAGCAGTAACTACCTCACGATGACGGCGCGGAAGGTCGTCGATCTCGAGGTATTGTGCGTTGGAGCGTGGGGCCTGCAATTCCTGGCGCGCATAGGGCGAGCTCTGACGCCTGCGGTTCGTGTCTGTATACCAATGAGCATAGTCGACAAGGATGACATTGGATGAAAACGCACTCGCACGCGGTTTGACATGCTGCAGTAGGAGCGTTCCGGAGATGTGCTCTCCAAAGTATCCCTCAAAATGAGGAGCCATGTCGTCGTCCGGGAAGTTGTGTAGCGTGAAAGCCACCAAGAGGGTGTCGGTGTCGGGGGCTTTCCCAGTGGCTGAATCGTCGCTCAGCCTGCATTCAAAACATCCTGAATGTGGTAAAGAAACATACTAAGAAGGGGGAGATTGGGGTAGGAGGACTTCAAGAGGCACTTGTCGTGCACCCGCGTCAAATTAACTGGCCGATGTCGGTTATAAGTTACTGAGAGGCGGGAAAACGGAGTAGAAACGCACCTTTGAAAGCGCATCGCGCGCTCGGATAGTGACAGAACAGGAACACGTCGTTGGTCACTCTCGAAACCACGATCTGGCATGACTTGGGATCGTCGTGCTCAGACAAGAAGGCGCAAAAGCATTCAATGAGCAAGCCCCGGTTGCGGAGAAAGCCCTTGATCCCGCTGGGCACGATCTTGACATTGTTATGCGTTGGCCTGAGAGGAGTTAATGAGAAGATCGACTTGAGGAGAATAATCACGCACCAAGAAATGGTTACAACCCGTTCAGCGAGTCGAGAGAAAACGACGAGGTCGCTGGAGTTTTTCTGGAGCTCAGCAAGCTTGCGTTGGTGGGGGTCCATAATGGGGATTTGAACGAGGACCAGCATTGAGGACGACACATCTTATACACAACTCCCTGCCGTACCTTAGTTCTCAAGTCAGTGCCGCACGTTCCAGATATTTTTTTGCATACCCGTACCAACCGCTGCATTTCGGGCACTTGAGGGCGAAAGAATCGCACACGAGGACATCCCGGACACCTCGTCAGGGTCATCTTGATTTTTTTGGGCAAAGAGGCGCTGCAGCGAATAGTGTTTTGTCAACAGACTGACATTTGCCATTGTGCGCCCAATGTACCTGAGTCGATAGTCGGAAATTTGCCAGTAGGTTCACAGACACAGTGACATTTGAAGGACTTGCAGCGACGTTTCGAGGGCTTGAAGAAAACGTGCACTGGCGGAAAATGAGGGGACGAATCGGCGGTAAAGGCGGGTGGAGGGGACATGCCAGTGTTAAATATGAAGACTTGAGTTCGGCAGGAGAATTGGCCCGCTCGATGCCTCTGTCGGATGCGCAGCTCTGCGCCGTGTTGGAGGCGAAGAGACGACGGCAACAAATCTTGATGACCGTGACTTCCAAGAAGTCACTCGCGTTATTTCGCAGGCGATTCCCTTGCGCTATCCTCATACTCCTCCAGCCGCTCGGCCATTTTCCGCGGAAGAGATTCAGCGTAGCCTTGACTGCATCAATCGACAGAATTATGTTCATGCCTTGGTCGACCATCCCGCTGGTTCTATCGTCGAATATCCAGAGACCGGTGCCAGTAAAGGTATCGGTATCGGTATTGCGCATAGATTCTCTGTGGATCCGGCAGCGTTTTCTTACCCGAAGGAGTGCTTCCAATACTCCCTTGGAGACTCGCGCGGAGGAGAGCCCTATGTTCACTGTGGCCGCTTGCTCTTGGGAATCGACGGTACACCAGCATCTTGTTCTCATCAGAAATTGTCTTGTGAGTTTCTCCCTCTGGATAATTTTGCTGGTCCGTGGGCTGAATTTGCGGTTTTAGGCGAAGGGTTGAAATATTGCTCCGCCCGATCTCTTCTGCTTCCATCACTCGAACTCGACAGCTTGGAGGAGGCCAAGAAGGAGATCTTCTTCAAGACACTTGCATTCTATTGCACTCTTGCTGAGAAAGGTTGTTCATTCGATGTCGAGACGGACGGAGACGGCGTAGGTGCCACGGGGCTTAGGGAAGATCCTGACGTGGACGATGCGTCTGACACGGAAAAGTCCGATTCCGGGTCTGACTCCGAAGACTCCGATACACAGGCTGGAACCCGAATTATCAAAGACTGCCGGCGCCGAAAATCCTCACGTTCCGTTTGCAAAGGGAAACTTGAGTTGCGACTCAACGAATATGGTCGGTCATTTGTGCAGTGCGTTATCTCTTTCGCTGTCAAGTCCTTCTCCTTTATGCAATGGTGCAGGTGCGAGCATCGCAATCAAACGGACAAGGCTCACCTAATTCTGCGCACACTCGATGAATTCGACATTCCGTATCTCCGAGCCTTGCTCGAAAACGATACCCGAGCAATTGATGCTCGTGAAGAGTCGGCACGCCAGTTTGGTTATGGCCCTCGCGTTCCGTGCTCGTTTAGTGCCCCACCTTCCGCGCAGAAACAGTTATGCCGTGAGTGCCTTGTTTGCTACGTATTGTTTTGTTATTTACCTTGTTCAGCATATTGGCATCGACAATCCGGCAAATTGGCGCGCGGTGTGCTTGAACGATGGAGAGGCAACTGTCCGGCAACACTCGACCTCTACACTCCATATGATCTGTCCGGCTGTCCTTACGTCGTTGTGGTCTGTCGACACCCACATTCCCATCCGCCACCTGACCCGGTCAAAACACCGCCGCCCTTACTTGAAATATTTCGGTCCCTGCTGCTTGAGTTGGATTGGAAGCTAGCAGATGCAACACCGCGCAAGTTGATGCTTGACTCCGGCTTCATGGCCGGTTTGCGTCGAAATTTGGGATGGACCAAACCTTTTGATCCGCCACTTGCCGCCCTTCACCCGTCCTTCGGGAATCTAGATCATGTCCGTCGCTATATTGACGAGCTACGACAGGTTCTTTTCCCCGAAGGCACTGGATTCGAAGGTCTGCATCTCTTACTGTTTGTTTTCGCAATTCTCAATAATCAACTCATAGGTGCCGAACTTCTGGCCGCGCAACATCGTGAGCTCCCCGAAGAGGAGCAGTATGTTCGCTGCGCAGAGAAACATACTATCGAGAATGGGAAAACTTTTTATCTGGTTATCTGTATGTTGCGCTCCATGTCTGCGCTCCTCATGCGGTCCAAAAAACTCTCCTTGGACACGGCCTTCAAGCGTCTCAACGGGAAGTGGCAGGAATTTGAGATGGAGACGTGGGAGCTCAACCAAATGAAATGTACGCCCTCTCGATTCCCTACCGCCACTGTCGACTGAGACTTGGTTCCACAGCGGTGATTGGGACCCGTGCTTTTACAACCTCGCAGTCGGCTCAAGCTCATCTGATTTTGTTCACGCGAATATTCGAGATTGCGTACGCAGATACGGGTGTTCCTTGCCGGTTCCGGCATATCCACGGCGAAGGCTTCGAGCTTTGGATCACGGATGCTCATAAAGGGCAGGCAGTAGGTGGGTAAATTCATTGTTGTTGCGTCTGTCTTGTTTAATCAAAATTTGCAGGCGCCGGAAAGTTCTGCCAGAAGTTGTCCGCAGAAGTGGGCGACGCGTATTGCCCAATGGAGCCGACTCGACTCCTGCGTTCGCTTTCCCCTTGTGACCATCTCCGCCGCTTCCTACGCTTCTGCACCACTCACAACATGCGGAACATTGACAAAATACGGGCGTATATAACTCCGGAGGTTCGCAATGCCATGATAAGCCTATCATCATCGCAAGTACATCCTGATCTCGAGGGTGCATTTCGTATAATCGAGGCTGGCGGACGCAAAGCCAAGGGTACGTCCCTGTTTCATCAAATGATTATTCGGGCTCACAGTGTCGTTCTCCGTAGCATGGCTAAAAGACAAACGCTCTGGAAGCCCATTCGCACTGCCTGCTCTGTACCAGCCGCTGAGTCTCATCCCCCTCGAAATTTGGAAGTCAGCGCCTTCCACAACGAACGGAAACGAGCAAGCTCATCGTAACATCAACCGCGACGGAGTGAACCTAACTATGCTCGGTGCTATCATGCGGGGGATGCAGTACGACGCACGGGCGATGGGGGCCCTCGAATTGCATTCTTCGCAAGGTATCTATGCCCGAGATCAAACGGCAACACATTTCCGAAGACTTCAACGCTCACACAACCGACACGGTGATTTGTACATCCCACTATACAATTGCACGAGACTGATGGGCTGTCTAGTCCTTGTACTTGGGCTTTAGGGCCATTGCATGCGCATGGCAGATCCGAGTTTGTTCTTTTTTTTTGGTGTTCTTTCTTTTGTGCACCATTTTCAAGTTTCCGCGGTTACAGAATAAACATAAGACCACAGTGTCTGTTCCGCGGCTGCTCATCATTTCGCATCATCTTATTACCTACTCCTCATTTTGACGGCTCGCCCTCGCCCGAGCTTCGCTCGGCTCGAGCTCGCCGGGGCGGGATTCTCAGCTCTCACATTAACTCTTCTACACCTATGTACTCATTTTAACAGCTCGCCCTCGCCCGAGCTTCGCTCGGCTCGAGCTCGCCGGGGGGCCGGGAGTTTCCACTTTTCCCCTTAAGTATTCTGCATCTACGGAAAGTTCAAAGGATCCCAAATGAGCCGATACAAGGCTGAGGACAGATTGGTTCCCGTTCCGGTTCGACGTTACCGTTCAATAGCGAGAGCTTGAAGTTCACTCTGAGTAAGAGGAAATGACAGTACAGCATAAGCAGCGATGACTGGATTACTATAACAGGCAGATAAAACCCACCGAAATTTCCTTTTACAGTAATGTTTCCACCACAAGTTTGGTACGTCATCGAAAAAACCACCCTCACTTTGGCGGAAGAAACGGAGATAAAACCGAGTTAAAAAATAAATTTTTATAACTCGGAACAAACACGCGTTGCAGCCGCGGCTCGCGAGACCCAGAGCCAAGAAGATATGACTGCGGCCCCTTCGCCAGTGGCTCAGGGTAAGCGATTTCCTGTGATTCAAATTTCAGCACCAAGTTACTTACCATCTTCAAGCAGATACCGTTACAAGCCAGCGTAACCCTGCCTCCCGCACTGTCAATGAGCGGCCTCTGTTTAGCACGACTCCGTTAGCCCCCGCCCAATCTCAGCCCGCTGCGCTCGCGCAGCCATCTTGGTTGGACGAACAAATGCATGCCAACTTGGAGGTACCGATGCAGATGGATATGCCTCATCAGGCTCTCTTCGACTCGACGATGGGAGAGTTCAACTTTCCTTATCCCACTGATTGTTACACCGCATACAACGATGGGGCCGGCGTCCACTCGGTGGACAGCCTGGACCAATATTTCGCGTCATATGGCCTTCCGGACTATCCGTTCGACTCCGCGACACTCAATACAGAGCTACCACACGACAATACATCGCCGTTACATGTTCCGCAACAGTACACACTTCCTCCCCCTCATCCCGAATATACTCACAGACCGCTTACATTCTATAATTTATAACATTTCATTACAGTCGTCACAAAAATACATGATTGCGAAGACAAATTGAATGAGTTATACAGGAAGAGCGAGGCGTAGAAGTCGGTACCCTCGAAAAGGGACTTGACCTCGGTGGAGGTCTACATAGGTAGTGGAGGAGAGGGTAAGCTTGACACGCTCGCAAGCGGTGCGAAGAAAACGAAGGCGCGGGGCATCTGTACCGTGGAAAGTCAGCCATTCGCTCAGAAGAGAGGCCGAAAAAAACATACATTCTTGTTCTTGCGCTTGAATTCCTGCGCAAAAGTGGTCGACAAGACGGTTGTCGAAGTCCTCACCACCCAAGCGAGTGTCCCGAGCGGTGACCTTGACCTGAGGCTGCCTCGAAGAAACCTTCCTCGACGGCGAGGAGAGACACACCGAAGGTTCCTCCACCGAGATCGAAGATGAGGACGTTACGCTCGCCGGTGACCGTCTTGTCGAGACCGTGAGCGATGGCGGCGGCAGTAGGTTCGTTGATGATTCGGAGGACGTTCATGCCGGGGATGGTGCCAGCGTCTTCGGTCGCCTGACGCTGCGAGTCGTTGAAGTAGGCGGGGGCGTGACGACCGACGTTGATGATGGTCGCTCCAAGGTACGACTCGGCGGTCTCCTTCATCTTGATCGTGAATAGGACCGTCGAGGAAAGCTCCTCGGGGAATCTAGTAGGCGCCAGCCATCCCTAGGTCCGCGCAGCACGTTCAGCGCGCGGTCGCTCTTACCGACACGCGACGCAAGTATGCGGCGTGTTGGTCACCCGTGAGCCGCCCCTCATGGGACCCGAACTGCGCCAACTCGCGTCGCCGACACGTAGACGGCGGGAGAGGGCCACTCAGTGCGGTGTCCGCAGCGGTCGCAATCATCGACGCACGCCCCGCACCGACAGCTCATCCGAGTTCAGGTCACCAGTACACTGGTACCCACTGAGCAGAAGTATCGGAAAGCACCGACACTTACCCAACCCCCCGTCCTTGTCATCCCGTCTTTCCCAGCTATTGGCGACCTCCAAGAACAGCCTCTGTTGGCGTCGGAGCCGCAAGGACAGCGGCGAGGTGATTGCTCGGGCCGTAACAACGGCAAAAGCCCGGTGAAGGAGAGACGCGGAGGAGGTGCGCGGCAGCCCCGCCAACACGGAGTTGCGAGTCGAGGCTGTCGCGGCGTCGAGCTGGTGGCTTGGTGGTGGGCGTCGGGAAAACGATTACGCGAAGACGGTGCAGCCAAACAGGACCCGCGCTCGCCGCCAAAGCGGTTCCCGAGGTCCTGACGCTGTCGCGCTGCCAATCGTGCGCCGCCTGCCTCAGATTAACTAGATTTGGCCATTCCGAGATCTCCGGAGTTCTACCAATCGACTACGCACTCGCCGTCAACATGTCGAACTTGGTCTCAAACGATGAATGCATGACCTGTCATATGCACTGGTCTTGCACCTGAACCATTCCTTCTAGGGCACATGTATACGAGAAAGAAACGGCAATTTCCGCTATCAATATTGCTCAAAATGTTCAAGTTGACACGTATCAATTCAAGTTGGATCCTGTCATTATAACTTAATTATTTCGCGAGTGCATCGTTCGCTATTCTGGATGCTTGGATTGACCTCGGAGAAGCACCCTCCGGCCAGAACCCGTTTTGACGCAGTTTGAGACCGCGCAGATCGCAAATCTGTGCCCTGCGACCGCCGACGAGGCGAAGAGCGTGATCCCGAGGTCTGTCTATCTGTTAATCGCACAGTCAAGCCCAACTCACGTCTGTTCCAGTCTGGTGAAGATAGACGACGACCACCTCGAGGCACTGTTACGAGATATTCAGACGATGCGGAAATACCAATCATGAGCGCCCGCTCTTCCTGTACTTGTGCGTAAAAGGCTTGCAACATGATCAGCTCTGTGGTAAGTGTCCGCTCTTTTTTGTCCTTGCGGCATCAAGGTGTCGGACCTCCACTCTCATATGAAATTGGCGGCGTTTCCAAGACTCGATTGAGAAGTCATTTGTATCTCACGCTTGACGCAAGATCCTTGTGAAGTCTCTTGGGTCAGCCAAGGGCCAGCAGCATCGGCTGGGCCGAGCGCCACCAATAAACATCATACCGTCCACCAAGACTCTCTTCGAGGTTCGTCGCTCGCGGTGGTAACGGTCGTCTCCGGTCGTTTCTCGACTTCCCATTCAAGTTTCGACTGTCTTGTAAGCCGCCAAGTATCATTCAGAATTCAAGTCACTCTAATTCACACTTCTCGCAGTTTCCGACGTCTGGTACATGCACTCGGAGTGATGGAAAGCTCTGAATCAATCCTTGTCCTTGATAGGGAAGTCCGACCCAGTCATGCTATCGTTCGTTATCAGTTTAGACATTGTGTCAAGGGTGGAGAACATACGTCTTGTACTGCCTGCGGATCGCATCGGAGATCTGCTCGTCCTTGGCTTGCTCCAGAGCGTTTTCATTCGACTGGTCTCCGCCGCCCATCCTTTCCTGCACGAAGTCGACAGCTGGCTTCGTCGTTAAATTGATGCGTTGCTAGCCGAGAGTCGCCTTACCCTTGTCAAGGAAATCTGGGACAGCGATGAGTGGCGTGCAGCGCAGACCGTTCAGCAGGATACGCACCTTCCTTCTTCTCGCCAGCCGCTCCACCTCCCATTGCGCCGTTGATCTTGTCCATGAATCCTCCGCCTCCGCTGGATGCCTGCGTGTTCGTATTCGCGTTCGTGTTCTCGCCATTCTGGTTCTCTCCGGTGAGTTTGTTGAGGAAATCCATGGTTATGTGGTGTGGTGGTAGGAGGAAAGCGACGTGGGGCGAGACCGGCCCAATTCAAAAGCATGCCTTGGCTCTTGGCGATGACGTCTCCAATCGATCTCAACCGGTTTCCTATCTTGGCTCACTTGGTTGAAATTCTGCATACACTGAGTACAATTCAGCTAAGGACTCTGTCTGTTTGCAGCGCTGAATGAGAAAAGGGTAATGCCGCTGTCGGCAACAGCTCGGCATGAGATTCCGAGTTTTAAAAATTTATTTTTAAACTCGGTTTTATGCTCCGTTTTACCGCCAAAACCACAAAGTTTTTTGGACATGACGTAGTGGCTTCGTGTTGGATGTTTTACTGTAAAAGGGAATTTCCATGGGTTTTAATTCCTTAATGGAGGCTTTTGGTCATTTTCAATGACTCAAATTGTTTGCCGACGTAGTGCCGTTTTCCGTTTTCTTGGCGCTTTGCTTTTTGGTTGAACTTTCTTGGTCTCCGTATCTGGTTTCTTGAGACTTTCGTGTCTATCCTTTTCATTTATCTTTCCAAGCCAGACAATGCGAATGTATGAAATTAATTATCTTTCCATATCATCTGATATCCTGTCCCTCGCTACTTTATTACTTTTCTTTCGACTCAGTTGCCCGTCTTACAGCTTGAACAATTCACAGCCAACGTACCTTGAACAGCTACATGCGTGAATGTGTTCGTATGCGCTTGATTCTTCTCTGTTCTCCAACATCGACCGTTCCGAAAATCCCCGATGTTTTGTTCCTATCAGTATCACGTGTTCCCACGTGCGATCCCGCCTTTCCTCGTTCTCTTCGCGTCTCAGGTCTCTGTCTATCCTGTAGCCCCTTCTCGCCGCTCTGTTTTTTCTTTTTTTTTTACGAGCTTATAATTACTAACGTGTCACTTCCCAACTTCTTGTCTCGATCTCCAGCTTAAATTCATCTATCGATGCTCGTTCCGACTTGTGTCTAAGGGTACCCGATGAACTTGCCGCCACCCCACCAAGTGCAGTCCCCAGTCTTCCACGGGATCTCTGTACCGTCTACGCCCAACTTAACACGCACCGGCTCGCCGTTCCTGCTGTTGTACGTATACCACGCGCTCGGAATGTCGATCTGTTCGTCTCGTTTTTTGCGGGCCAGGGCGTCGTCGAGCACGTCGTGGAGTGCGAGCGCTGCGATGGCGTCCAGCGCCGCATCTTTGAGGATGGTGAGCATTAGGGCGGACAAAGAAGGTGTTTGTGGACTGACATTCTTTCTGTTCCGCGCTCAGGTCGTCTGCATTCCAGTTGCTCTCCTTCTGCTCTTTGACGATGTTGAAGCCCAGGACCTCAGCGACGCTCATCTTCAGAGACAACGGACCGTAACCTGGCCTTGGGTACTCGTCTGCCTTGAGCAACCTCGTCATCATACCAACGTCAACAATGTTCGCCATCTCGGTTCTGAGGTCGTCCCAGATCACCAGAAGGTCGTTGGTCGTTCCTACGCCCGCTTTGATTATGTCGGGCGATGTCAGAATGCGCCAGAGTTCCGCGGGCACCGCTGTACGACCATGTGAGTAATTAAGATGTACATGTTGTGCGCTTGCCTCTGATTTTCCACATGTCCAAGACGAACGCCTCGTCGTCTGTGGCGATTTGAACCAGGCGTAGTCCAATGTTGGCCCATGCAACGGGAAAGGGAACGCGCGTCTTGAACTCCACTATCTGCCACCCCAGTATAGCGTTCTTGCGAACTGCTCCACCTGCAGGGAGGGAATCGATGATGTGTTGCTCCTCCGGGGTGGGCCGCCTGTGCGTGTATTCCGTATCGAAACCCACTTTGCCGCTGACGATCTTCCGCAGAGCGTTGTTGGCATGGTGCTCGTTGGTGATGTAGTATATCGTTTGCGAGTATGGAAGGAGCTTCGGACGATGTGAGTAGATTTTCCCTCTATCGAGTGACGTTCTTACCGGGAGAGTGTTTCCGACAGGGTTCTCAGCGACCTGGAGTAAAAAAGTCAGCGTAAACGAAGCTTTCGGTCAGGGTGCCCTCGCCTTGGGTTCTTGGTCGCTTTTCGTGAGCACTTCCGGCTGGGACTTGAAGATGAGGAGCATTTTGCTCAGGCGAGGCAAGGACTTGAATCTGGACGACATCTTTGGAGGCTTCACCGCGGTTCCCCGCTCTTTATTGTTCCACCCCCCTCTTCTTTCTGACGTTATCGTTTCAGATGGTTTGGTGGTCATCCCCTCATGTGGTCAACGGTTGCGTGCGAGATCGCATCCCTGCTATCACTGACTTGATCGGGCGACCCGTGTCTCGTGTCGTTAGGAACACCGCCCGCTCCGAACGGATGCTTTAACGCCTGATAAAGTTATCATGCATTTATTTCGGTTCTTTCATCGCTTCTTGAATCTAGAGATTCTCGTCTTTGCCTTTGAAGTTATCATCGCCCTTCCAATATCGCTTGCTCAACATGTCCTACATGCATTATCTCTTCGCGGTGCGTTCTTCGTTCATGGTCTGGTCTGAAAAGTAGATTCTGAAGGGTATATTGTGTAGACGCCCCCGGCTGGTGCCGTCGACCCTCTTGCCGACTCCGTCGACGTTGCTTATGGTCCATTTACCTATGATGTTTGGCGGGCCATGGTCTTGGCCTTCGTGTACGAGCCTGGAGTTGACGGCAAGGAGTCCGCTTTTAGGCGTGGCATTGTTGCCGCTGTATCCAAAGCGTGGCGTGTGAGTTCATCTCGTTGCACGTTCTTGCCCGTACTGATTATAACTGTAGACTGCTCTTTATGGCGCTCCTGGATTTTGGTCCAGGATTTCGGTGGACAAGCGCATGCCCTTGTCCGCTTTGACATTCGCCCTGTCCAAGTGCACCGAGGGCGACCTTCATCTGCGTTTTTCGCTTTTGAACGTTCGCCGACTCGCAGGTCTTCCCGCCACGCCTGTGAATATCGACTCTTGGGTGGACTCCGTCTTTGACGAGCTGGTACCGTTGGCTTCTCGTTGGAAGTCTTTTGAGCTCGACACCGAGAATCCCATCATTTTCACCCGCATCCGCCATCATTGCGTCGACCTTGCCGCCTTCTCATTGGCGCGTTTCGATTTGTCCTACACATACCTCCCTGGGTATTCTGTTCTCCCATATCCTGCAGACGACCGCCTGCCCTTTCGACCTTCTTCTTGGTTCCAGTCCGTTCTCCCATCTCTCGTCCACTTGTCTGTGTATTGCGTTCCCTTGCTCTTGAACAACGACCTTTTGTTCGAGGGTTTAGAGTTCGTCGATCTCGCATGCTATGATTGTCCCGCATCCATTCCTATCGACTTGCTCCCACGACTCTTTGCGGTGGCCACTAGGCTGCGCTCCCTTCGGCTCGGGACGTTGAGTCCTTTCTCTCTCCCGGAACATTATGTCCTTTGTTCCCAGTCCCTTCGGTCCCTCGACATCAACTTTGACAGCGGCCCAATTACCGAGGCAATCATCGATGCCTTGGAATGTCCCAGCCTGAACGAGCTCGTCGTCCGGGAGGTGCGGGACTGCGTCCATTATTTGACAGCCTATCCCGTCGTTCTCAATCGCATCACCTCGTTTCGCGCTCATGGCGATATCGGTGACCGCATTTCCCTCCAGCATCTGTTCGCAGTGCTACCTCGCCTGGAGTCCTTGGACCTCGTTCATTCCAATCCCGACGTGTTTCGGACTTATTGCGAGTGGATCCGTCTCCGCATTAAGTTCGATCAAGGGTTGTGGCTCCATTCTCTTCGAACTCTCGTCCTGCCTGCCGCCGACCTTGCCGCCGTAGTCCGGCTTGTCAATCTGGTCGGGGAGTCTATTTTCCCGGAAGTAGGACGAATTGGCATCGAACGTCTTCGGGTCGAACGTCCGGCTGACTTGAACGCCGAATGGAACTCTGCCCAATGGTTGCGCAAGGTGGTCCCGGACTTTGCTTTTACGGACGTATATTCTCCTCCTGGTACGACTTATGCGCTCGTTCCGTTTGTTACAGCTCACTCTTTCTTGTTAGCCACTCTTCCCTCTTAGTGCAGATTACTCATGGTTACTCTTCGTTCTTGAATAAATTTATTTGTTTGATTGTCGTGGTGCTTGCGTGTGCGGTTACAGAATCGAGCTCTCGTCCGACCTACCCTCTCCGCCACCCTCCTCCTCGCTCCCTTGCTTGGCTCGTTACCCTCTTCTCGACATCATCAATACATGTTTCGGGGTGGATATTCGTTCTCATCACATTTTGTCAGGCACTGATTCGGTTGCTTCCTTCTTCGGACCCTAGATCGATTCGATATCCGAGACATTGCTGCCGCTGCGCTTTTTCGAGCCACGACCTCGGTACATCCCGTTTGTTGTCTCCCGCCTTCTTTCCCTCTCATTCATCATCTGGCGCTCGCCCCGAGTTCCTCTTCCCCTCCCCTACGTTTGTCTCCTTGCCTTTTACTATGTCACATCCACCGTCTCGGAATCCTGAATGTGCGCTATCCACTAATGTATTGGCTGATCTAATATTCGTTGCAGTGTATCTTGATCCAGACGGCGACTACTCTTCTTTGGTGGATCTTAGCACTTATCCTAAAGATGTGCCTCCATACCCGGTACGCCCTCAGGTTAGCTTCCCGGCTCTGTTTATTGAACGAACTAGGCCGTAGCAGATTGGTCTCGCCCCTACCTTTGGGAAGACATCGCCCACATTTTATTCCCTGCGATTGCCAGAGACGCTTCCTTCGATTTTAACGCCTTGATAGAAATTCGCGGTCGCCTGATGCTTACCTCTCGTTGGGGGAGGTACAAAGTGTGCGACATACCTGACTTTTGGACTCGCCTCATCGTTTCGCCCCGTGCCCACTTGGACGTAGTTCGCGAGTGGCTCGAAATGACCGATACCCTATCTCCTCCCCCCCTTACCATCACTTTCCGCGCTACGAGGGGCGATACTGTCTCACCGTATTTTCCCAACAATAATCTAACCTACTGGGTCGACACCGCTGCCAGTATTTTGGCGTCGCAGCTCGATCGTTGCGTGTCCTTGGCCATTGTCGCCGATAACCCCGAGCTGCTCACGGACATCATGTTCCTCGTTGAGGGCACCCGCCCCGCCCTTCTCAAGAAGCTGGACGTCATGTTCGGCATTGCAGACTATTCTCATGTGCGCCCACATGTCTTGCACAATTTCGCCTTCCTCGATCTACCCCCCATTGGATCGCCTTTCCGGCCCTTCACTTCCCTCTCGTGGATCGCGGGCGCTGGCAGTAATCCCAGCGTCACCTATACTACCTCCGAAATCGCCAGTTGTTCCATTGTCCATCCCTCCGCTCAGCTCGTTTATTGGATGGTCGTTATCTGTGTTCTGACCTCCTCCAATCTTATCGACACTCTCCTTCTGGACGGCTTGCCGTTCAATTATCACCCTGGCACTCTTACTTGCTCGCCGCCTATGCACGCTCTTGTTCGTCTCGACGTCGCTTTTCGCGGGTCTGACAACATGGCGCAGCTTGTTACTCGATTGAACGCTCCCTCTCTCAAGGTTCTCAGGGTTACAGTGACGTCTCCTCGGGACGTGCAGTGCCTATGCGCTTGTCCCGGGTTGCTCGCGACCATCGAGGACCTGGTGTTAACCGGATCCTGCGCGGCGGGCAACGAGTTCTATGCCATTTATTCGCTGCTGCATCGCACCACCCTCATTGACCTTCGATCGGCCTCCAACATTTTCTTTAGCGCTTTGGCGGTCGCTTCCCGTCGCCCTCGTCCTCAGCTGGGTCCCAATTGGAACGCCTGTCCGTTTCTCAAGCACCTCGTGCTCAGTCAAGTTTCGTTGCGAGACGTCCAGGCGTTGTTGTTGATGCGGCTTAGCAAGGGGTACGATATGGTAGAGTCAGTTTGCATAGCTGAGGTTGCAGGTGGCGAGGACGCGACGATTAGTGCTTGGTTTGCTGCCCACGATGTACATTTGACTGTCAGTCTGTAACTCGTCTGTTTTAATACGCTTTTATTTGTTAAAATATTGCTGCTGAGCTCCAATTACTACAAGTTTGAATTTTGTGTGCACTGAGTTCTGTGCCGGATTAATTATCGTAGCGCTCCTCTTTTCTTGCTGCTGGGACGAGCGCAGATCACTTATTTGTGCATGTGTTGTTTTGATTGACGCTATTGTGATCAGATATGCGTCATCTTGCTCTTCCCTTTCCTTTCTGTCCGCTTTTGTCTGGATTCGCTTCTCCGGAGATTTATGGCAACCGCTTATTTTGGGGTGAAGGAACTTCGCTGGTCGGCTAGGTACCACCTGCTGCGGGATGGGGTGAACTCCGACTCCACCGATGGTGCCCGGAGCGGTTGCTGTTAGGTTCCCAACTTCGTCTGGTCATCTGGCTCTTTGGAGTCGGAGTGCCGTCAGGGACGATCTTGGTTTCGTGCGCATATGGTGATTCAGTCCTTGGCCAATCTTGTTGCTCTTTGTGGAGTTATCCTGCGGCGCCGTTCTCCGACTCCACCGATGGTGCCCGCGAGCGGTTGCTGTTAGGTTCCCAGCTTCGTCTGGTCAGCTGGCTCTTTGGAGTCGGAGTGCCGTCGGGGACGATCTTGGTTTCGTGCACATGTGGTGATTCAGTCCTTGGCCAATCTTGTTCCTCTTTGTGGAGTTATCCTGCGGCGCCATTTCCGTCGTACTTGAGTGTTTCTCGCAGTTAATGTGCAATGCTTCCCTTTTTGCAGATTCCCCACTTTCTCCCTAATGGACCGTTTCCCTAATGGACCGGGTTTCTAGCCGTTGATCAGTATCTTGGCTCTTCCCCCATTTAGGCGGGTTCTTTGGAAGTCCGCATCTTTCATCAAATGTACGTCGCCATTGCCAGAAATGGATGTCCACCATGTGTTTGACCATCGCTGTTCCCGCTGATGGTAATCTGTTCTTACAGGTACCGTTTCTCAAAGCAACTGATTAATTTTTTTGCAGCTAGGCACCTCTTGGCATCAGCATGAAGGGGGGGATTCAATCGTTATTTTGCATTGGTTGTCCAATCATAAGGTATCCCACACAGCGTCTTGAACAGCGGTGGTTGAAGAACGTCTTGGCACGTTTACGTCCGGATCTGCCGATTGCTTAGGTGTGCAATTAGGGTTCTTCTTAGTCCGGATCTTACATCAGTCTTAGCATCGACGTTGCCGCACTTCTTTTAGGACAGGGGCCTTCCATATGTTCGACTGACTTGATGGAGACCCTGATTTTCCCGGGCAGGTTACCGTGGACGCGGAACCTTAGCCAGCATGGATGATAGTTCCCGACACCGGTGCGACTTGTTTCACCTACGCTTTCTTTTTGCCCGCTCTTATTTCCTACAGACGAAGGCTTTCAACCTTCGATTATTATTTCTCATCGGTCTTGTGTTCGCACGCTTACCATTTTATCCCTCGTTTTGTGTAGCAGCGTTCAAAGTTCATATGCTTTCAGATCAACCGGTTGCGTAGGTGCACGCTTTTCGGGGTCCTGTAGTTCGGATCTTGCATCAACCAAATCTTTGGATAGGGGCCTTCCGTACGTTCGAATGACCTGTTGCTTGTTTCGCGGACTTATTCTTATCGTTTTCCCATAGAACTGGTTCTTGCTGACTCGCTCTCGTCATGTTACTGCATGGGCGGTGTTCTAACCAGTGAGAATATTTACCGACTTAGGTACGGGCTCTTGTTCTGACGCGCTTCCCTTGTCCGCCTTCATTTGTCTCGATTTGCAGTATTCAGCGTCCTCCTCGTTTTTCTGCACTGTGCCCTGCTACTCGTCTACTCCTAGTACCGTTTGAGCCCCTCGTACGTTTTTATTCCTTACCTATTCGTTCGTGAAATTGACCGTTTACATATTTCCCAGGCCGATCATATGTGCCTGCACCGTCCGCCCTCCCCGATAGGACAGCTTCCCGTTGAACTTCTGCTCAACGTCTTCGAGAAGGCCATAGCAGCAGGGGCTGAAGGCGTCTACCTCTCGGGCCACACCTTCTATCTTTTGACCGACGTGCGCGACGGGCTCGCCCAGGTCAACAGCCTTTTCAGGCGCATTATCCATGAGCACCCGGCCTTTTGGACGCAGCTGCATATTGATTGCACCACCTCCCCCGATTTTGTGCAACGCCATGTATCTCGCCTCGACAGGCTCACCATCGAAGTTTCCATTGTCTTGACCGATCCCGCCGAGTTCTCCTCTGACGACGAGTCCGACAAAAGCCCCAATCCGTCCTCTCCACCTTCTTCCGCGCCCGCCATCGAAGATGTGATTGCCAGCGTCAGGCAGTGCCTACTAGAGGTTCGGCCATCCATGCATCTTTGGCGCGACGTCCACATTTGGGTGTCGACGGATGTGTTCTTTTTGGACCCGCTCGATATCCTCCGCCCTGTGGGCCTTCCGCAGATGACGACCTTCTCCTTCTGCTGCCCTTCTCTTGGCTCACCCGAATGGCCTTGCGCCGGTCTTCTTCTCGACGCCCCCCCGATCTTTGCTCGGACGGTACCGAGACTCACGAATATCCGGCTTCTACAGTCGGCGATGCCTTGGGGCGATTCCAATTATTTCGGTCAGCTCGAAGCCTTGGATGTGCAGAGTATTCCGGCCCTCGCGTGGCCTACCATTCCGGCGTTCGTTGCCACCTTGACCTCCAGCTCGAATCTTCGGGTTCTCATCCTTGGTGGAGGAGGCGTGATCGGTGGCCATTCGCTGGTCATCACGCCTTTCGTTCTCCCCTCGCTGACCTCGTTGACCATTTACTACTCTTCGGAGGCTGGGCGTTTTATCCGCCTCCTCGCAGCCGGCACTTTCCCCGCTCTTACCGATTTCACCGCCAGCAACTTTGACCACGCTGCCTGGGCGTCGGCCTACTTTTGCAATTTTTTTCCCCAAATCGAGCGCATGACTATATCTTGTCGCCGCTATCTTGCCGATTACTCCCATGTCGCCATCCTCATCCGTCGTCTTCGCAGCGTTGTTCACTTGGACGTGTCGGCCGCTACCGACTGTTACGCTCGCGAGCTGCTCCGCACCTCCTCCGTCAGTTGCCCTGAGCTGACATGGCTCTCCGTCGGTCAGATGGAAGTA
Source organism: Mycena polygramma (assembly GCA_029449255.1). Classification (NCBI taxonomy): domain Eukaryota; kingdom Fungi; phylum Basidiomycota; class Agaricomycetes; order Agaricales; family Mycenaceae; genus Mycena; species Mycena polygramma. The sequence continues at coordinate 374,003 of JARKID010000077.1, read as the reverse complement.
CCGACTCTCAACAAGTTGGTTGCGTTGCGCGCCAAAATTCCGGGCAGGCGCATCGAGCGCGTGGACTATTGTCACTACTACGATACTCAATCTGACGTCCAGCGCGCACTGTTCGATATCACTCGTCGATACGTAGATGTCTTGGTTCTGGATCCTCCCTTTAGTTGATGAGCTGCCCGTCCTGTATTTATTGTCTCCCTCTATACACGTTGTTCGCTACTTGTCCTATTGCTTATGATCTCCCTAAGGATGGCCTGGTTGTTCCCAATTTATTTGTTGTTTGGCAGATCGCGTTCAGGGTACAGCCTTCGCAGGCCTATATAAGGTACTTCCATTTCCCGCCATGCGCTTCATCCCCCATCAAATGTCCACTCCGTTCTCCAAGCCAGTTTGCAAGGCTCGTTTTCCCCGTCAGCCGAAGGATATGCATCTACTTCCTCAACGTCCGCCTTTTGAACCGAGTGCGTATCTTGTAGCTCATCGTGCCTCTTTTTGTTATTAATCACGTCCATGTAAGAGTTTTGCACCGTCCAGATCTCGCACAATATGGTCATGACCTATGTCACAAATTATGTCGCGATTCCGAGCATGCAAACCCCTTTCCAACCCATTCAGCGTCGTCCCGTTCGCGCGAAGTTGTGAAGGTTCCATGTCCGGTTGGTCCAATTTCACTTCGCCCCTTGTACGGTCCTGAATTATCCCCAGCGCTTATGTTTGCGTCGATACCTCTTGTGAAATGTAACGCATTTGGCGCCGTAAATTAGTTTACCGCCTGAATACAGAGGCGCCCAATCAATTACGACATTTTGATGAGCGCTTAACGAATCGCCCGCCACGTGCGCCAAAGTGCTCGCCTCGACAGCTTTCAGTCGGTCTCTTCTCCACGTCCGAGCACAGTGTACAATATTCTGAGACCGGTACACTGATTCGATTTGCGATTCTAACGCCCACCCTCTGCGCCCGGAGACGAACTCTTGCTCTTCTTCACCTGCCTCTCGTCCTCGTCATCCTCCCGAAAATAGCCTACTTTGCGGCGAAGTGCGGTGGTAGCTGGTCTGACGGAAGACGCCTCTCTGCGTGCGGTAGCGGCTGTCTGAGAAAGTGTGAGAATGGTGTGCTTTGAATCGTGCGTGTTGTTTACCTTGGAGAATTGGTCGTCGAGCAACGTCAGCGCTTGGAGTCGCGCTGTGACCTTCACAGCATTCCTGGCGGAGGCCATCGCCACGAAGCATACTTGCATCTCGACGATGTCTCCGATTTTGAATCCGCCTGGGATGAACTCTTCGTAAGTGAACGCTCTGCGATGTAAGGGGTTAGCGTCCTCGAAACTTCGGAAGTCGAGCTCTCACTGGTTTCCGTCCGCCTTGGTGCGCTTGAAGTACGTGACGATATTGTCTGGCGCGTGGATGAGCTCACCGCTCTTCATCTTCTCCAACAGCTTCATGGGGTCGACGCCTGGCTGGAAATCGTTGTCTTGCTCGGTGGGAACGTCGACCTTGGACGTGAATATTCTGTTGCTCGACGCGAAAGCATCCGCGGTGTCTCCAACACGGTCGCCCATCGGAATGATCTCCACGCCAGCCAGCTGCTGGGCAAATAAATCGTTGATCGTCCCTACCTTCTCCATCGCGTCCTTGAACGTGTCGGTACCCAGTCCACATATCTCAGCATGCTGGGACAAAAACTGGGCCTTTGCACGGGGGCAGCTGCGGGCATACGCATGTCATAATATCGTTGTCCAATTCGCATAATTTACTTACCTTGCGACGTTTTTAGGCACCAAGTTGTTCTTGGTTAAAATCCCTTGGAGGCGCATCACGACTTCGTCCTTGACTTCTTCATCGTTCTCCTTGGTGCACATACGCCAGCTGCGGCGACCCTGGAAGGCCTCGGAAATGGCAATACGGTTTTCCTGTGTACGGTCATCAACCAATGTTCTCGACGAACAGCCTCTTGAAAAATACTCACATCGACGTCCCCGAGATGCATCACTCTACCGTCGTTTCTTTTCTTGAGAGTCTCCCGCCTCTCGGCAGATATGGTCTCCAATGTAGCCGCTGGAATACGAGTGAGCATGAGTTATCGAGTCGTTGTGAATGCTTACCAGCGCTGTCTGTGTTGTAAAAGACGTCCATTGGGCGATGTGGAGTATAGTCGCGTGATGAAAGAGGAAAAGCGGGGTTGCGGTTATTGGATTCGATTAAGGTGCGCTTTGTTGCGTTTGAACACTCTTCTTACTTTCTCTCTCTCTATATCCAGCAGCATCTCGGCCGAGATCATCTGCTGCGACCGTATGATCGCAGACGGTTTCGTCTGCATGCAGTCCGTATATTCCGCTTCGCCTCACTACCGGTACAGCTCACATGCCGTGTTAGAGTTTTTTTCCACATTTGTATGTCGAACTGGATCGCCGCTGTTTCACGCGCTGATGCATGTTGCGGGGCACCTCCGTGACTCCGCGTGCATATGGATGAATAATGAACCCTCATTTTATTGGATCGAGATGAGTGGCAAGTTCGGGTGCACTTAAACTGCGCTTCTTCCGTCCCCTAAAAAATTTCGATCATCAGATGGTGCCGAGCGGGCGGGCTACCGTCGTGAAGATGTTGAGCTGTGATGACTGCGTCGCTGTTCAGATCAAGTTTTATGGCGCTTTTTCAGGAAAGCAGACCCTGGTCACCCAGTACTTCTATCAACCGGACCAGACTGCTCCGCCTGATCCTTGAGTACGCGCTCGTGTGTATAGAATTGTTTTGCTGATTCCCCCTTAGGATCCAGGTTTAAAAACCAGGTGTTCTTTTCCTATCGGACCACCCCACTCCACTTATTATCGCCTGACTCCTTCACCGCATCCCACCGAGCGCCTTATATTGTTTCGACAACAACATACATCATGCCTAAGTCTGCCAAGTTCGCCTTGAATCTCTTTCGTCTGCTGTGCAGTTGCTTACCTCCTGGTTAGATCGCCAGCCAAACCCCGTCCCAAGTTAGTACATCCCTTTGAGTCGCTAAACATGAACTGACTCCTTACTTTAGACCGCGACCTGTGAAATCTCCCAAAAAGGTCACGAGCGCGGCTTTCTTGGACGACGAAGCCGAGGAATCGTGAGTGTTTACCTTTTCATCAGCGGTTGGTACTAACTTTTTTTCAGCGACGATGGCGTCTTGGTTGAAAAACCTTCGTCCAATCTCAATCAAGATCAATCCGAACCGGAAGACGACGACGAGCGTGCATATGCGGGTCACTCTGACTATGAGTACGCGTTGTATTGGATGTTATAACCAGGCAACATGTTGATCCACTTTACTAGTTACGATGACGGCTTCCTCAATGACGGGTATGAATGCGCCCTCAATCTTGCCATTGACTCACCACCTTCGCTGACCTACAGGGACCCGTACGAAGACGTCGACCCTGGTTCTCCTTCCCCGTGCGTTCATTTATTATGCTTCTAATCTATGCTCATTGCATTATTTTGTCTGTAATAAGTAAAACCCCTCCGCTTTCTCCGTCCAAGGCGTCTAAACGGATTACCCGGAAGATTATCAAGGACGAAAGCAGGTTAGTACCGTCTCTTTCACATGCCAATGTGCGCTATAACAGTCCATTCATAGGTCACCTCCCCCCACCCAGTCGAAGGCGTCCCTCTCGAAAACGTCTACCGGACCTTCTAAGTCCCCGTCTAAGTCCCAAGTCAAAACACAGTACGTGCCGTGCTCCTCATCTCAAAAAAAAATCTTCTTACTCGTCGCTGGTATCGTTTCAGGTCAGACCCAGACGATGTTATTGAGCTCGAATCTTCAGACGAGTGTGTTGACCTCCGTTGTTCTGCAAATTGCTCTTTAACCTGTGTTTTTCCAGAGACCTCACTGCTATGGACGCCACCGATAGGTTCGGGGCTCCCCGCTTTTTCGTGATTTTGTTTTCTAATGTTGCCCAGCATGTTTAGGAAGCCTGGCGGTGTGAAACCTAGGTACGCCCGTTGATCTCGTTTGTTCGCGCTGTTCATTGACTTACGGATATCATAGCGCGTTGCCTCCCTCGCTATTGACCAGAGGGTTCATTATTTATTGATTCTTGCGCCGATACTCGCTGACCTGTTCGTGTTAGGGCTGCTAATAAACTGGGTATCACTGTCCCTTCCGTGGCGGACGTTGAGCAACCTCGTGGACGCTCTGGATCTGATACAGCGTCCTCGCATGCGCGTTCCTCTGGTCGTGCTACTCTTGACCAACAGGCGTCCTCCGATCCAACTCCTCCTGCCACAAGGTCAGATATTTTTTTCCCATTGTTTCGCGTCCAACTGTTCCTGATTTCGCGTGTCTTCTCAGAGTTCCTCTTGTACTTGACCCCGAAATGTCAAGGTAAGTTGCATACCTGTGTTCGTGAGGATCTCTAAGTTTTTGGTAGTGCACTAGCCGCTTGGATGGACTCTTATATGGCCGGTCGGGCTGCAGATCCTCAGAAGCCCAAGATGGATGCTGCACAGAGGCGCCGTGTCGATCATGATGCTCTGGCGTTGAACGCTGCCTTGGAAGCGACTGCTTCTGGTGCCAGGTGAACCCTTTCCTTATGCGTTGAATCATTTCTAACATCTTTGTTAGGGCGTTGATAGCTGCGTCTGCGCCTACCCTCACTGACGAGCATATCCGCTCGCTCTCGCCCGATTGGGATCCTCCCTATTCTGGCGAACTTAGCCCGCCGGTCAAGTCAGAGTACGTTGCTGTGTTATGTCCTTTGCGGCTACTTCGTTCTTACCTTCAACTCCTTCAGGAAATCCAAAGGCAAAGCTCGCAAGCTTTCTCCCACCCGCGCTATGCGTACTGCTGCTGGTGCGGGCAAAACTGCCGCTGTGTACGTCCAGTATTTATCACATGTTTTCTCTTCTAATTGCTTGTACCCTTGAACTCAGTGCTGCTGGATCGTCTGCAAAAGGAAAGCGCAAACAAGAGTCTACTTCCGACAATGACGGTGACGGTGTAGTGGGCAACAATTCAAAGGCCGCGTACGTCGTCTTGTTATCTCGGTTTACCCCTGTATTGACTTACATTTTTTTCCTTCCTGGAGGTCGTCGTCTTCTGGGTCTAAGCGGGTTAAAGTTGAGGGTGAAGCTCCATCCGGAGATGTTTCGACATACATGGTCAAGTCCGAACGTCCGCTTGTAAAGGCTGACGGTGGAAGCTCCGAAGGGTCCGCTCCTCTCACTATGGCTCAGTACGTTCGCGTTGCGAAGGGTGAGGAGCCTTCGGACGTCAAGGTCAATACTGCTCAGGAAGACGATGTTGAAGAGGATGTTGATACCGTCTTTCTCGAAGACATCGAAGTGTACAAAGCATATTTGTGAGTCGTCGCGCCACTCTTCCCTTTCCCCCTTGCGTTGATTTGGCTGATACTTTCCTCCTAGTAACCCTAAGGCCCCTTGTGGTGTATTCGATATTGAGCTCCAGGACGAGACTTTGCGCCCCCATTACATCGGCTTACATCCTCTCCCGTACGTCTCTTCGCAATATATGCTACTTTGCTTTTGCTCATTTGTTTCAAGAGCTGGAAGGCGTATCGTGGCGTCTTATGACCCCAGTCGGAACTCTCTCGAGGACATCGATTATACAACAGGCGGACGAGTGCGCTTCAGCTTTTGGTTCGAGCACACCCCGAGAATGCTGGCCAAGTACGTCGCTTGTCTACTTGCATCATATCGTCTTCATACATCCCATCGTTAGGAATTCCATGGGTGCCATGCTCTTCGTCCGCGCGAGTCCCAACTTTATCAATCCCGCCCGCATCTCTCCTTTGGAGCTTGGGTGCAAAGTCTCCGCTGGTAGTGTAACCACTCACCGCCTCTACGTCGGTGACCGTATCGCCATTTGCGTTTCGGCGGTGTGCTGTATGGAATCGCATGTCGTCGCTCCCAAGCGCGTCGGGGCCAAGTCCGAGCGCATGCGGAAGTGGTTCAACGGAGTTTTTCACGACCAGGACTGGGAGCGTTGGGAGGCCATCCTCTGTCTTGTCTTTCACGAGCGTCTCATGTTCGGCCAATTTGTTGACAAAGCTGTATCATTCCAGACTATGATTAGCCCCGACCCTCGCAACGTTCCAGACGGTTCGTCCTCTTCTTATTTTTCCCTAATCAGATCTGAATTTTTCTTGTTAAGCTCCCGTTGATCGTAACACCCGTGGCGTACCGTCCGCGATGTTCAGCACTCGTTCACCCAACAAAAAATCACCCAACAAAGCTTCTTCCTCTTCTTTTTCTCGCAAAGCTCCTACCGTTAAGACTTTACTCGCTTATAACGATCCCAGTAAGTCTCGCTGTCTCTTTGAAACCCTTCGTTCACTTACTGGTCACTGTAGTTCCTGTTTATGACGCTCGTAAGAAGGTTATCAACTTTGATGCCGATTTGGACCGCCTGGACGACGTTTTCCCCCTCTTCCCTGGAGAAATCCCGTCTGGCTCTTTCACGATCGTTGGCTACACCGTTTCATCTTACATGGCCACGATCAGCGGCGGGAGCGAGCGCCTTCCTCACGTTGGATGCAACATCCTTTGGGTTATCGTTTGCGGTACTCCCTCTCCTTCTTAACTGCGCGTCCCTTCCCTCCACCTTTATGTCTTTATGCTTAACTCTACGTCCTTTGTATGCGATCACCGATTATATTATGCCCTATGCTATGCCACCAATCTGAGTCATTCTCTACGACCCGACCTCGCTGCAAGCGCGATCTATTGCTTGAATCTGCTCAACGCAGCGTACCAAACTCTCCCGCATTCGCCTTCGGACTTCTGAAATTTCTTCTGGTGTTGACCTTTGATTGCAAGAGAGACCTGTAAGTGTTGGTCCTATGTCGCTGGTCAAAAATTCATTCAATTTGTCGAGCTGCCGTCCAATGTCGCTGGGTATATATTCTGATAACTGCCGGTCAGACTCCCAACTCCAGTCAGGTGAGCGCTTACCTCCATCTCGCTTAGTAGTTCTGTCCTCAAAGCGTCCCTTAGATTTTATATCTGTAATTTTACCAGACGACGCGTTTACTGCGTACAAACAATCAGATGAGTGCATTTCGCAGGGAGTTTGGCTCTACATGCTGACCTTCTTTGGACGACCAGTGCGTTTTCTTCCCATATCTGCGAAGCCGTCCGGTGGGTTTCTCACGGAAAATTTTGAGGAACTGGTCGTAGGACGAGAAAAATTCATCCTTGGTGAAGTCGAATATGAACAGATTCTTCCTGTCACACCCTAACTTGAAATCCCTGCAGGTGCGGCAGCTCGGACGATCGTCGTCCACAACACAAGTCTTGCGATTCTTGCTTCGCAGGCAATTGAAACAAGCCTAATTCATGAAGCGAGCGTAAATTGAATGTAATGCGTGCGTACCTTTCTGTTATCCCTGTTCCACTGCCTGATCTCTTTTCCGCATATCCATTTCTGTTCGGCATCATAATACCGAGTTGTGAGCTCGGCAACCCTGCGCCAAAATCTGTCGATAGTGTCTTCGGTCGGGGCCGTGTCGGGTCTTCTTAGTTCATTGTCGCAATTAGCTTCGACTTGTTCGACTAGCGGCGCAACGCGGAAAACCGTTTGTGCGGCCGCCAGCCGCGCGTTATGAGATTGCTGCAGCATAAGGTGGAAGAGGACAATGTAGCGCGAGTCTAGGAGACAATGCACAGCCTTGTAGTCACCTGACACATTTAGACGTCCTGGAAATTCATTTTTTGCTCTTCTCTTCTGTGCTGCCACAATACTGTAACTGTAACTCAAGGCAGCGCCCTCCAAGATACGCACATCGTGCGCGCCGTTAGAAGTTATTGCACTTGTGTCTTACCAGATGTCGCGTTTCGGCTTATGATGGTAACATAGGCGGGTCGCGATGCGATCCCGGCCATATAAGTATGCCAAGTGACCTTCATGGCGACATACAAGATGCCCCGAATTCGGTACGTCCATCCCTCCTCTAGGTTTACCGTGCTGAACTCGTCAGATCCAACAGGGCCTTGAGCCTCCCTTCGGAATTATTCGTAGTCATTTTCAAGCTGGTTTTGGGCGAGTTCTGGGCTTATGCGAATCAAACGGCATATTTTGTCGCGCTGCTCCGGCTGACCCAGGTGTGCCGGTGTTGGAGGTCAGTGGCGCTGGGAACCCCTCTTTTATGGAGATCCTATAATCCCGCGGGATCGGAATCCACCGATCTCATCGCCTTGTTTCGGATGCGCTCTTCACCGGTACCCTTGCGATTGAAAATCGATTTGGACCACCGCAGTGTCAGTACAGAAACCGACATTCTCTCCTGGTTTCGTGGAGACAGACACCGGCTAGAACATCTCAGTATTTGCTGCCCTTCTGGGCAATCGTTCGACCAAATAGCAGCTTCTTTGGCCGCTGGCAGTTTTGACGTATTGCGCAGGCTCGGACTCACTCGCGCTGGCTCTCATCACAATCCGCAATCGACACCGCTCTCGTTCCTCTCCGGAATGGGCACCATCACTTTCTTATGGCTCCGGAATGTTCATGTCTCGTGGCGATCTTCGCACCCCTTTACGGCCTTGACAGTCTTGGTGCTTCGCGACCTCATTCTTGCGATAAGCCCAACGTGGGATGACTGGGTTTTAATATCCGAGGATGCCCCAAACCTAGAGCGGATTGCTCTTCAAAACATGGGATGCTCTGGATTTCCAACTGTCCGTCGAGTCCTGACATTCGAGCGGCTCACTCACCTCGATCTGGCATTTGGCGATGAATCGTTGTCACTCGCTCGACTGTTCAGCACGATCGATTTTCCAAATCTGGAGTACATGTACATGCTGTCCCGCACGACCACCGTCCTGCCGTGTGTATTGGCGTTGCGTTTAGGACTGTTGAAGCTACACCACTGCTCAATGTGGTTTCGCATGGCCGACGTCAGGATTTTGCAGAACATGATCGCCACCAGCCCAAACATCGAGACCTTGCATGTCTGGAGCTCTGCTCCGGCTGTATTGGACGCCATCGCTGGAATTTCGGAAGGAACCCCGCTTCCGCGTCTCCAGGTCCTTTCGTTGTCGTCGTGCAACACCGCTGCGATCAGAAAATGTTTGGAGAAGCGGGAGATAAACGCATTGGCTCGCCTGCACGAGCTAATTGTGAGCCCGGGTACTATTTCCAGGCCGATTGCGGATGCTGACGGACAGTGGTTGCGCACTCATATACCAAACATTTCTGAAGGGTTTGCCAAATGGCCTGGGTGGATAAATTCCGTGCATCAGGGAGACGACATGGAACATGTACCGTAGCACGTAATCGGCCCGTTTGCATCCGACTGAACTCTGTTCCGTCGGCCCCGGTTTCCTTGACACCGCCTGAGCGGTCCAATCAAGCGACTTTGCCTCTCTCTTCTTCCCACCACAATGCCCGCACCGTATTCTCTGCCCTCCAATGTCTCCGTCGATGCAAGCTACTGGTTGATCTACTGTCTCGTCCTACACTGTTATATCGCTCGGCTTGTCCACGGACGCAATATGCTCCCGCTTCTGTGTATCTTTACTTGGGCAGCTATCTACTGGGGATTCTCGTCTCATGATGTCCCCGTTGCCCATGCTGGCCATCGCGCTTTGATGGGTGAGTGCTCCGCCAGATGTAAACCTGCGATTTTGACAGCTTGGCGTTTAGCCGTCCTTGTTACGCTATGTTGGTCGTTTACGGCCGCCTCTAGTAGGCATTTATCTGAACGAATCGACTCCGGTCGCCTTCGTTCGGGCCTTGTGGCTCATTTATGTATATCTGGGGAGCGCCTATATGCCTTATGCCGTACATGTTGTACGTTCATATGCGCTGTTAGGTGCCCCGAAGTAAACTTGCATACAAACCCTTCCTCCGACACGTGCGCCGTCGAAGTCGGGCGTGGGCGCAACTCTCCTGCGCGTGCGTCTGACCGGATGGCCCCACATGGAGGAGGTGTTAGGGCTACCATAAATGGCCGCTTGTTGGCACCTTATATGTTCAATGACAACAATATTGAAGGATGGAATCACCGAGAATTTGCCTTCGAGTATCAGTGTAAGAAAACAGAAGTCGGATCGATGTTGGAACGGCACAAAAATTGTCTTGCTGTCGACATACCAACTTCAGACATAGTGGATGCCCTTGTGAAAGATGATATATTACGACTATCTAAGCTACACGATACGTGGGTGCCCACAAAAACTAAAGTAGACCAGTGTAAACAAATATTTCGAAATCACAAGTGTTCACAATGCGATTCCCTTGTTTCTGTATTTTGCAATGTTAGCGCAGATAGTACGGGTTGGACAGACCCGGATGCCAAACCGCTGGCCCAACATGGCCGGTTCAAAAAGCCGAAAAAGACTCCTCCAACGCCAGCGCGAATGGTGTATGACGCGTTGATCAAAAAGCGAGCTGTGTACAAGTTGAAAGCTCACCGGAAACGAAAGCTGGGTACGCTAAAAGATACATCCTTTCCACCCAGACCGTTGGGGATCAAAGATGCCCATCGTATTATCACCGCTCATTGTAAGACTGTGAGCCCCCGGATGTTCAGAGAAGCAGGATGCGCTGTATGTGGGTATCTGACTCCAATTAGACAGCTGACGAAACTGGAAAAATACAAAGGGAGTTTGGCGCTTCTGATTAAACCCGGGGTGACCCGCAAAGAACGGTTCAAAATGTCTGACCCTGTAGAGGAGTTAAAAGGACCGGTACTAGCAGAAGGATGCGCTCACATATGTGTTGAATGCGAAACACTCCTCGACAATGGGATACTTCCTCAGACTGCGCTTGCACGTCACAACTGGCTGGGTGTCGTTCCAGACCAATTACAGGACCTCACGTATGCGGAGGGGATTATGATCGCGCGGGTACGACACAACCGCTGTGTGATTAGAGTAAATTCAGGTCGGGTTCGCATGAGCGCTAACGCCATAATGTTTTCTCAGCCCGTGCTGTCTATAATGAATCGTCTCCCTCCGTCAAAATCTGAAATGAATGAAATACTTGCATTCGTGTTCATGGGATCTGCTGCACCCACTCAAGAGGACTTCGATAGAACCCCAATGCTGGTACGTAGGAAAAAAGTCGCAGACACGTTGGAATGGCTCAAACTGAACCACGAAGGATACAAGGATCTAGAAATTTCGCGCGAAAATTTGGATTCTTATGCAGAGAAAGACATACCTGTGGTCATGGATTTTCGAAGGACCAAAGATGCTGACGTAGCTTCTGTACCAGCTGGAACGATGGGTGTCAACGAGACGGCTGTTGAGTACGGAACAAGGAGTGGAAAATGTAGCTTTGCAGTCCATGGCCTGACTGGAACAGAGTACGCAACAGCAACCATGAAGACAATAAAGTCTGTTGCATTGCAGCATTTGACACACAAGGGCAAGATGCTCGGCATAGGTCGATCAGAAGCTCCTTTGAGTTTGTACGATAATTTGGAGGCGTATCCGGGCATGTTCCCATGGCTATTTCCTTACGGAAAAGGAGGGATAGGTCATCCTAGCCATTCGCATAAAATGGCGGATCTGACTAGAAAGAGAAGTCTTTTACTGTATCATGACAAAAGGTTTCAGGTAGACACTTACTTTCCAATGATTGCATTCAATCATGAACAACTCAAAGCAGCTTCGACTGGTAGTATGTTGCTAGCGAAACGATCCAAGTTCAATGCCATAGCTAGGAGGCTTTCAGCGGTCGACCCCAAAGTGGCAGGGAACATCGCGGACAGAATGGCCGCTGGCGATCACGTAAAGCCCAGCAATCCCGCGGAACAGATTGTGTTTGATCTTATCAAAGATCTAGACGGAGTAGCGGGCCGAGTAAAGGGATCGGTGACGTCAAAGAAGTACATGCGTAATGAGATCTGGTCCACCGTCGCTTTCTTCAACGTTCCCACCTGGTTTATCACCCTTTCCTGGTCCGACTTGCATCATCCGCTGGCACTCTACTACGCTCAAACCGATACTGTTTACCGCCCGGAAATCAAGACCTCGAAGGTCCGGAATAAATTAATGTCCACCAACCCTGTATCTGCAGCGCGTTTCTTTCATTTCATGGTAGAGGCTTTTTTCGCGGACATAATTGGTTGGGAGAGTGCAGACCGCGGCTTACTTGGACATCCCAAGGCTTTCTATGCCACAGTGGAACAACAAGGCAGACTAACCTTGCATGCTCACACTGTCATCTGGATTGACGGTGCCCTGTCGCCGCAACAAATCAGGGACCGTATAATGAGTCCCAAATCCCGTTTCAGATCTAAGCTCATCCGATACCTGGAATCCTCCCATAGGGCAGAGTTCTTCAACGGTACTCGGGACGCGGTCATCGAAAAACGCAAAGTGGAGCCTCTAGAGCCAGACGCTGACAGCGATGATGAGATCGATTGGGAAGCTGAGTATCGGCCGCCCACTCAGACGTTGCCTAATCCACCGCCTCCCCCCTGTCCCATGAAAAATTGCACAGAACTATGTTCAACCTGCAAAAGATACTCTGATTGGTGGGAAGGTTTTGAACTCGAAGTAGATGATTTACTGGTACGGTCCAATGTTCATACACATTTTCTTTCTGTTGAACATCAGCGCGCCGAAGAGGCGAAGACGAAATGGAGAAAACAAAAAAAAACTGGGCGAAAGGAACCTGAGTTTAAATTCAAACGTGAGCGAAAAGGTTGTCTTACCAAGACTGGCGTATGCAGGGCCAGGTTCCCGAGGGACGTATTCAAGGTGTCCGATGTGACTGAAGATGGGCACGTAAATGTTAAGCACATAGAACCAATGATGAATTCTACGAACCCGATAATCACTTTCTTGAACAGGTGCAACACAGACGTCACCAGTTTACTTTCTGGAACCTCCGTCAAAGCTGTCGTATCGTATGTCTCGGACTACGTGTCTAAACTGAGCTTAAAATCTTTTCAGATGTTCGCATCCGTGTACGACGTCTTTGAGAAAGATTCCGAGTTGTTGGGCGGGTCGCCGAAAGACAAAGATAGTGCGAGGCATATGATGAGAAAGATGGTTAACTCGATGAGTGCAAAAATGGAAATTGGTAGTCCGATGGCTTCTCTGTATTTGCTCGGAAATCCTGACCATTATACCAGCCATAAGTACGTGACCTTTGCGTGGAGACCTTACGTGCAATTTATTAGAGCATTCTGGATCAAGGACTTGCCAGATGCCGATGCAGACGAAACTACCAAAGATGATGAAGAGAAAATTCCAATAGGCAAACTGGATGGTGCGTTCGTGCCCGCTTCCGGCGTGGATGACTATCGATACAGGCCTGCAATCTACGAAAACGTCACTCTGTATGAATGGGTTCAATGCTCGGAAAAGAAAAAGAGGTCCCAAAAAGAAAGGGCGGCCTTTGAGGAACAAGTGAATGCGGCGAGGTATTTAAACGCCGATTATCATCGTGAGGCTCTTGAACGCCTGCAAGATGAAGATGAGCTCGTGTACGACGATGTTTACGACTTCGAAAATCAGCTTGATCCGAATGAGGACTATCAAGAGGGTCCTGAAGACCCAGATGGGAGCGATGATGAGGAAGATGAAGTTTCGGATTGGGAGACAGACGATGAAGACGATGTTATTTTGAGTAAACAGGCCAAGTTGGATAAAAGCAGACGTCCAATTATTCATGCCTTCATGCCCCGCCATCCTCTCTTCCCTTCCCATTCGGTTACGTGCGACTTTGAACGGCTGACAACGATGATACCCAATTTTATTGGCGGTTCTATTCCTAGGTCGGACCGAGGCGACAGGGCAGCATACTGCATGACGATGTTGACGCTATTCAAGCCGTGGAGATCACCAGCCGATTTGAAAGATGTTGTATCGACTTGGGATCAGGTCTTTCAGAGCCATAAGTTTACACCAAGACAAGCCCAGTTGATCAAAAACTTCGACGTACGGTACGAGTGCAATGACGCCAGGGATGACCATTTCGCCCTGATGAAAAAGAAATTAGCCGAAGCTAAGAAATCGGGTCAGAATTTATTCCCTTCAGGCTTCCTCCCTTACAAAGATCAATTCGCAGATGACTTGAACGATTTTGACTATGGCTCCGACGACGACGATATGATCGACCGAGATGAAGATGAGGAGCGAGGTCCCAAGACCCTAAAGATGATATCAGAGGCCAAAAATATGAGACAAATCATGGAGACGAGCGGGTGGCTTGATCCCTGTACAGGTAACCTTCCGCATGTTGATAAAGATGACTTGATGTTGCCTATGAAACCTAGAGTAGAGTGGGCAAGTTTGGTGAAAACCCAGCGCATGCAGTTGACTGCAAACAAATTAGAGAACTTACCAGCGGCGACAGACTCCGAGAAGAGTAAGAAAGTGAGGAATGGGACGAACATTCTGCCTCACCATTATTTCAACCATCGCTCGAACGTCGACGCCGCGACAAACGCAGATATAGTATCTGATCTAGTCATGTCGTATAAATTAAACACCGAACAAACCAGAGCATTCAAAATCGTAGCCAATCACGCCACGGGTGCCCAACTTCTCCCTTTGCGGATGTATATGGGCGGGATGGGCGGAACGGGTAAATCTCAAGTCTTGAAGGCAATTATGGAGTTTTTCAAGCGCCGAAAAGAAGAACACAGGTACATTATGTTGGGACCTACTGGATCAGTTGCGGCACTGTTGAACGGATCTACGTACCATTCGGTTTTCAGAATACCTAGAGAGTCAAAAAGTAAGAATCATGACGACGTGGATGGAATAAGAAACGAAGGTTCGGCATTGGCGGCCGTGAATGAACGCTTACAGGGTGTGGATTATGTATTTCTGGACGAAATTTCGATGGTATCTTGCAACGACTTGCAGTTGCTCGCTACACAAGCCGCCAAAGCCAGAAACATTCATGATGACGCGTTTGGCGGGCTCAATTTTGTTGTTGCAGGAGACTTCGCACAGTTACCACCCATGACAGGACCTTCGTTGTATAGCGGAAAGGTCACTCTTCAAGTTTCAGACGCGATGGACCAACGTAACCAAAACGCTGTTCTGGGCCGAATTTTGTGGCACCAGTTTACCACCGTGGTTATGCTCCGTCAAAACATGAGACAGACTCAGCAATCGTCCAACGATGACAAATTGAGGACTGCCCTGGAAAACATGCGGTACGGTGCGTGCACCGACGACGACATCGAGTTCTTGGAATCCCGTATAGCAGGTTTTAGGCCAGAAAACCCGAAACTAAGCGCAGGCAATGTCAGGCATGTCTCTATCATCACAGCCAGGAACAGCCAAAAAGATGCACTCAACAAAATGGGCGCCGAAAAATTCGCGAGAGACACAAACCAAGTATTGACTGATTTCCACTCAATAGATCGAATCAGCTCCAGGTCGGTTGACAAGACCAAATGGAAAACATGCATGCAATCCACGATTAGAAAAATGACCCTGTCATTGCAAAATAAGTTATGGGATGCGCCTCCTTCGGCTACGAACGAGTTCATACCTGGCACGCTATCCTTATGCCTAGGAATGCCTATAATGCTGAGGGCAAACGACGCTACTGAATTATGCATGACGAAGGGACAAGAAGCTGTGGTCTGTGGCTGGCATGCATCAGAAGGCCCGGCAGGTAAACAGGTGCTAGAAACTCTGTTTGTACGTCTCGTGAATCCTCCAAGAACAATACAGATCGCAGATTTACCTGACAACGTTATTCCGTTGGTGAGAACAGTCACACATATCACCTGTCTGCTACCAGACGACACGCTCTTATCAGTTTTGAGGGAACAAGTCGTATGTTTATTAAACTTCGGCATGACCGACTATACGTCCCAGGGTAAATCAAGGGTGAAGAACGTAGTTGAATTAGCTTACTGCAAGGACCACCGATCTTATTACGTCGCTCTGTCTAGGGGATTCACAGCGAAAGGTACGGTTATTGTTCAAGGGTTTTCTAGAGATAAAATTACGTCCGGAATGTCAGGTTACTTAAGACAAGAATTGCGAGAGCTGGAAATTCTGGATGAGATCACGCGTTTAAGATACGAAGGAAAATTACCTCGAAGTGTTACAGGTTTATACAGACGCCGTTTGATAAGGTCGTACTACGCTTGGAAGACCGATCATATAGACCCAGCCCACTTTCATGTTGCCATGAGATGGAACGCGTCGATGGGTCCCAGGGTACCTGAGAACATAACTTACACAGAATGGAGACCATCTGTCGAAGGCAATACCAAACGTAAACAACATGCGCAGGACCTGGAAGAAGCCAAGCGTAAAGCTAAGAAGAGGAGGATTGATGAAGAACGGTTACTTGAACAAGACTTGGAAATGGAAGCCTATCGCGTCAGGCCATCGTCGTTGGGGCGTTCCACGAAACCGGTTGGTCTCATATGGGACAGCGTGAATTACAGCTGCGGCTACGATGCAACGTTCACGATCCTGGGAAATATATGGGCAGAAAATCCGGCGCAATGGTCAGCTTACTTCGGATCTCTGAGTGCTCACCTTGGGCAGTTCGCGTTGGCAATGGGATCAGTGGCGGAAGGTCGAATAACTTTTGAGCAAGCTAGAAACGTGGTCAGACGGGGCATGCAGTCACTCAAACCGAACGATTTTCCCTCTGGTTGTAGGACAACGTCGATCGACAAGATAGCCAACTCGATATTGCCTTCGAAGTTTTACGGTATTGGAAGGCAAAGCTGTTCTGCATGTGGTTATCTGGATGCGAAATCATACGGAATGTTGGAATCTTACCTTAGCGCAGGTTTAAGTAGCAGACGCCAGTATCCAGACGGGGTTCCGTTGCAAGAATGGATCTCCAAGTACCTAAGCCACGGGAGACAAGCATGCCCGAGCTGTGCATCGGTTGGCAGAAATGTAAGGTTAGGGATGAACGTGGCTATCAGAGACGCGCCGCCGATAATGCTTGTGGACTTGACTCACGACAAATTGGTCTTTGACAGCGAGCTGGCCTTCAATTCTGATGGCCTGTCTGCAAATTTGAAATTGAGGGGGGTGATATACGGAGGGCAAAACCATTTCACATGCCGTTTCATACGCCAAGATGGAAGCATGTGGTTCCACGACGGAATTACAACAGGGAGAGACTGCATGCCAGAGATTAACGTCAACACGTTACAGAACAAGCTCGAGCTCCACAAATGCGGCGAAAAGAAAGCTGTAGCAGTTCTATACGCTAGAGTGTTAAATTGAATCTTTGTGATAAGCCTGATTGAAGATCAGAGGAGGAGCTCATCGGGATGGTGGTGGAGGAAAAGAGCAAGCGCTGTCGACGCGGGATTTCGGATCAGCGTATGATCGGTCATTTCGGAGATGAAGAGACAAAATTAAATAGTCAAAAAGAAACAACTCGGTTATGCCATGCGCATGCAATGGCCCTCAAGCCCAAGTACATCAGTTGCGAGAGGTCAGAAATGGTTCAACGACATTATGCAATATCAGACGAATCAGTCACAACTTCCCGCCTTCTGGTTCCCGAGAGTTCGCAATCTTCAAGCAACGCAGCAACGGGTCTCGCAGTCATCACAGTCCGACTTCCCGGCGCTAGGTGCTTCCCTCCCGAGCCCTCCGTGTTACTTTGTCCTTTTTGAAATTCCCCGTGCATATGGGTGTAGTTCCTATGACGAGCTCAAGACGAAAGATGTGCCGTTCTGTTCTAGTTTTGGAGTGCTTCTTGCATGCATCACTCCAGTTGCATTCAGGTCCTTTTCAAACAGGCATCTCACAACCATCTAGCAGTTGAAACGCAGTGATGTACCGCAGCTGATACATCATCGTATTCCGGCTTCCTGCAGCTTAGCTGCCTCCTGCCCGCATGCGTCGTGGCGCATCTAAATTCTGCGATCATCTATCGGTACCCACGACAATATTCGTACGTGCAATCGGCCTCTTTAAGGTCCGGGGAACACTGTGGGTGCATTTCTCCGGTACATAATCATGAATGAGACTTGAGTTTTTTTTTTTTTCGTGTACCCTTAAGCTGCGAGAGACACATATCTTTATCGTAAATACACAATGCAACTACTGGTACAATTCACCTCTACGAGTACATAAGAATTTTTCAAAGTACTCCTCCACCTGGAGCCAAGCAACATGGTCCAGACCACGGGTTAGGGTGCCTACGTGCCCGTCGGGACGCACAACGACGAGCCCACCAACTTCCATATCAACGTCCCATTTCTGATGGAGAGGGTGGAGAAGAATCCCTGCCGCAGCTTTCACACTGACAATATCGAGCGCCGTGGTTGTGACTGCATTGGCGCTAAGCTTTGCGTACGGTGAGAGACAGGGCACGTCGTCACAGTATAACAAGGCTGCGTCAATTAGACGGGATTCCGCCGCGGCAGGGCTTGGGGCAGAGGAATGAAGTAAAGCCGCCGCCTCCACAGAAAGATGCGAGGTGGTGGTAACCCCACACAAGCGGAAGACCGAAGTTGCGCCAAACGTCGAAGTCAGGGCCAGCTGCTGCCACATCCCGCCAGGACGATGTACCGAAGCTCGCAGTAGCTCCAGCAGCTCAACCTTCCCAGGTGCAATCAAATCCCCGAAACAGACGAAGATGGTGAACCGTCCGTCATATGGTGCCGCGTCCAGAATCTTGCAGGTCATTCCATCGTTGTATCTCCTGACCGAGGCTGGAAGGAGGCGTCGCCCAACAATCAAGCCTTCGCCACCGATGAGCTTTGCCATGGCAGACGGCGCATGCAAAACACTGTCCACCATGCAATTCGCCGCGTACGTGATGTTCGTCCCGGCCTGGAATGCGAAATGCTCAGCCTGGAAAGCAACGAGCTTTACTATGTCCTCGGGGTTGTCGCTCTTTCCATGATCAGCGTAAATCTGGATAAGCTGCACGTCCATCTCGACCAGATGGGTCGCAACTGCCCGCCGTTCGAGCGCATATGTGGACAAGACCGTTGGATTCGCAACCCGGTTTTCCACGAGCGCGATTTTGACGGCGAGATTGTGGGCATCTAACAGAGATGTGTTCATTCCCAGACCACCTGAGCTTATACATCACTAACAACCCGGTTGGACGAGAAAATACTACGGACCTTTGGGACTATGAAGGTGAGCTGCATCACCGGCGAGGAAGATACGCTGCTTGATGTCGAACGAGGATGCGATGCGCTGACCCACGGTATAGATTGTGAACCAGTTGATGTCATCCCAAGAGAAAGTATATGGCTGGAAGACCTTGTGGACCGTTGCGACCACATCGTCGAGGGACGGAGTCCCTCCGCGTTCCACCTCGCAATAAAATCGGATGCAATTCTTGCCATTGATATCCTCTCGAGGGATGATCATAATCGCACCATGTGTGCTTGCGACAATTCTGTAGAATAAAAAAATCCAAGGAAATAATCAGCGCATGTTTCGCAAGACGTGGAATAACGATCACGTACGAGACCTTCTGCGTGTCGGGGAAGTCAGTTTTGACACCCACGGCGTCCATCGCAGACCATACGGAGTCGTGGGCACCGCCGTCCAAGGTGACTCCATATTTGGCCATAGCTTGACGCACAGTGCTCCGTCCGCCATCGCAGCCGACCACGTAACGGGCTTTAACCTCCCTGCTCTCGCCGTATTTCGACTTGAGCTTGACGATAACGGGATTATTTTCCGCATCCTTTTCATCCAGTTGCACATCCACGACGGCCCATGGGCGGAGCACCATTGCCCCGCATGATGCCGTGGTCGCGTCCGTGAGGATTTTCTCGACCAGACCTTGACGGATCGCCAGTCTGAATATGGGTTCGGATTAATGTTCATCGTACGGGGACACAAAACGCACGCGTATAAATCTTCAATGTCGAGTTCCGCCGGGAAGAAGTCGCTCAGTGTCGTGCAAACCGGAGGGTTGGCCGTCATGTCCTATTAAAATTTCAGGAGGCAGAAAAAATAATCGCTGTAGATCTGACTGACCCAATACGCGCGTTCAGGGATACGCTTCCCACTGCCAATCAGAGCCTCACCCACACCGAGATTACGGAGTACCTCGATAGTCCTGACTTGATAAGTACATCTACAAGGTCAACCCACAGTTTCTGAATCACTGACCGACAAAGCAGAGCATCGCCACGGCCCCATTCGTGGTCGATGAAATGGTTGGAGTCCACAATCAAAGGACGGACACCGAGGCGTGCCAGACAGAGCTGGATAACAATGAGAAACTTCCAGTCCTCAACAGTCCAAACGACTTACCGCGAGAAGGGTTCCCGCAGGTCCTGTGCCCCGGCATCAGACACAATATTCCAGGAAGTGCCATTACACGTACCTGCACCTGCTATCAAAACAGGGTGTACTTCCTCTGGAGCTCCAAAGCTTGCAGCAAAAGTGCTACTAGTGTTCTGCTTGGGGAGAGACATCGCGGTTCGAGACTTGACATATCCTGAGACATCATGACATCTTATATTCCCGTTACCGTTAGGTAAGGGTTTATATAGGGCACCTGAGTAAATCACAGTTTCGTCAGCAGTTTTTGCGTAAAATGATCGCACACTTGAACTCTCTGCCAAAATTCTCCGGTCATGGCCGCGCAGCCAATGATTGCCGCCTTCTGACACATAATCTTGCTTAGGTTATGGCCCGATTCCGTCGGTCGGGTTCATTGGGCTTAAATAAAAGTTGTGACAAGGCGGGCGTTGGGCGGGCGGCTGCAACACTTTCTCAATTGTGTTCATTGTTCTCAGAATTCAGTCTTGATTTGACATCTGTATTCCGTTTGGGATGAGGAAATGCCAAACTGGTGGTTCAATATTGTATCGGGCATCTCGGGTAGGTTGCAATTTTTGGAAGGAGATAAAAGCAAGGAGAACAGCTGGTGCAAATTGTGAGCTCGGAAATCCCAGACAGGCCAGCATTGAACAAGTCTGTATCAACAGAAGGTGTAATCAAATTCACGGTGTTTTACGATAGATTCGCGTCGAAAATAAGGTTGAAAGTGTGTTCAGTCCTGCACCTTCGTCCTGCATTCGGTATGTGGTGTTCCTTTCACTCCTGACCCCCAATACAGACTGCGTCGCAACCCTGTTGTCACCCGACGAGTGATCTGTGTTGGCATCCTGCCATTCTCGCGGGGCAGAAGGCTTCGTGTCCTCTCAAGCGAAAAAAAAGCCCCTGCCATCTGTACATGCCAGAGAGAGGAATTGAACATCCTGTTACATCCACCTCTGCGATCCCATTTCGAGGCGCGGCGCGGTGCTCTCGCGTTTGTCCGCTTTGGCTTGATTGTTGCTTCCAATTGACTAACTGAATCAGCAAATGTTAGCTATTTACCACAATGATTCGGTCGTTGGAGCGAAGCGAAGGAAATGTGTCTTGTGTCGAGTAAGCATTGTGTCAAACAGCCGTGTTCACTGTTTGGAAATGCGTGCACTGTTCCATATTTTTGTCCAGGTACCCATTATCCACTCAGGACAAATTAGACTGGTTCAACGGGTTCAACTGGTTCAACGTGGCCCCGGGCATCTCGGGCAAGTTACAAAAACTCGGGTGAGAGTAGCCGCGCCGAATGAAGAAGAACAAAACATTTACCAGACAACATCAACTCATTCCGATACCTGGTCTTTACAATTCCGACGACTTCCAGGAAATGGTGTGGCCCAATGCGAGCTGGTCGACACGCGAGTGTCGACCGAGCGAGTTTTGGGCCATATCAAAGTCACAGGGCTCACAGCATCAACTACGCTTTTAATTTACCGGTGAAATTGGACCCACAGCGTGCGGGCTGACCTGCAAGCGTTGAGTTTTGGGCTATATCAACGAGCGACGGCCTGCTAAGACTATAAGCAAGACTTACGAGTATTGAATGTTGGCTCCTCAAAATTTACTTGTACAGTTCACGGGAAGGTTTATTTGGCCCCGGTAACAGGCTCTGCCGCTCGTCGGCCTTACATGCTTTATACAAAATAGGCGGAGTCTAGACCGTCCCGTGTTGCTGGAGCTCTGTTTCCCGCTGCTCCTTCTTGATGGACGTGACGAGTTCTCCTTCATCAACATGCGGTCCAACCAACCAGCTTAGTTGGGCCAAATGCTGTTAACGGGTCAGATGCAAGTAAGATGTATCAATTATGTGCCAGCAACTTGTCGTTCTAATATTCCTACCAGCTATTTCATGCCGCCTCCAGCGAAAGTAGAACTTCAGGAAGTCCTCGGAATTCTCAGACTCGCTCACAAATACGACGTGAACTATCTGTTTCGGCGCGCGCTGCAGCATCTCAGCACTGTGTATCCATCGGATCTCCTTGGAACATTGACACCTACCACTTCGATCAAGACACAGAGGCCCCTTCCGCTTCGCACCATTCCGAGGTCATCGACGTGGCGACCGAGGTCGGTGCGCTCTGGGTCCTCCCCATCGCCTCTTACTGGATGTGCAGTCCCGGCCTTTCGCCGCTCCTCGAGAAGAACGAACGCCCCAACCATCTGAGCACCGATCATTTACCGTCATTCCAAATCGCTCCTCACGTACGCATCGGCGAGACAAGTTTTCTGGAATGGGTTACCTGGTTTGTTTGGACTTCCTTCCTGGGATGAATTGGGAGGAATGACCAGTTTAGTGCGACTCGCTGCGAGTGCGAGTCGCGTATTTCTCGGCTAACGTCGCTTAGCTCGCTTAACGTCACGAGTAGTGCGACTCGACACCAACAGCGATCAGCACATCAAATCCGGCTCTGCCCGGCACCACGCAGTGGGCCCCCGCGGCGAGCGAAGCACCACGCAGTGGGCCAAGCGGCGAGCGCTAGCACCACGCAGTGGGCCTAGCGGCGAGTGTGAGGCACCGCGCCAGCGGTCGGGGTCTGGGGTGGAAACCCCAGCCGTCCGGGCCGGCGCCCGTAACGTGTTCGAAAATCTTTAAAAGCCTGATTTAAATATTTTCAAGTGCCGTCAGGCCAAAGGAGGGGGGTCTGGGGGGAACACCGTTCCCCTCAGCAGCAAATGTACCTCTCCAGCGCCATAATCACCCAAAATCCTGTGAATCGGCAATGCCATGCCGGAAATGATCGATTGATGCACTCTGATGGCAAGCCCATCAAAAGTCACGAGTAGTGCGACTCGCTTAAATTAGCCGACTTCCACTCGCACTAATCTCGTATAGACTCATGAATTGGAGGATCTCGAGACGAGTGTCATGGGGGGCGAATAAGCGCCTTTCCCATGATATACCGGACTTTCGCTCACTCCTTCCCACCGTAGTGACGGACTCCAGCTGACGGACCTCAGAATGAGAAGTACCTCATGCCGGCGACAATAGCATTGTTTGCGATGCTGCATCCATGGAACCCCTCTCAACAGATGTCATATATGAATCCAGGCTTTCGAAATTGCCGTTTTGCTGGATGCTTTACATTTTTCTTGCCCTCGCAGCGGGCGCT
Organism: Mycena polygramma; assembly: GCA_029449255.1. Taxonomy (NCBI): domain Eukaryota; kingdom Fungi; phylum Basidiomycota; class Agaricomycetes; order Agaricales; family Mycenaceae; genus Mycena; species Mycena polygramma. The sequence continues at coordinate 350,638 of JARKID010000077.1, read as the reverse complement.
TAAATCGAACCGACTAAAAATATTTCAGTGGTCCGTTTTGGGACGATCACATCAGGTGCCCCGAAAATCTGACCCCAAGGATCCATGGGTTGCATGGGGATCCTTGGGATTTTTTTATCCAGAACAACTCAAACCAATGGATAGAGAAAACCAATTATATTCGGGTAACTACGACAAAAAAAAAGTAATTACTTGGCTAGGGTGTCCAAACCACAAGAAGATCCGAAACACGGCGTTAGGTGTAAGTAAGCACATGCACCGATCATCCCCGCGCTCCTCGTGTCTCGCATCACAAACACGAAAAGACTGCGCATAGCGTCGTTCCCGCAGGAAGAAGACAGATGCGGAGCGCGGAACAACAACGAAAGAAGGAGGAGGGAGAGGGAGCGCGAAGGGCGCGGATGGGAGGTAAGGTAAAGGAGGGGCAGGGAAGGGAAGGGAGGTAAACACAAGCGGCGATGTAAAGCGCACGGGAGACGGCAAACGAGGACGGAGACTCACCAATGCACGACCCTCCCTTCATCTGCTTTGCGACGCCGGGGCTCGGCGTACGAGCCGCGTGTCGTCCACGGTGAGCTCGATCGAAGCACGGGGAGCAGGTGTACCGCGCTCTTGAGTCTTGGGTCTTGGGGTGGGTGCTTGCGGGTACCGGCTCATACGCGCTCGAAGCTGCAAGCCGCAAGGATTAGCTTGGTACTCGGTAGGTCGAGAGGAAGAAGAAGACGTACCGTTTCGACTATGACTATTCGCCTCATTCCCATTCACGCTGGCGTTGGTGCCGTTGTTCCCATCCCCATTCGCCCCGCCCGGCGCGCGCCCACCCCCTGCTGCCCATTCCCATTTTGCTGCTGCCCCTCCTGCGCCCACGCTGTGTGATACGGGTTGTACCCATGGCCATACACCTCCGCGTCGGCGCCCGGTTGTGCGTAGGCGGGTAGTAGATGGGCGCCCCGTAGTACGGTTGTTGGTGCGGCGGGTAGAGCTGTTGTTGGGGGTGCTGCCCCTGCGGCGGCGGCGGCGGGCCAAAATCGTACGCCGACAAGGAGACGCTGGCACCCGTCGACGCGGGCGGTTCATAGAGGGACGGGTACGTGAACGCGGACGCGGGAGAGGGGGAGTTGCGCGAGGAGGACGCTTTGGAGTTAGATTTGGACGTGGAGGTGGAGTTTGCGGAAGAGGATGTAGACGTGGAGGTAGAGGTGGAGGTAGAGTTAGCGGAGGAGGTGGATGTAGATGTAGAGGATGTAGAGGTGGATGTAGACATGAACGCGGGCGCGGAGCCCCTCAACGACCGCGGCTGCTTCTTCGCCACGCCTACAGACACCGACGGCGCAGACCACTCGCTCTCGGTCGCTGGCGACCCGGGGTCCTCGCTCGTGGCGGACGAGACGACCGAGACGGACGAGGAGGTGGACGAGGTGCCCGTAGGCTCCTTTTCCGTTTGCGCGAAATCGACAAAAATGCGGCTGCGCGCCTCGTTGTACGCAGCCGTGCGCTCTTCGATCGTGCGCCGGTGCTTTGACGTCGACGTAGCGGAGCTGGACTCGCCGTCGGAGGCGTAAGAGTCGGGGTCGTCGCCGGTGACGGAGCCGTTGTGCGAGCCGGTGTGCGAGCGCGAGCCAGAGCCGGACGAGCGCGGGTTGCGGAGCATTATTTTAAACTTGGGGGGTGTCATGGTGTCGGCGGGGGGCGGGGCGAGGTCTGCGAGGCGGCGTGGGGGTCTGCATCCCATTAACCCATTAATCCATTATCCAAAAAAACTAGATTTAAAATTGGAATACACACATTCGACTCTCCCCCGTCACCACGACGCTAATAGCCTTTGTGAGCGAGTCGGTCTCGGGCGCGAGGGCGTAGTACGCGGAGCAGCGGTGCACGAGCATGCGCTGGTACGTCGTCGCCGGTGTCAGATCTATCCTCTGCTTAGTGCGATCGGCAATAAGCCCCTCCATCTGCTCGCCGAGCTTGAGGACGTAGATGCGGTCTTTGCTCGCCAGGGCCTCGAGGATCTGCGGGTCCACTTCGGCGTCGAGGCTTGTGACGCTCGCGCTAGGAGGCGACATGATCGTCACCGGGGGTGGGTCTGCCATGTAGATTAGCGTTGGGTTGTGCGGAAGAGATACGGAGACCGACCAGCGGGCATGGGTTGCTAGAGACTAGAGAGGGATTGAGGAGGGCATGGGCGGAAAGTGCAAGGACCAAATAGCTGACTAAGCGTGAGCCCCTTGGTCCTGCCCGCAACCCGCACACCAGCACTTCAAGGCCCTCCAAAGCTCAAATCAACGCTGGTGGTCCGCGCACACACAGAAACGCAGCCATACCGCCAAACGACGCACTCGCCACGTCAGCATGCTCAGCGTCGCCGCCGTTTCGCGACACCGGCCTGCAAAGGTGCGTTGCCGTCTCTCTACACGATAACTGCTGACGGGCTTCTTACCAGCACTCCTCCTGTCCTCTGTTCCCATTGTCTCCCTTCCCAACATGGCCCTCATTGTCGCGCACTCATGCCTCCCGCAACTGCCCTCGCCGCGCTGACTACGCTCCCTTTCCCGGCCTATTCTCCTTCCGTCCTCATACCCCTTCCACATCCATCCTCCCGCACATCACCCACCCCAGTCCAACCTACTCGCGATGCGCGTCACCCCCTGCCTTTCGCACAGCCTGCCCCATCCGCTCATGCTTGCGCCTTCGCCGAGTCGCGGACCGTCGCACTTCTCCCACTCCCCTCCCTCCTCCCCTCCCCCCCCCCCCCTTCTATTCTAAATCCTCTGCCCTCGCCTGCCCTCGTCACACCAAGTGCTGCCTCTTCCTGTCCCCCTCCCCTGCTCGTACCCTCCTTCCCTCATCCATCCTGCCGTTTCGTCCGCTCACGATGCATGCTACGTCCATGGCGTGCACGGACGCTCTGCTGCTCTACACGCACACGCGGCTAGACCACCAACGCTGCCCAAATCAAGCTCCGCCTCCATTTCCCTTCCCTTCCCGTCCCGTCCCATCTCCCCGCCCCTCCTCTGTAGCTCCTCCCGCCCGCTCCTCAAATTCAAACTCCGCCGAAACCCGCTGCTCCCATCCCGCAACAACTCACAGTTCTGTATCTACGTACATTTTCCATCCAATCTTAATTTTCTTCTTCTTCTTCCAACCCTGCCTCGGAAGTCCGCTAGCAATGGGAACAAAGCCGGAATCGGCGACACACCTTTTGCGTGTCGATGACGACAACGGCTGAACTACCAATCCCCAAACCAATGCGATGCACCGCCTTTCATCACAGAAACACACTCACCGCGACGCCAAACCCAGCCCGAAGATGCCCTCCCACAGACTTTCTGCGACCTGCCGCAAGAGGTTCAAGGAAAACGCCCGACCGCCGTGATGCACCCCGAAAACTATATGAAATGAAATGAACGGACTCAGTGTTCGGATCTCGCAGGGACAGTGGCGGCGCCTACATCGAGTCTGTGCACGGACCGGTCATATTTGACGATGCTCGGGCCGTCCGTCCTCGACGTCAATGCTAATCGTGGCGTCGAGCTATGTTCCGGTCAGCCCGGGAATGTCGGTCAATCTCTGCCAAGGCTTCTTGAGTTCTTTCAAAGTTCCTGATATCCTTCTATCGAGTCCTGACGTTGAACGCCAATGTAACAGCAGAAATTCCAATCTTCGCTGCTTGTCCAGAATGCAACCCATTCAAGAAACGCAACTACACGGCCAAAAACGCCCACTCGTGCGCTGCACGCTACGGCACTGCATCCCGCCCTTTTCGCCACCCTCTCCGCGTACCACCGCCAGCGAACGTGCGTTGTTCTTCAATCAAATGAAGCATGCCTTTCACAGCCTTCCAAGTGTTACAACGTAGCTATGTTAAATCCCAACACTGCGTTTTCGAAAGTCCTACCATAAATCTGAGTCCAAGATGCGAATCCATCTGACCGAATGTAAACGAATGCAACATCTATAAGCGCACGAAAAATCACAAGGCGGAATGTGCCAGTAGCTGCGGCGTCACTCTCAACTCGTGCGACGGCATCCGTTTATTGACGGTGAGAAAATATCTGCACCACGACTGAAGAGTGAGTTCAAACGGACCTGCTTCAATGCTTTAACCCAGGCTGAGCTGGCTTTCGGCTCTCGGCATTGACTGCATAGGACCTTTCTAAGTTTGAGTCTTGACCACCTTCAATTGTGCTACTTGGTGAACCTCTCCGAGGTGGGCCAAATCCTGGACTGCGGTAGAGTCGTGACTCCTTCACGACGGCGGGAGCGAAGAAGGTTGTGAATCCCGCGCTTCCGTCTATTACGCTCTCTCTCGGCAAAGTCCTCTTGGCGCCAGAACGGCTGCTTTGTTCGGGTCGACGCCCTTTGAGACGGTATTTAACGAGCTCAGCATCCGTATCTGCGCACTTCCTCACCCCCCCATACGCTTCAGTCTCATCTCGAACGTGGCTCTGCTCTGCGTCGTCTCCGCCCACGCTCACCCCAACGTCCTCAACGACATCCACTGCGCCGCGGACTCGTACGTCGGCTTCGACCACAACAGCTAGACGCTCAACGCACCGTTGGACACGTTCACCGACGTCACCAAGTCGTTCTTCGATATAAAGTGGTATGTGAGTAAACATACCAAGTCCAAAGTTCAAACCCAGTGCTCGTCAGCCCCAAACTGACGCACCGCCAGGGCGGCACCGTAGTGACGAACACCACCGGCGTCGACGGCGTCCCCGGCGCGACGCGCTCCGGCCACTTCGACAACGCACTGTACACCGACACGCTCACGATGTACTCCCTACGCCCGGACGCATTCGAGTTCTCCTACCACGGCGACGCGCCCACGTTCACTACGCGGAGACGATGCGCTTCGAGAGCATCTGCGGCGGGACGGCCACGTATATCGAGGTGGTCTCGTATATCTGCTCCGACGACCCGGTTAGGGCGTATGATATCTTCTACGCGCTGCATATGGCCGCTTTTCCCGGCGTTTTCAAGGGGATGGAGGTGACGGTTATGGCGGGGGATTGTCCTCGTAAGTCGCCTTCTCAGTGTTTCTTCGGAAAAAATTATACAGCACGTTGATTCCAACCAATTTACTGGTATGTCTGAATGTTGAAAATCCAAGTGCAACTTGTTGCCGTTCATTCCATTCTGAGTTCCATCGTTTGATATTCCCCGCAACTGCAGTACTCTCAATGCAAGTACAGTAACTTGGCTTTCGATTATACTTCATCTCTATCATCGCTCCTACTCTCAAAGTACTCGCTTCCACGGTGATTGCCTCTCCTTATAGAGCTAGCAGATCTCACCCGCCTAGGCGTCTCGGCTTCTGCGAGTTAAATATGAAGCATCCGGAGACGATGCTTGGTCCGAGCGCAAGCCATAAGCGCTGGAAAATACCAGTCATCTTTATCTCAGACCCGTCTTCTCGCCCGCGATGCGCACCACTTCGAGTCTGCTCAGTTTTGTGACTGCTACTCGTTTCCATTGACACCAATTAGCACAGTCCTGTGCCCAACGCGCCCAGAGTCGCTTCCAAAAGGTGCAGTTTCTGTTTTCAACTGCCGCTCGGCAGGAATCGGCATCATCCGTGCCGAAATGATGAAATGATGAGTACGGAAACTTCCGCCTGTCGAATGTTGAAACGAAAACATGAAAGCAGAGGGCAACAATCAGAAGAACACAGGAAACGAAAGCTGGTGAGTGTTTCACTAGTGCCAATATTCAATTATCCAAATTTACGATTTCGATCAAGGCGTGTGCAGGCCTAACCAATGGAAACACGCAGAAGAAAGCTAAAATGACAGCTGGGCGTCAAGCTGAGATCACCCTGAGCCTCACTCTCACCAGCTCTCACCTCACGCAAGTCAAGTCAAGAAGAAGTGTTATCCGCCATGGCTGAGTTTCCTGGGTTCGACAAAGAGGTGCTGGAATTCGGCAATACAGAACCTCTAACACTAACTTGCACCTTCCTCACAACAGCTGAATTTCCCCGCCTTCCGCAGCCTTCCACTCGAGAACGATTGGGATTCGACGTACTACTCCGAGAACGGCTTGGCGAAAACTCGTTGGTGCTTCCTCGCAGAGATCAAGCGGAATGTCCCGTGGTTCAGGCCCACTCAGTACAAGGTCGTGGACAAGGACGGGGACGAATACCTTGTCGCGTTTCATCCGAAGGATCGGGCGCGGGAGCCCATTATCGCTGAGAAGTGTCGGGACGGGTACACGATGTGCATCATGTACGCCGTGAAGCATTTATTCCTCGATGGGCAGATCGGCGTGCGCGTGGATAAGCGAATGGGACGGTAGCGTCCGCGTGAAAACTGAGGCCGTATCTCGAATGGCGGCGGTGACCGCTGTATTCGAGATGCGGGGTGTGGGGGAAGAGCCTGCGGCTCTTTCCGCTCGGCCGCTAGGGCGCAGGAGGTGGGACGTGCTCGGGGCGACCGGGAAGGGGCAGCTGCGGGGACAGCGTGCGAAATCCTTCCGGGCGCGTCAGCGGGATCCGCACCTCTGAGCGGGAGAGGGCTCTGAGCGCGTGGACCAGCTTTGCTGGGGCGGAGCGCACGGGCAAACCGCACTATCCACCCAGAGTGACAACTCACCCCAGGTGGTTTGCGCGTAGCGCGGAGCGCCACCCCACACCAGAGGCGGAACGATGGGCTCGGGAGTGAATCGACGAAGCGGGACGGCAGGGGAGGCGGGAACGAGCGAGAAGAAAGAAAAAAGGAAAATAAAGTTACAATTCTTCTGAGTTTACGATCGTGATACCGTTGGCTATTCGGAAAGCTTCGAAGGCCTTAGCAACTTCATCCAGCTTGGCCTTGTCGTAGGCTTTGCCGATATTCATCGGCACAATGTGCTCGATCTTTCTCCAGTAAAGGAGAAAGGCCAGCGAGGTCCATTCTCCCACCGCGGCGACGACCTCGCAAGGGACTCCGGCGAGGAGGAGCTCGGTAGAACCTCCAATGCGGAAGCTATGGCCGAGTACGAGGAGGAGGTTGGCCAGCTTCCAGATCCCCTCGCAGCGCTTCATGAACCAGTCCTTGGTCGGGGCGCCCCAGGAGCCGTTCCCGCTGTCGAACGCGAAAAGCGGGGCGTCGTCGGGGACGCGGCTGTTGATGCGTAGGTGGTTATCCAGGGCCTTCTCCGGGCACAAGTCGTCGTCCCGGCTGGTGAGTGTCAGAAGGCCGCCCAGTTCTCGCTTGGCTTTGGTCCAAGGAAGTCGAATGGTGGTACCTCGAGCGTTGTGGGTGCGGACTTGCTTCCTGTTCGCCCCTCGCATCACATGGTATTTCGCCTTGAACTTGTCGCGAGAGGGTACGGTGAGCTCTCCCAGGCGTCGGCAGCCCCAGAAGGCGGCGGTGGCGATGGCCCAGATGGCGGCGTCTTCTGGTTTGGACAAGTCGAGCACGGCCCGCAGCGCTATCATGTGCTCGATGGTGACGGGTGGGCGTTGCTCGCGTTTGAAGGCCGTGCCTTCCTTGTTGGCGGTCCGCCTCGCCAGTTCTACCCAGCGGTCCTCGCCGTGCCAAGGTGCGCCGCAGAAGTCGTGCCACGCTTTGACGCCCGACATCCACGACTTTACGGTGCCGCCGCCGACGGTGCTGACGTAGTGGGAGATGAAGGAGGTGAGGAGGAGATGCGAGGCGGGCATCCTGTCTCGTTCTGGTGTTTTGCAGAAATCACAGAATTGATGGTAGCGTAGAAGGCCCGCGGCGTAGCTCGCTGAGGATTTTTCGGCCCAGGACGCGTAGAGGACTGCGTATGTACGGTTGACGACATCCTCGGGGAAGAGGGAGCGGAATTCGGCCTCGCGTTGTTGCGCAAACGGCGAGGACCAGACGCGAAGGCGGTCCTGCGCGGCGACGTGCGGCCTCAACGCGTTGTTCACGATCTCGCATCCGGGGCGGGGCTTCCGGGCCTTCTTGGATGGTGGACCAAGCAAAGGGAACGCTGGCTGAGGCGCGAACGAGGAGGTGGAGCGCTGGCGTGGCGCGGCGGACGCGCTGGTACTCGGGCGAGTCGTATGGGCGCGTTTTTTGACTTCCCGTGTGGTGCGTTCGGGGGCAGGGCGCTTGGCCAGAAGACCTGCTGATTCGGCGAGACGACCCAGAGGCTGGAAGGAGCGTGGGCGCGGGGGAGCAGGAGGTATCGCCGTTGGCGGGGCAGCTTTGGTCGGCGGCTGTGCTGCTCGGGCGATGTCTCCGAATCTGGGACCAAGTGTGAGGCGATGAGGCGAGAGGCGAGACGCCGTGTCAAGATAAAAAGGTACCTAAACATGGGTAAAGTACGCGGCGATGCCAGTAGGGAGCGGGAAGCGGGAGTAAAGACGGAGCGCACGAGCGCCGTAAATACCACGTGATAACGGATCGGCCGGGTTAAGCGCCGACTCAATGTAGCGAAGGTCTAAACTAATATTCCGGGACGCGAGAACGGAAGCGCTGCGGCGTATCGAGAGATTCACCTCGAAGTTGCGGCTACGGCCCTTGTCGAAAGCACCAATGACCCCTTGGTTGTCCGAATGGACCAGGAGGTGCTCGTCGTGCCAGTCCGCCTCCTCGATTGCGTAGATCAGGAGCTCGAGGGCCACCCCCTCCAGCCAACCGATGTGACGCGCCGGCGCGCGCCACTCGCCGGTATTCTTCCACGCGTCCCATTTCCGACCGAGGAGGATACCGATGCCGTGCTCCGTGGACGCGTCGACGAAGAGGCGGCGATCCTTGAGCGGGCCCCGGACGCGTAATGGGCGAGAGACACCAGGCTGGGTAAGGGTGCCGACCCACCAGCGCACCGATGAGAGGACGGAGGGGGGCGGGTGACGGGTCTTGAAGGAGTCCCCCTTGAAAGTTGCGACGAAGTTTGAGAGGTCGGGGAGGTACGTGCGGCTTTCGATACCGTACACGAACGCTATATGGCAGAGCGATCCGTGTAGCTTCATGACGTCGATCATGCGGCATGGGTTGGAGGTGAAATCATCCAGGAAGATGTGCGCCCGTCGTAGGAATTTCAGTCGCTTGCGCTCCGCGAGCGAGACGAGCTTGAGCTTCATGTCCCAGAAGAAGCCTATGTACTCGCACGATGGTGCAAAGTCTTGGCCTTTGGTCGGGTGCCACGGCGTCCCCGTTGGGCTGATGCGGGCGAGGGCCTCAGCCCGGTCGTACTCGAAGCGCGGCTCGTCGCCGGGGAGCAATGGAGGCGAGGGGAAGCGGAACGGGGCGAGGTCGTCCTCGTAGCGCGGTATGGGACCGACGCCCTCGGCTTGCCAGATGTCGACGATGGCGTTGCCGATGAGGCCGGCGTTGCTACTCGACGACGAGCAGCCGAACGGACAGACGTGGTCGATGTAAAAACCATCGGGGCCTTGAACGACAAACCACCGCTTATGTTCGGGGCGGATCGGGCACGTGCGGTGGAATTTCGCCACGTCGAGCACCATGGCCTGCACGCCCGGCGGCGCCGAAGCGATCTGAGAGGCGGGTCAGCAGCGAGAACGCGAAACGGGCGAGTCCCGAGGAGGAACGGCGGCGCCGACGGGCGGAAGCGACGAGCGGCATCGGCGCTGACGAGCGCGCGGCGGCCTCAACGGAGGGAAGCGGCGCACTGCGGTGCGTAGCAGGGGGGGGAGCCCGAAACGCGGGCAGGGCGGGGTTAACGCGCATGCGCGTCGTCCTCGACGGAGGGTAGCGACGCTCGGGGCGTGTAGCGGCTTCTGCGAAGGAAGCGGCGCGTACAGGCGCGATGCAGCGGCGCACACGGGCGCGAGGCAGCGGCGACGGGTTACGTGCGGTAGACTTCCTCGAGAGCGGCGTCGGCTGCTCGTCGAGTACTTCTGCTGCATCGGTGCCCAATCGCCCTCTGAGCCCCCCCGGCGAGGTAGGGAGAGAAGAGGAAGAAAATGGGAACTCACTATCTCAGCGACGTTTGCGGCGGAATCGTATTTGGTCGGGAACTTCCCCTTATCGATATGCGCGTTCGTGGATGGATGCTCCTTGTTCTCCTTTGAGAGATTACGGCAGAGGCGAAGCTTGTCGGGCTCGCCGGGTGCTTGGGGTTGTACGGAGATGATGATTGGGGAACATTGGAAAAAACCTTTGAGAATTGTTTCCGTCTCCTGCTGCGAGAACGGGCCGCTCATCCGACGGGCTTCGACCTCTTCCGCGAGGTATGAGGCGATAAAAAGGTTGTGCTGGGCCGTGGACGGGTGGTTTGGGAAGATGACGGTGCTGTGAAGCTCAGGGAAATCGCCCATCGGGAAGCCGCGGCGTAAATAATCGACCAAGACGGGGTGCGAGGCAGCGAGGTTGTGCTTGTCCAATAAGCTTTCGAAAGCGTCTGCGTTGTAAGGGGTGATGATTTGTTGCAAGATTTCTTCGTGTACGGGCGACCTAGGCGATGACGAGCAGGAGTCCAAGAAAGCGAGCGCCTCGCGGTCCTCAGACGGCGGGGGGCGGCTTCGGCTGGCAGGTCCAGCTGAAGGCGTGGTGGGAGCGGGCGCCGCAGAAGCTGCAAGCGTGAACGCGAGACGTTGCGTCATGTTTGCAGGAGGCATTCTTCCCCTTGGTGTTCCAGTGCCGACATAGTGTTTGGCCGGATTGAATGAGGACGATGTCTTGGTCGCCGCGGGGGGAGCTGTGGACGGGGGCGCCGCCGACGAAAGTGGTGTGGGTACAGTCTTTGCAAAGGTGGCCGCGGCGGACGCAAATGAGGCAAGCGGCGGACGCGGCCTCGCCACCGTTGCCGGGGGGAAAGGGAGGGGCGCCCCGAGGAGCTGCGCCTCCGCGGCCGCTGCCTCCCCCGCCGCCGCCCTTGGGGGCCCCCCCCGCCCGCTCCCGCGTGATCACGGTGGGAGAGAGGGAGGCGGGGCGCCTCCGAGGTGTTGCGAGAACCTAGGACTTCGTCGACGCGCGTTACGACCTTCATCTCCAGCAACTGGGCAGCGCGCTCAGCGCTGTAGGCTGCATGGCTAAAGGTGAAAGGTTGCGTAGCGTATTTCTCGCGGAGCACGATCTCTGCTGCTTTGTAGGCGGCGAAGTTGGTCTCCCCCTTCTCCGAGCGGTCGAAAAAACCGAAGTGCGCGTCCCAGCGCGCGTGCGCGGCGCTCCCCTCACCCTCCATGAACGCGATGAATTCCAGGAAATTCTTGGCGCCTTCTAACCACTCGCCTCGCTTCAGATCCTGTTCTCTGCCGCGGGATACCTGGAAGGCGAGGACGTCGAGTAAACGGACCTGCTTGTCCGGGGTTATGTTGGAGTTGTATTTCAGCGTGGGGAGGGAGGCGTGGTTTGAGTTGATGAAATCCAGGTTATCGGTGGTGAACACGGAGAGTGGGATGTTACGGCCCTCGTCGTAAAGGTCCCGTATCAAGCGGTGGAAGGACGTCGGGAGGGTCATTCCGTCCTCTAGGTCGATTTCCTCGCGCCTCGCCCTCTTCTTGGAGGTGGGTTTGTCGTCGGAGGCATCTGCATCCTCCCTGGGGCGCTTGTCTGCGGCGTTAGACTGCCCGTATGCGCGCGCGAGGGCAATGGACGACCTGGGGGTTGCGAGGCGGATGGCCTTGGCGACGGCGGTCGCCGGGGAGTCGATCTCTTCGGCGTCGGACACGGTGACGCACGACTCGTCGTCCGAGTCCTTGAAGGCAGCGGAAGGCCTGGCAGCGTTCCTTGCTCTATTCACCCCTCGTAGCGCGTTCCTGTCGCCGATTTCCTCGTTCATCTTTACTTTGGCGCGGCGCGACAACTTCTTCAGCGCCTCGGTGACGCCAGCCGACGCGTGAGTCTTAGGGACCCTTCTCGGGGGCGGAGGCGGGTTCTCGGACGCGTTGGAACCTTCACCCGACATCTGGGTCATCCAGAGGGGGGGGGAAGAGGTCGGAAAGACGAAAAACGGGCTGAAAGGGCGTCGACGATGGCGGACGCGAAGAAGAGGCAGAGTGACGCTGTCACGTTCGCGTCACGCTCTCACGCCCTTTCCCTCATTGCTTATCCTACGATACGCCTCAAGCCGCTCGTGCCTCGCGTCGAGGCTATCTCGGAACGACGAGAGCACCGTCACGGTGTGTTTTCATTCAGACCTTGTCGTCAATTTCGACTCACGCACATACGCACTCCAGATCCTTCCGTGCAGTCTCGCCGAACTGTGGAACATCGGAGACAAAATGTCGAACAACAACGGACGTTGCAACGTATGCGGCGCTAGTGCGACTTTGAAGTGCGCGAGGTGCAAGCTCTTTTACTGCAACAAAGTGCGTGAGGCCTTTGTGACGATACACCTCCTGCTGACAATCCGAATCAATTTAGTCGTGCCAATTGAAGGACTGGAAGGGCAACCACAAGACGGAATGCAAAGTTGTCCAACAAATCGTCAAATGGGAGGCTTTGAATTGGGATACGGTCGAGGAGGCCAATCTGGTTGAAATTTGAAGAACGTCGTTGAAGTTTGAAGTGTATTTCACGGAACATGTACCTTTTGCGACAGGCTAATGTCGAGAATTCCTCACTTGAATCGCGAAACAGAGAGCAGTCGCCACTAGGTATACAAAATCAAGGACTTACAACAGTGCACAGGGAACTAAACAGCGAGAATCCGGTTGGCCTCGGCCACAACATCACTGCCATCTCCCATGGCTTCAAACTTGTCCAATCCAACCGCGCGTCGGCCCCCAGCATAAATGTCATCAGCGGTGGCGCGTCCGACAAACGTCGACTCGCCAGGTCCTCCGGGGAAATCGCTACGATGTGTGAGGCTTGAGTGCATTTACACACAGGAGACGTACGGAGCGGGGAGCCCTGCCAGGAAGTTGTTACGCTGATCGCGGAGATATTGGGCGCTGGGCAGCGATTGATGAGTCTCGACATTTCGGCAACGAGTATCTCGTTGCTCACTTCTTCAACGTCAAAGGAACGGCCGGTATGTACATCACAGAGGAGTCTTCTTTCCCGCCGTGGAATCCCTCCACTGCATGTATCATATCGCAATGCCCTGTAACGGATTGAGAGGAAGAGGCTCGGCAGAAGAAAGTTGAACGCACAATATACCTGATCGCCGGGCTCGACTTGCGGCATTGACACCATCGTCTGGTTGAGTCTGAGGTGCGGGTGCGCGGCGTCGTTGAGTTCCAACCCAGTCCCAAGACCGCAGCCGGCAAATCCTGTCCCGTCGAGATCAAGCTCGTTCCAGTCTTCCCACTTCAACGAGGGAGAAGCTGGGTTGCGGGCGCGGAAGAAAGGCCGCAGGACCCAGTACGCAGTCGCCAGGGAGAGCATCGGTAGGACACGGAGGGTCCCTTCTCCGGGGCCTGTCGACGACATTGCCGTCCACCCCTGCCAAGGACGGAAAATTGAGCATTGGGAACTGGAGATGTTGTTGTATGTTCACGGAGTGCCAAAGAAAATGCAAAAATGTTACTTACGGGGCGTTGTACAAATCCTGTATCGCATGGACACGGGGAGCGGCGTCGAATGGGTTATGGTCTTTCCATGCGCTGCCGCCTGCAAGAATGCTTTGGAAGCACCTTCGATACGTGGGGTCCTCCCAACGCTCGATAGATCCCCCGTCGACGTGCGGACCCAATGCAAATTTGGCGTCACCCGGGAACCGGATACGCAGACGGTCAAAGTAAGAGATTGGCGTGTCGAGGCGCACTTCGCCGGAACGATCGTTCCAGAGGGAGAGCAGCGCCTGCTGGGTCTTGAGGATATTAGGATGTGTCCGTGCACGCATTTGGCTTCGGGTGTTGTACAGTTCAAACACCTGGATACTGTCCGCGGGGAAACCTGCACAGAAGATCAGGGGCACAACGGGCAAGCCTGATGACTTACTCACCCTTGACTTGGCCGGGATTGGCGCCTACATATTCCTGGATATCACGTTTCCACGCGATCGCTTCCTGTGGCCCAATTTAAAAACGATTGGCACTGTAGCGGGAGGAAGGCACGCACCTCTTTCGGGACCGCGCCTTTGACAACGACGCAACCTGCGGTGCGAATACTGGAAATCTCCTCGGCGGATAGCCCTTTTTGGAAGCTTTCAAATGGAATCTGCGGAACCACCTGAGATGATGCAGTCAGCATGGTCAATGCATGTTTGGACGCCTTACCTTTTCACCCAGCTCTGCAATGCGCGCAGTTTCCACCTCAAGTGCCCCCAACACCTCCTTCCAGCTCTGAACAAGGCCTTCGTTCCACATCGTGCGCTTCAGTTCGGCAAAGCGGGGTGGGAAGACATCCGCAGAGTCAGATGGACGCAGGGAGGCGAACACGGCGGATATATCGCCTTCCCTCTTCTGGCCGCGTGGCGAGCTTGCTGACTCGGAGCTTGAAGACATCATCGTCCGATACAAGCTTCTTCCGAAATGCAGACCTCTTCGGCGCACGAACTTGAAGCTACTGTGGGCTGCGAGCATTGCAGTAGCCGCAAGTTACAGCAGTGTGGCTTTATATGAGTGCGGCAGGACCGACATCACGGAGTCAACGACATTGACATGGGCAGTGTTCAAATCAACTGACCACGAGAAGAACTTCAACTTGTCTGCGCACGGCGGACATAGACTTCCGCCTGGCACCTGCGATGGCAAAAGGAAAGCTTTCTGAGAACTTCCTGGCAACCCAAGGTATCCAGGCGTGCGGAGTACTAGTGCCGTGCCCGTTTAAGTTGAAGCGTTTTGATAGATTATCCGAGACTTCCCCGCGCTTCAATGATTAAGAGATGCAAGATATGGTCTCAGGATAATATATTGGCCGGGTCGAGGCTTGCCCACTCCAGTGATATCTCCGTGTCGCGCTCTTCGCAAGAAAATTCGACGGGGTTCCACCTAATTCCACTGTACAGCGATCCCCTAGACTCGTGACCAGTCTGCCACGGCAAATCTGTAGTGCAAGCACTATGCGGCACAGTGCTTGCACTGAAGATTTGCCGTAGAATGCAGACTGGTTACGAGTCTAGCGATCCCCGATTGTTGTGGAATTACGAGGGTCTTGACTGATAAAATCGAAGGTCATCTGGCGTATTTCTCGTGGACCTCGCTTTTCCCCATCCGAGCGCAAAAAACCAAGAGAAAGGTGTGTCTGTAAACGAAGAGGGGGTTTTAGTGGGTATGCGACCCATGGACAACAGAAATGGGATAGGTTAACTATTTTCGGGTCGGAGTCCCACACTGGTGTATACGTGCATAACGGCATTTCCTCCTGGACATTTTTCCCCTGGCAAGATCTGGCTAAAACCCAGCAACACAAGCGGATGACCTTGGAATGCTTCTGCAGACTGAGATTCATTATCCCAAATGCTCAAAAAAAGAAAAAAAAAGAAAAAAAAAAAAAGTGTGTCTGTAAATTTTGCGCGCTGGACCAACGTTGGACCTTTTGATATACGCGTTATGGAGTCATTAGCGTGGACAGCATATGTTTCACGGCAAATATGTTCGGGCATACCGGTGGCGAGGAAATATGGTGCGTACCACTTACGGTTCAGCTGGGTGTCTAACTTATACCTACCTGCTCACATAGGGCGAATTCCACTGTCTGTGGCGTCTCACGACATAAAAGCAGAGCATCACTGACTCGTCAATCGAGATGCTCGCCCTGAACAACCTCGGCTATATCGTCCGTTATGCCGAGGACCTGGTTGAGGGTACCGGACCTCGTCAAAGCAGTGATACCAAATGACTGGCACTCGCTCGATTACTGGAAGGATACATCCCGATGTCTCCAGTCTGCCCAGAACCCCACCGGAATTCCTGCGCACAAGGTATAAGCACTCCGCCAGGCATTTCGTTTATTCAACATGAACCCCCTTCCCAGATGCTTTCCTTCTATCTCTGGCCGGGTCCCAACCATCCTCTCGGACCCAAATGGGTGCTCTCTCCTGAGCCCTACGCGCTGGAACATGGTATTAAAATCAGCACGACTTATCTCGGCTACTCCATTGAACATGCTTGCGCCCTCACCGACTTCGTACCTGTCTCGTCCCGGCCAAATCAGGCCTGGATCCTGGCGAAGCTGCTCAACTATCTCGCTCCGGAGATGCATGGATGTCAGACGACTACGATGCGGCGACGAACCTCACCAGCGTGGTACTTATATGCCCTCGGCGCCGGGCTTGCGGACCGCCAGACGGAGCCCTCGCCCGGTTTGCAGCTGCCGGCACAGCATGTGAACCACGGGCGAATGGGAAATCCGGAGTTCATGCGGCAACTCGCGCAGAGCAGGGTGTTGGTTGGTATTGGGAATCCGATCGTGTAAGTCGGACTCTCCAATTGCTTTGCTAAGAGCTGGGTAGTTACGTTCCGAGCCGGATGCGCATCTCGGAGGTAGAGATTAGGCTGGAGAAGATCATTGAACACGACTGGGCAGGACAAGCGAAGCGACAGGAGGAGTGGTGTCACGAACCTTGTGGATGCGCTAAGGCTTGTAACATATGAAGTTCAACGGGATGTGGAAAACATGACGACTCCCCTTCACGTGCACAGCTGCAACAACAGATACGCCATATCAAGAAGCAAAATGGAGGACTGGTTGACATTTCAAGCGACCGACGTCATTCTCATTTGGTCATATCTGAGATTCTTGTATGTATGTTGTGTCTACCAAGTCCACATAGGCGGTTTGAAAGATACCCGCGAATAAGACATATCACGCATTCCACCTGTGCAGCCGTTTCAATAATGTATCCTTCGCACGCGCAGGATTCGATACAGCTAGCTAAAAATCGTTGGTTGGAATTTAGCTAGTATACGTACCAGACGAAGGTTCCCGAATTCTCTTGTCCAGGTAAATTTGAACACCAAATCAGGGCCAAAAGAACCAAAAAGACCCAGGGAAGACACAACAATTACACGAGTGAATGCTTAATGTGCCCTTTGCGCGCGGGGCAGGGATTCAATGTAGAGTCGGCCTCGGCCCTACATGTAGACCCGCCGCGTTCACCTGTATCGTGTCACCAAGGAGGCTCGAACTCCCGGCCTCCGGCAGTTTGATTTTACTCAAACGTCTGGGGCTTACCACTGGGCTATGGTGTCCACTACTTCGGCACGGAACTTTAAGCGCAATGATTTGGCCATGATGATCGTAGATCGTAATGAATTCCCCATCAGGACATACTTAGTTGAACCCATCACCGTTTCCAGCCGTTACCTGTACCTTGTTGCGTTCACCTCTGTTCACCTGCTGAGGTCACTTTGAGCGCTGTTTGTGAGCATTCAGATCCCTGGGGTTATACATTCTCGGAACATTGTTCGAAATCGAGCCTATCCTCCACTTCATGTATGTCCCACTTGCCTCGCCGTTCTTTCGATTTTTTGGACGGCCTAAGTACTATCAACCTAGAATACACCGCGGCCGCCGCGTGCTTGTCGGACGTTGTAAATGTGTCTTCGGCTCATGTATGCATTACGAAAAGTTCCCCCGCATTCAAGTCCTGGAGAGGGAAATAAATAAATATGGAGCGTGCTCTCGCCGCTCAGCCAGCGACAACGACCGTCCAACGTTTGAGTCAACTTTCCGTTCAAATCCTTTCGTTTGATCCCGTGATTGAGCGTGGGAATCTCGGTCCCGTCAAATCGCTCGCTCTCGTCTTCCTCTTGCACTTCTCTCTCCGCTTCTATTCCGTCCCTCCTAGCCCTCTCCTCTTTAACCGATGCCTCCAGCAATAACCCAAGGCCAAGCCGTTCGAAAGGCGGTCCTGGATGCTATCGCTTCGCCTAAATTCCTTCCCCCGCCTCTGCCTTTTGTGAATGCGATGTCATGGCCAGACTGCTTTGTGGAGGACAGGACGGAGGACGGAACCTCGAAATCGGCCCAAAAGCGTCTCTTCTACAGCCAGACTGGGATTGCCATTCTGCAGCAGTCAATCTTCCTGCTCGTCGTCGAAGAGCTCGCGGGCAAATCAGGCGCTTATTTATTGGTGCGAGCCGGTCGCTCCATGGATGCCCTGATTCAAATACCTCCTCCCAGGCGATCCGTACCGCCGTACAGTCTCGCGACGTAATGGAAGCTTTAGTAGAAAAGATCGACAAGAAACTACTCGCCAATATCGACACGTCGACGCTCGTCGACGCAGGGTTTTACGAGTTCATTGGCGTTTTGTGGGACGCTGAAGGCCGTAACACCGAGGTTGTGGCAACCTTGCTGCGCCCAATATTGGAACCGCTTCTCAGTGCCGCAGGGAAAGAGTTTTTAACCCTGTGCGTGGTGCCCGCCATTTCCATTACTTACACGATGATTCATATCCAACTCACCGTTAGCGAAACGGCAAAGCTCGCCGCGAGGCAGACCAGCCAACCAAAGGGCAAGGCTTCCGCGAAGTCGAAAGGGAACAAGACGGATGAGCAGCCTATACCGTTGCCGGCCGGTATGCTCTGTGATACTATTTAAACTCTTGTTCAATATAACGATCCAACTCAGACTTGCAGTTTATTGTGAACGTGCGAAGGGTGCAAACGACTGCTGTCCCCTCATCGGTCAGGGTAACTCCTTCTTTGCGCAGCGATGTGCTTATTCTATATCCTTAGGCTCTGCCGCAGACACCCCGTCACCCCTCGCAACCTGGATTCAAAATTTTCTACGGCCCGTCTAACTTCGTGCGCACCTTCTTTATTGACTCCATTCGCCCAAGATTTACTTCAGATGATTCAGAATGTCGGTCTCTCCCCTTCCGCGTTCGATCTCAACTCGGAAGCGGTCACCCGCGGGGAGGTCCTTACAGAAGACTTGCACGACTTCGTAAGTCTTGTACCCTTGGGATCTTTTTTTGTCGACGCTCACCTGAGTTATAGGACGGGCATGAGAGGAAGCTCGACCTGGCGGGCGCCAGGCTCGACCACAGCCCGCGCGCACAGCTGCAAGCGACCGAGCTTCTCAAAACGCTCCTAGTGACTACTTTCCTGCCCTGTTTCACGCAACGACTTACGCGCGAAACATAGACAGACTCAGCGAAGGCGGGCGAAGCGTCTCCGCGCTCGGTTTCTCTCGCACTAGAGGACCTCATGCGGACGATATTGGCACGTATCGCATTTTTAACCACCCCAAGGTTTCAGAGTGCTTATTCTGGCTCACCAGGACCTCTCACCTGCCGCTGCCGTTCCTCGGCCCGACGAGCGCAGCCGTACGGTAAGTAGTCTCTTTCAGCACTTGCCCGCGGTCCTTACGGACTTGGACAGCACATTCAGATGCCTCGATTCTCCCCGCGCGCGCCGGTGTGTTTTCCCCGTGCTGGAGTGCAGCCGCAGTCGATTAACCGCACCCCCCAGACACGGAGCTCGAGTCTTCCGCCCAGTCCTCGCACGCCGGAGCGCGGGGACCTCTTGGAACCCGGGTTCGAGGTGCGTTTCGCGACATTTTTGTGTCCAGTGAGCTGATGGAGTTTCATAGTACGATATCGGGAAGGCGCGGATGGAAACCCCAAAGGTCGGTGTCTGTTTACATATCCAGGTGCGCAGTCTGACTCACTGTTTTCGTAAGAACTCGGCCAGTGGTGCCAACGGGGCGATTTCGGGTCCATCTCTTCGTCTTCCACTTACTCCGAAAAACGGCCAATACACAGGACCGGTGTAGCTAGGTAGCAGACGGTGTGGGCAGTTTCAATGTTGTAATGTTCTCCTTCCTTTCTTACACTTCTCCCCCCTCTCTCTCTCTTCTTGGACTTCTCCCCTCTCTCTCTCTCTCTGCAAGTCCCAGTACAATCAGCATAGTTACCTTCACTGCATCCCTGTAGACTGTATTTTTTTGGCAATTCGTTTACTCGACAATGGGCGAGACGTTCCGGCACTTTTCAATTGCGTGAGACAGCTGTTCAACCACTGCTCATCCACATTTACAGGTTCAACTTCAGTTGACGAGCGTATGGTGGCGGACCAAACTTTGTGACAAGTCTAAGTCCTGATTTGGTAATCGTTACTGACGACTCAGTTTTTGTCACACAGTCATATAAACATGATAAATGCAACCAGCAGAGCCTACTTTACATATCTGCTGGACCAAAAGTTCAAAAAGCACAATTTATTGTTTTTCCAACTCGATTTCGCGCTTTTGATTGCGGATCAGCCGGACCGGTGGCTGTGTTACACCGCTAATTACTGCTTTGGGAATCCATCATTAAGATTTTGGATGTTCCACGTCCTCGGTACCCATGCAAGAGTTGGTGAGCAGCGAGTAGCGCACAAGGGCACTATTCTAATGCATATTGCATTGCTATGAGCTCATTTCCAACATGGAAAGTTTTAGTTTTCCAGCTCAGATTTCGCGCTTTTTTCCCACGGTCCAGACCACCTCCGTTTATTCTGAAATGAAAATTTTATCGACCAACCAGGCCATTCTGGTTCCAAATCTCGAATCGTGGAGCAAAACGGGTAAAACTCCGGTTTGACATGAAGTTTTGGCTGCCACCATACCCGATTTCGACGCGCCCGCCCATTGACCCCGAACTATGGAAGCAGAAAGAGAGAGGACGCTGCTATCAATCGGTGAGCGAGTGCATTGGACTTCAGACTACCTCAAAACCAGAATGGACTCGCACGTATGGCTTGCCGTGTCTCAGATTTTGTTTTGCTCAAGCACTCTCAAAATGCCATACCCATACTAATGGACTCTATTGGATAGTCTTAAGCTCCCCGTTATGTAGTACACTCTTCATTGATGTTCTACTGCATGAACAACTGTTGCTCTCCGGGACTCTCGCCGGTGAAGCTAGTGAAGGAGAGAAGCAACCACGAGCACAGCCACATGTTCAACTTGCGAGCATGTGCAAGTTGCCTTGCAAAAGAAATCCGGGAGGGGCTCCAAACGGATTGGTATTCAGTGCAACTCATGCACGAAGTTGAATGCGTACTACTTGGTTCAAGCACCCCATAGACTTTTCACTCGGCATGTCGGCAAGATGTTCAACTTCCCACGGTTCGCAAAAGGAATACGAAGCACAACACAGTCAATCGGACCTAAGACATAGAAACAAAATGGGTGGAAGCCGAGACTAAAAATGGATGTGGAGGGGAGATGCTCTGCCGCACTTCGCGGCCAATTGTGTCTAGAAGACCTGAGAAAGAGAAAAAGATTGAGCGGCAGCTGAGCCTGGTAATGTCGCAAATGGGTGTGAAGGGGAGATGCCCAGCGTTGTTTTGTTGTCTGAGTTTCTCCCCCGTGAACTCCCTTTTGAGGCGCCTACCAGTGTACACAAACTCTCCCTCATGGAACACGTTCCTGCACGAACGATTGTTCCTCTGTGGGATTCTGCACACCGGTTAATGAGAAGTTTAACCATGAGTATAGCTACATGTTCAACTTGCAACTTGCAAGTGCAACGCCATTGGGCGAAATCATTGAACGCGATTGAATCATCCTGAAGCGTTGGGTGAATCCGCGAAGAGCAAGGCAAAAAACGGAGGCTGTTTGGTAATTCAGAGGAGGGGAGTGGAGCACCGGGCTGCCCTCTAACTCAGCTTCTCAGCTGCTGGCTCGGTAGACCACGCCCAGTTATCTACAAGCTGCTGACTACTTACTGAGTGAAGCTAGTTGGGAATAAGAATTGAACGCGAGAGTAGAAAGAGGAGAGAGAATAGAGCCGCATTGGTGGCCGATTGTTCGGGGGTTTTTTATCAAAATTGAGGTTGAAAGTTCGGTGAAGAGGAAGAGGGATTCGAAGTTTTAACATCCAAGTAGTACTGTTGAATGAAGGGGGGAGTTTTACAGAAGGAGCGAAGACCTTTGAGAGATCACCAATTGCAATCTAACGCGGGGAGTCGAACCCCAGTCTGCGAGCCATTTTCTACGGCAAGCACCGCCGCATACACCACATCCGGTTACAGCAACCCGTAGGTTCATTGGCGAAGTTAGCCTGTAGAGAAATCCTGCTTGACCACTGGCAACCGAGTCCGTAGTACAAGTAGATGGTTGAGTTGCTGAAAACTAATCAGAAGCAGGGGTAGGATCACTGGCATCTGGATGAACGAAGAGTGGTCACTACCGATGTGCGGGGTCGGAAGTAGGAGTATTGTTCAGTGGGAAGTAGTAGTATGGTTTCGCGACTTCGAAAGTCTTTCCTCGAGAAGCGGATGAGAGCGTGGTTCAACCGTGGTTCAACTTGTGCCGAAACTCGGCCACACTCGCCGGTCTTGTCTTCGCTGGTACACGATTAACACAACGCACCGTGGGATCTGAAGTGCAGACTCATGTATATCTTAAGCACCTGGGTAAGAATCGAATTCAAAGTCCTTGAGTGAAGGAAACGAGGGTCAGCACCCCTGATCATGTTGCGAAAGCCACAGTCTTACCGCCTAAAATATCTGAAGAATGCTCGGATCAGTGCAGGCTCGAGCCCTACGATAATTCAAAGAGAGTTAACAATGGATCGAAGAACTAGAATTGGAGCTTACCGCTACTACTACTAAGACAGGGTCAAGATCTTGAAAAACTTGAAGATGCAGCGAGACCAAGTGCGTCGGTACTTTTCAAATGTGAACTGGATCCCGAGGCTGCACCTGTAACGAGTCACGAGCCAGCTCTCAGTCAGGTCAACATCGCGACGTCATACCAACATAAGCAGAATCTAAGTTGACGTTTCGAAGGCAATTCAACTGCGATGGATCCGAGTCAAGCTCGTTCATGCGGGCACAGCTCGCGGCATAGCCAAGGAAACCGAAAGTGTCCAGAGGGATTCAAGTAACAGGGAGAATCAACAAATGACTTGCGACTTTGCCGAGAGGCCCCAGATACGAGCAACACAGGGCGCGAGATCTTGGAGCCTGAAAACCCTGTTGAGACGGATTAAAATCACTAGAGCTTCGAGTGTGGCCAGGAATCACAGAGTAAAAGCTCAAAAGAACTCGCGAAGTTTGAACGGAGCAAGATAGTGGTCAGAGCAACGCGTCAAAGCACCGAAGACCGAAAGGAGGCGGTAAATTGGAAGCCGTGTGCACGGTGTGGCCGATTGACTGGAAATAACGCACGCCGGCACTTGGTGCGTCTGGGGCGAGGGTGGATGAAGTTGGAAGAGGATCTACAGAAGATGTATAGGAACTGAGTGGGTGAATTTAGAAGAGCCACGGAGCGGCCGCTTGCTTTGTCGCCCCGGAATGGTGGTGGTTGGAGTCAAAGAGGCTGCGTGGGAAGCCCGCGCTGAACCGGCTTGATGGTTCGGGGAATGCCGTAGTCGTCGTTCTCGTGGAACAAAAAAGGCTGGTTGGCAGTGAGGCGCGGGCAAGGTGATAGTAGAATACGGCGAGATCAAGCTATGACCGCATTCCGAGCCTTGTCCAGGACGAGGGAGTCAAATGGAAGCCGGAAGCCGGTTAAAAATTGGTTGGAAGTTCTTTTATCTCAAGGAAAAAAATTCAACGAATACCAACCAGATATTTGCAAGTCCGTCGTGGATTTGATGCATCTCTACATTTCAGGCGTCAGAGCTACAGACGATGCCTTTGAGAGAGAGAAACGCAAGTCCGTCATGGACTTAGTACTATAGTGCATTTTGATTTTTTTTTTTCCTGGCACAAGACGGTCGAGAACCTCCTCCGCGGATAATACGTTCAGACGTTGAGCCAGGACGGTTGAAGGAATGGTGGCAGCTCAATTATTGTGTTATCATGTTGATGAGCACTTGTACGCAGCCCAGCATACCTGATGAAAAAGCTGGACTGGATAAAGTCCGTGTAGGACTGATGATGCTTGAATCAACTGGAATCGTCGACGAAACGCCAAAAGTAGCGAGATAGGTAGAACGGGGCAGGAATTTGAGACGTACATGTGTGAGGCTGGTTTCGAACTTGATACAATGGCCCGCGGCGGCGGCGAGTCTTGGAGGCCGAGATGGCGGATGTTGGGGGTCGAATTCGAACGTGTTACCACGATGATTCAGCGAATGGGATGAATACTCGCGCGGATAGCACTTGCAGCATTGGGGCATTTGTGCTCGGTCAATTACATATCTTGCACAAGATCGCGGTTGAAGAACGGCGAATCCTTGGTGGAATAAACTCAAATCTTCAGCACAAATCGGCACGGACCGTGCCGAGATGATGCGCACGGGAACTTCCGCCTGCAGGAAAAAATCGAGCAGAGAGAACACAACCGAAGGAAAGCAAGATTGCACTACACTGAGTACGAAGGATGAAGCATGCAAACCCGTCAAAGAAGCTGAAGCGACCGATGGGTGTCATTGAGTGCGTAAGTCGTACTTTCAACCAAACGATCTCTGCCCACCGATTTTCCCTTTGTGCATATGTTGAGCGGCTTGAGTCTAAGCGAAGTCTGCGGACGTGGGCAAAAATTTACTTGGGAAGAATACCTCAACTAGACAGGTGAAATGTAGAGATTCGGTAGAGCGTGCTTCGAGAAAAGAGATAATCAACTTGATCGGGAAATCTGACTGGATAGGGCCAAAAAGACGCAGGGAGAACACAACAATTGCACGAGTGAAATGCTTAATGTGCTCTATGCGCGGGGGCAGGGATTCGATGTAGAGCCGGCCTCGCTCTACATGTAGACCCGCCGCGATCACCTATCGGTTTGTCTTTGTTTACTTTCTTGCCGACTGTCATCAATTTCTCAAACAGCTGTAAGCGCCATAATGATCGTCGATCATATAATGAATTCCCCATAGGGGTATATCGTGGCGGTAATTGCCGTTGCAGTACAAAGTTGAATCAACATCCTGGGTAGACCTGAGGTCACGCCGAGTGCTGTTCAGTTGCACGGAGCAAAAATCTGGGCTTGAATCGCCGGTAGCGACCGATTTATGTACATGCTCCGTAAATTGTTTGACACTGAAGATATGTATGCCTCCATTACAGTAATTCCACCGGGAATATCAGACAGCGGGAAAAAGAGGGCCCAGGTAGAACACAACATTTGCAGTGGGCAGAATGCATAATGTGTTCTGTCGCGCGCGCGGGGATTCGATACAGCGTTCTTAGGCCCCCGGATCAGGCTGGCGCTATATCTAGACCGGAGCTCGGCTACCTTAGTGTGTCACCTAGGGGATTCGAACCCCCGCCCCTACACTCCCAAATACATGTGAGGGGCTCTAAAGCATAAGCTTTACCACTGGGCCATGGTTGTCCACACAACGGTTGGAGCTTGAGAGGCGCCAGAAGGATCATAATGAATTCTCCATGGAGTATCGACGAACCACCGATCAGATTTGATTGAGAGCCAAAAGAGACGAAGCGAAAAGGCGATTTTGCTACCCCTCTTGTGTTAATTTATGGGTTCGTGGAGCTTTTGAATACAGCAACTCGTAGGTTCATTGGCAAAGTTAGCCTGTGAATAAATCTTGCTTGACCGTTGGCAACCGAGTCCTACAAGTAGATGGTTGAGTTGCTGAAAACTGATCTGGAGCAGGGGCGAAGAAGAATGGTCACTACCAATTTGCGGGGTCGGAAGTAGGAGTATTGCTCGGTGAGTAGGAGTATGGTTTTGCGACTTCAAAAGCCCTTCCTCGAGAAGCGGATAAGAGCGTGGTTCAACTGTGGTTCAACTTGTGCCGAAACTCGGCAACACCCGTTGATCCTATCAATCAACCGGGATCTTCCGTCCCTTTTTTTCTCTTGACTTTCACTGGCCTCAAACGCAGGTGTGGTGGTAGAGACTCTGTGGGCTCTCGATGCTTCGCTCCTTTGCTCGTTCGACTTGTTTTCGGTGTCGTGCGGAGGAACAGATGCTGGAGCCGGATCGAGTGTGATGAAGACGACACGACGTCGGACGTATACGGACGAGGGCAAAGCATTGTGGTCGGAGTCGGTCTTCAAGTTGAGCTGAAGAGAACCTCCCTTGTATCCTGAACTCGACCAATCTCGTTCAATCTCAACTCCATTCTTGTCAGCCGCATGTCAGCCTCCCCATTAATATTCAAAATCCCGCGCGCAAAATTGATCGGCAGCCTCTCTCTCTTCCGCACCACCACATCCCTATTCCCCTCTCCCACATCCTAAGCCGTCCCACATCCCATCCTATCTCGCCCCGTCCACGCCGCATCCTATGGCTCACCTCACCACCGCCCTCCTCGGCTCCCTCTCGCGAGTATTCTTCCCTCCCTCCGCGCCGGACCTAGGCATCTCGCACAGCAAAAGCGATCCCGATCTTGCCTTGCACGTTGACACGCACTTGCATCCCGCCAGTTCGACGAGCGTGCGCCCGCGGCCCGCCAGCGCGATGGCGATTGAGGGGTATTGGGGGTGGGGATGGGACACGGAGGCGCAAGGCACGACGCTACGGAGACGAACAAGAACGGAGCGTGATGTTGGACTCAAGGTGCGTTTCTGTTTGCCTGCGCTTCTTGTTATTCGTGTCATGGCGGGGCTAAGCATCGTTGAGCAGGCTCCAGCGGACGTGAAGCTCACCGACTCGCCCGTGCTCTGTCAGCCACCTCGTCCCGCCCGCACTGGCACGCCTTTGCCCATTGCCGGCGCTCCTGTCGCTCCTGCCCCACTGGTAGATGTCGTCAACACGCTAGCGCCCGAACGCGCCGGCCCCACCGCGGCCACGCTCCTTCCCACATACACGGCCGACCGCCGCGACTACTCTGAGCCCGACTCGTCCTTCGAGCTCTCCCACTCGTTCGATATCTCCCTCATAAGCGACACCTCGACAGACGACTCTGAAGGCGATGGCTCGTTCTCGTTCCCACTTCCGCCCGCGCCCGCCCTCGTTTCCACGTATGGCACGCTCCAACGCCGCGCTGACTCTGAGCCTGACTCGTCCCTCGATTTCTCCCACTCGTTCGACATCTCCCTCATAACCGACCCCTCAACGTCCTCCGACGAATACTCCGAACTCAGCGACATATCGTTCGGCGCCTTCTCCCTCACCCTGCCGCCCCAATCCCCAGCACACCCGCGACGCCCCTTGAATCCGGGTCGGGATAATCGGGCTCCACACCCCCTCCGGCGCACCGTTCGATGGCACGGGCGTGCTTTCGTTCGGCGTCTGCGGCCGCGGCTCAAGTTCTCCTCCTCCTCCTCCTCTTCCTCATATTGCTGCTCGTACCGCATCTCCTCCGCCTTCCCGTGCCTCCCAGACGCCGACGCATAGCATGAGAATCAGCGACACGGCGCGGACTCGGATTGTCACGCACGTTCCTGGAAGAAGCGGTGGGGACGTGGGCGCGGGACCCGGAGCACCTGCGGCTGGGCGTCATTGACGAGGAACTGACCGTTGTTAACGATCGCGAGGAGCCGGGGGATCCGGACCTGGACGTCTACCACGGGCTGGGTGCAGCGCAAGTCGATGTCGGTGGGGACACAGATACCCGGATCAGCTTCAGGTGCGGGGGCGGGGGCAAGAGCAAGAGCAAGAGCGGGAGTAGGACACGCGTCTGTGTCGATCGTGACACGATTTCGAGTGGGCTCAAGCGCCTCAACCCACCGCCTGCTCCGCGCTCCAGATCTAGACTTCAGGCTGCGGGTGTTCCGACACGCCCTGCTTCCGTTCCTGGGCATGGTCATGAGGCACGGCCCGGGGTTTGGCGTGCATGATGCTGAAAAGGGTGGTGTACGTTCGTGGGCGGAGTTGGAGTCGAGAGGGAGCGCGAGGGGGTAGAGTGGGAAAGAGGGCAAGAGGCAAGAGGGCGGACGCTATGGCAGTCTACCCCACTTCTGAAAGATTAATGTATCTTTATGTGTACGAATAGATGGCGTGGCGCGCGCAGCTTGTACGAATGAGTAGAGAGGACACTGCTATGAATGGCTGATCGAGTGCATTGGACTTCAGACTACTTAGACCAAAATGGACACGCGCGCATGACTTTCGCCGTGTCTCAGATTTTGTTTTGCTCAAGCACTCTCAAAATGCCATACCCATACTGATGGACCTCTTACATAGTCTCAAACTCCCGGTTATGTAGCACGCTCCTCATTATTCTACTGCAGTGCTCTCCGGGACTCTTTACACCGGATGAGAAGTTCAACCACGAGCACAGCCACATGTTCAACTTGCGAGTGCAACGGTTCGCAAGATGCATGTCAAAAGAAGTCCGGGATGTAATCCCAGAAAATCGACGCACTTCTGCGTAACGTTGATCGGACCTTTGAACGCCTAGTGCTTGGTCTCAATCACGGTCCTCGACTCCTTGATCGGTCGGGGCAAAAAATGAACTTCCCACGCACAGAAAAAAAAAGTGAACGGCATCCGATGTCCAGCCGCCAGGGACTTTTGCCCGAGAAGCGCAGCGTGTCACGCAGATTATTTTAGGCCGCGGACGAACACGAAAATACGAGGTTGATGTTGATTTCGGAGGTACAACTAGTCGCGACTCGCTAGTAAACGGTCTCGTTTTGCCTTCATCGTTGCCCTCGAGAGTGGCCACGCAGCCTGCAGCACAAGGGATTCCATACAGTGTGTCTAGCCCGCCGGATCGCCGGCGCTGTATCCTATTGTGTCACTTGAGGGATTTGAACACCCACCAGCACTCTGAGCCGATTGATTGAAGGTGCGCAACGCGACACTTGACGCGGAGCGAAGCCTCACATGCGAGCAGTATCGAGGAAGAATAGAAGGTGTCCTGAGATATTTCGGTGCTGTGGGATTCAGACTATGCTAGAACCAAGATTGCAGAGAATGCAGTTGCGATATCGGATCTTGGCGCAAAAATGGTGCCCAAAAATGATACCCAGTGAGAACACAACAATTGCACAGGCAGAAAGCATAATGTGTTCTTCGCGCGCGGGGGGATTCGATACAGCGTTCTTAGGCCCCGGATCAGGCTGACGCTGTATCTAGACCGTCGCTCGGCTCCCTTATCGTGGCACTTGGGGGAATCGAACCCCCGCCTCTACACTCCAAATGATCAAATGTGTGAGGCGTTGAAAGCATAAGCTTTCCCACTGGGCCATAGTGTCCACACGCAGGACCACGCCGGCACAAGCCATCTCGATTTGCAGCGATGCTCAGATGCTCAGATGCTACGGAGTCGAACCTCGAATTGGACGTAGATCTTCACCGTTCGTTACAGCAGTTTGCATAATTTCGTGAAAGTCCCAAAATTTTGCGCGCTGTCACGTGCCAGTATGAATGAACTGCAGGCTACTGCAGGGGAGGTCTGCGCCATGCCGCAGTCTTAGTTTTGCTTCGGATGACATCCCATTGCACTCACATGTCTCTCACAGCCCTTGAACATGGATGCCGGCCTCATGCCGCACCTTCGGCGCTTGCCGAAGTCCATCAATCGACATCCTTGAGCGTTCTGCTCCTTTTCCAAGCCCCCCGTGAGCATTATACTCCCATCCCATCCATGAAAAGTGCCTTGAAAGTTGGGGAACACTCTCCAGGATCGTGTGATTGTACACATGACAGCGCGCAAAATTTTGGGAGTTTCACGAAATTATGCAAACTGCTGTAAGCGGAGGCGGAAGCTTCATATTGACATCCCGATGGAGCACGAGAAGAGGATTGTGGCGGCGCGTGCTATGAATTGTACCAGACTCTACCACACTCAGGGATATGATCGCTAGTTCATCAACCACCGAGGCACAAATTCATGCCGTCTCTCCGGTTTCGTTACTTCTGAGGCAAAGACTTTGTAGAGAATAGTTGAAGTCGATCTCGGGAATCGACCGGAAGTAGGTAGGGCAGAGTCGAGGAGATATGAATCCTGCGAGTCAGAGACACCAATAAGCCTGCTTCTCAAAGCACGAGCAAGTCCACTTACCCCGCTTTACCAGGTTCTCGTGTACACATGGACTCGGAGGCCAAACTCGGGTCTCTCGAGCAGCCGCGCCAGCTGTGGCAAAGGAAGGGAATTTTTAGGAATCTCGAGCGGTGGAGGGACTCAACCAAAAAATGCTCAGGCTCATGTGGGGGAAACTCTTAAACACTACTCGCGGCAATTGCCAAGTTGCGACTTTCAACTTGCCTTCAACATGTCTTCAACATGCCGTTCAACGGCGGACGCGGCGAAAATAATCGGCGAGCTCGAGGAGCAGTTAACTGGATGAGAACAAATCGAATGAGGTCCGACCTTCTTGTTCGGACCGTAGGCATGAGCCACGATCGCCGACAGCGTACGACACCTGTTTAAAGAGTTTGTTTGATCTCGTGATTAGGCGTGGGAACAGACTTCGGAATCGTGACTGGACTCCTTCTTCCTTTCCTCCCGACCAGAAGAACACCCCGATGCCCAAGCCTACCCTCGGCAAGAGCGTTCGAGCCGCTGTCCTGACCTGTATCTCTAGTCTCACCTTCGCCCCGCCCCCACTGCCCTTCAAGTTTATCAGCGACTTTCGGTGGCCTCACTGCTTTAACAACCTTGCTACAGACGACGATGCCACTCGGTCGCTGGCGGCTCAGCAACGCGGATTCTATCACCAAGCCGGATATGCAACCCTGAATCAGTCTCTTTTCTTGATGGTTGTTGATAGCCTGGTCGATAAGCCTGCTGGATTTCTCTTGGTACGTTGAAGCTGATCACTCACGAACAAACACTAAGAAGAACGTTCCACTTTAGGCTTTACAGACCGCGATCTGCTGCAACGACGTTTTGAAGGCCCTCGTAAACAAAATCGATCCCAAGCTGGCAGAAAACATAGAACCCACGGCTCGAATGGACATCGGTTTCTGCCAGCTCATAGGCGTCATGTGGGAACTCGAGGGGCGCCGCTCTGAGTCAGTTACAAGATTGCTTCGTCCGTTTCTGGCGCCTCTTTTGCAAGCAGCGGGAGACACGTTTATTGCTTTGTGCGTGTCGTTTCTACATTTCACGAGGGTCGGCCCGATGTCTCAATTGCTATCAGCCATTCAACTGCATCGACGACTAGAACCAAGGCCAAGGGCACAGTCAAGAAGGCAAAGAATACCTTGGAGACGGAAACCGGAACCGAATCTCACAGAGAAAACCCCCGGTCGTCCGGTATGTTCCCGCACGCCGTAACCTTAGGCTGTTGTAAGTTGATGTGACGATGCCAACAGACCAGCAATTTATTGCCAATGCCAGAGCCATCCAACGGGCTCGTGTTTTCTTGTTTCTTATCGCAGCGACCCTTATCCTATGTTCCCAGGCTCTCGCTCAGGCATCCCCTCATCTGCAGCAGGTACGCACGCATCCTATCATGACAGCGAACAACTTGTTCACGGAAGAAAACAGGAAGACGACCCTGAAAATGTCGGTTTTCCCCCGCTCGTCTCGCACATAACTTACCATATTGATATTGCAGCTTTGCGGACTATCTCCTTCGGCGTTCCAACTTCGTACTCCCGTGGCTCCTCGCGCAGGCATCTTCCTTGAAGGTTCACATGACTCGGTACGCCGTACCCTCGCTCTTAAAAGTGTGTCTTCAATGTTCACCGGAAATCTAGCCGCCACGCAATACAGATCTTCCCGCGGCGGGAGTTAGGACCGTTCACCGCCCGCGGGCACTTCTTGAAGCCAAGCAAATGTTGGAGAAGTTGCTCGTATGTGCCCGTTATCTAGTGCATGGGTTTACTGCCAGTCTGATTATCATGCGACACAGACGGAGCGGGATGGCCCGCAGACTCCGCCCTCGCAAGCGGAGGTTTCAGCGGCAATGAAAGAGCTGCTGATGTCAATTTTCGTATGTATCACGTCCAACCGCGTTCCTTCGTAGTGAAAATAACTATTTGGCCCACTAGGAACTGTCGCCCGATGCGGTGGCCCAGTCGAGGGACCGCAGTCGTCCAGCACGTATTCGCCCTCTTGATACTTGCCCGCGATCTCACAAATCTGAACAGCATATTCGCACCCCTCGCTTCTCCCCCCAAGCACAAGGTCACACGGTGCATTTTATCTCCGAGCTAGAGCATTTCTACAGTCAATTAACGCAACCGCTGATAGACTAGGAGCTCCAGTGTGCCCGCCGTGCCTCGCACGCCTGAACACGGCGGCCGTCTGGAACCCGGCTTTGAGGTGTGTTTTATCTACCGTCAGTTTCCTCTCCGGTGTGCTGATTGTATCTAGCTCGACTCAGTGAGGGTGTGTCCAGCGACACCGAAGAACTTGGTTAGTGCTATTTCCGTGTCCTGAGCGGGCGCTTAAGAGTATGTGCATAGAATGTGGGTGGCCCAAGTGGGGCGGCAGGCTCGGGCTACGCTGGCCGTCGTCGACCCTTAACACCGAATAATGGGAGGCAGGGAGGGAAGGGGTCACTTTAGATCGTTTGAGCGAACGGACATCAGAACGCGATAGGCTGCTGCATAAACTTTATCCGTGTGTATCGACATATTTTCTTGTTCTTCAGCCTGGGCATGGTCTTGGACTTCATAGAAGCTTCTCCTTGTTGTAATAATTGCAATACTCAAGATACTCGCATTATTTTCTGATGGACTGTTCTCTAAACTCTGGCGGCTTTGGGGAAAAAAGAGAAGTTCAACCCCAAGCACAGCCACATGTTCAACTCGTGAAAAAAATTCTGGGCTTATATCCGATCGAGTTCATACACTTCTTCCTAACATCTGCCGGAGCTGGAATGAATGCTGTTCGATCTCAACCAAGGGGGCTCGAATTAGGCATAGCAGTCGGGAAGAAAATCACCTGCCCACGCACAGGAAAAAATAAAGTGAATGTAATTGATGCCCAGCGACTTCTCGTCCAAGCTCTGCGTGAACGCCAGGAGCGGCGTGGAACGCAGGTGGTACAGCCCGAATGAACACGAGAAATACGATGTTGATGTTGATTTCGGAAGTACATGTGCCGTACAACAGTCGCGACTCGTGGATAAACTATCTTGGCATCAGTCTATGTATCTGAGGCTACTATCTCGTCGGCGCATTTGATTCTGGAAGTTTCGGACCTGGCCTTCCGATTGTTCAGAATCTCAGGTCTCATTTCTCAGTAATTCTTCCATTGTCTTGTCTGCTCGTAAGCTTTTATCCACAATTCATTTTTCATGTTCACTTGAAAGCGTCGACCCGGTCACCAAAGTTCCGCTTGCTGAGGTTATCCGACCCGGGCGTCGCACACTTCTTCCGCAACGCAACCGACTGGAGAATCGGATCCAAGGTAGAAGACCTGCAGGAGGAAGCAGTATCACGGTGCCGAATTGAGGGAAAGCAAAGGCAATCTATGGGTTGAGCCGGACTTGGAAGTATGGCAGTCGATGCCTAGAAAAGTGGGAAAAAACCCCGAACATCTAAGGGATGTTACTGTATATCGATGGTTGCAGAGGAGGCGCCGATGCAGCTACTTGACTAAAACTATGAATAACTTGGAGTCCATCAATATCGAGAAGAGGACTCCCTTCTGAAGTTGGTTTGCAACGCAGCCGAGAATCCGACTGGACGGTAAGGCTTTCGTCCTGTTTGCGTTGTCTTTCCTCTAAAAATCGTACCACGTTGATTTCTTTTGCCAAAGTCCCACTGTCGGTTTGCTCAGAATTTCTCGAGTCTCAACTTTCTCGATCACAACAAGGACGGTAAGAGCAGGGATGCAGGCTTGAAAACACTCAACGAGTCAGGCTTATTTGAGGGTGTGACACAGACTTTCAAGTTTCGATTACAGGCGAGTAGTCAGCGTCGTAGACACTAGGATTGTTGTACCTTGTTGAACAGGCCCAAAACTCGCTCGGTCGACACTCGCGTGTCGACCAGCTCGCATTGGACCACACCATTTCCTGGAAGTCGTCGGAATTGTAAAGACCAGGTATCGGAATGAGTTGATGTTGTCTAGTAAATGTTTTGTTCTTCTTCATTCGGCGCGGCTACTCTCACCCGAGTTTTTGTACCTTGCCCGAGATGCCCGGGGCCACGTTGAACCAGTCTAATTTGTCCTGAGTGGATAATGGGTACCTGGACAAAAATATGGAACAGTGTACGCATTTCCAAACAGTGAACACGGCTGTTTGACACAATTCTTACTCGACACAAGACACATTTCCTTCGCTTCGCTCCAACGACCGAATCATTGTGGTAAATAGCTAACATTTACTGATTCAGTTAGTCAATTGGAAGCAACAATCAAGCCAAAGCGGACAAACGCGAGAGCACCGCGCCGCGCCTCGAAATGGGATCGCGGAGGTGGATGTAACAGGATGTTCAATTCCTCTCTCTGGCATGTACGGATGGCAGGGGCTTTTTTTTCGCTTGAGAGGACACGAAGCCTTCTGCCCCGCGAGAATGGCAGGATGCCAACACAGGTCACTCGTCGGGTGACAACAGGGTTGCGACGCGGTCTGTATAGGGGGTCAGGAGTGAAAGGAACACCACATACCGAATGCAGGACAAAGGTGCAGGACTGAACACACGTTCAACCTTATTTTCGACGCGAATCTATCGTAAAACACCGTGAACTTGATTACACCTTCTGTTGATACAGACTTGTTCAATGCTGGCCTGTCTGGGATTTCCGAGCTCACAATTTGCGCCAGCTGTTCTCCTTGCTTTTATCTCCTTCCAAAAATTGTAGTACCCGAGATGCCCGATACAATGTTGAACCACCAGTTTGGCATTTCCTCATCCCAAACGGAATACAGATGTCAAATCAAGACTGAATTCTGACACATTTGAGAAAGTGTTGCAGCCGCCCGCCCAACGCCCGCCTTGTCACAACTTTTATTGGCTGAACCGGAGGTTTAGCTACCCTGGGGAACTTGGATTTGGGCCATCTTTCGTCCACATGTACAAACACAAAATTCGTCATTCAACGTTAGTAATAGTGGTCAAATATCTCAACAGATTTGCAAGCATTAACCATTTTGGGCAAGGATTCATATCAAATTCCCAATCTTTTCAGTCTAATTACAACTTTTGTGAATATTTGTCATTACACATTGTCAGATGCCGTCCCCAATGTATCACCTGCTGATGGCTCACGCGCTCACGGTTGGCCAGATTCAACCCAGATTTCCACATATTCAACAATCCACCAGTTGTTGATCCATCCATGAGCCTGAAATCATCCTCCAAACAGTGCGGCATTGACAGAAAACAAAACAAAGGTACGAGTTCACTGTCTATTTATTCAGTATTGTCTGTTGCAAGTCTGTTGCACGTTTGTTTATTGTACGCCGCTAGTAGGCCAGTGGTTGGTTCCCCTCACTGCTGTATTTTATCAGTACCAAGGCTAGATTATTTCCTTGAGACTGACATACAACCTTTCACCGTCCCCGACCCCCATGGATCGTGTGTTTGTCCCTCGTTGGATTCCTAGTTGAATATCAAGGAAAATGCCAGCCATGAAACTCTGATGTATCCTGTATGTGGCTTCCTTTCCAAGGTTGAGCATGCACGCGGTGTCTGTCCATAATACACCGAGCTCGTGCCTTGCCCATATACTATTGAGGGCGAACATATTACCTCTTGACTTTCTCTGACAATGTTGCCAAAAGGATTAAGCTACAACGGTGACTTTTGACTGTGTGCCCGGCCCCCGCCATCACATATTACAGTGACATAGGCAAGGAAAGGAGAAAAAGGGGGTATTGCTTTGATATCACCCGACAGAAGAACAGGACAAGTAGTGACTGGTGAGATTAAAATCATTAAATATTGTAACCAAAAATTACATACTGGACCCCGAAGGTTCAGACACCCGCCTCGAAGAGGCCCAATCCCACGTCATTTAAGCCAATGAACCCGACCGACGGAATCGGGCCATAACCTAAGCAAGATTATGTGTCAGAAGGCGGCAATCATTGGCTGCGCGGCCGCGACGGAGAATTTTGGCAGAGAGTTCAAGTGTGCGATCATTTTACGCAAAAACTGCTGACGAAAATGTGATTTACTCTCAAAACTAAAAATCAGGCGCCCTATATAAACCCTTACCTAACGGTAACGGGAATATAAGATGTCTCAGGATATGTCAAGTCTCGAACCGCGATGTCTCTCCCCAAGCAGAACACTAGTAGCACTTTTGCTGCAAGCTTTGGAGCTCCAGAGGAAGTACACCCTGTTTTGATAGCAGGCGCAGGTACGTGTAATGGCACTTCCTGGAATATTGCGTCTGATGCCGGGGCACAGGACCTGCGGGAACCCTTCTCGCGGTAAGTCGTTTGGACTGTTGAGGACTGGAAGTTTCTCATTGTTATCCAGCTCTGTCTGGCACGCCTCGGTGTCCGTCCTTTGATTGTGGACTCCAACCATTTCATCGACCACGAATGGGGCCGTGGCGATGCTCTGCTTTGTCGGTCAGTGATTCAGAAACTGTGGGTTGACCTTGTAGATGTACTTATCAAGTCAGGACTATCGAGGTACTCCGTAATCTCGGTGTGGGTGAGGCTCTGATTGGGAGTGGGAAGTGTATCCCTGAACGCGCGTATTGGGTCAGTCAGGTCTACAGCGATTATTTTTTCTGCCTCCTGAAATTATAATAGGACATGACGGCCAACCCTCCGGCTTGCACGACACTGAGCGACTTCTTCCCGGCGGAACTCGACATTGAAGATTTATACGCGTGCGTGTTGTGTCCCCGTACGATGAACATTAATCCGAACCCATATTCAGACTGGCGATCCGTCAAGGTCTGGTCGAGAAAATCCTCACGGACGCGACCACGGCATCATGCGGGGCAACGGTGCTCCGCCCATGGGCCGTGGTGGATGTGCAACTGGATGAAAAGGATGCGGAAAATAATCCCGTTATCGTCAAGCTCAAGTCGAAATACGGCGAGAGCAGGGAGGTTAAAGCCCGTTACGTGGTCGGCTGCGATGGCGGACGGAGCACTGTGCGTCAAGCTATGGCCAAATATGGAGTCACCTTGGACGGCGGTGCCCACGACTCCGTATGGTCTGCGATGGACGCCGTGGGTGTCAAAACCGACTTCCCCGACACGCAGAAGGTCTCGTACGTGATCGTTATTCCACGTCTTGCGAAACATGCACTGATTATTTCCTTGGATTTTTTTATTCTACAGAATTGTCGCAAGCACACATGGTGCGATTATGATCATTCCTCGAGAGGATATCAACGGCAAGAATTGCATCCGATTTTATTGCGAGGTGGAACGCGGAGGGACTCCGTCCCTCGACGATGTGGTCGCAACGGTCCACAAGGTCTTTCAGCCATATACTTTCTCTTGGGATGAAATCAACTGGTTCACAATCTATACCGTGGGTCAGCGCATCGCATCCTCGTTCGACGTCAAGCAGCGTATCTTCCTCGCCGGTGATGCAGCTCACCTTCATAGTCCCACAGGTCCGTAGTATTTTCTCGTCAAACCGGGTTGTTATTGATGTATAAGCTCAGGTGCTCTGGGAATGAACACATCTCTGTTGGATGCCCACAATCTCGCCGTCAAAATCGCGCTCGTGGAAAACCGGGTTGCGAATCCAACGGTCTTGTCCACGTATGCGCTCGAACGGCGGGCAGTTGCGACCCATCTGGTCGAGATGGACGTGCAGCTTATCCAGATTTACGCTGATCATGGAAAGAGCGACAACCCCGAGGACATAGTAAAGCTCGTTGCTTTCCAGGCTGAGCATTTCGCATTCCAGGCCGGGACGAACATCACGTACGCGGCGAATTGCATGGTGGACAGTGTTTTGCATGCGCCGTCTGCCATGGCGAAGCTCGTCGGTGGCGAAGGCTTGATTGTTGGGCGACGCCTCCTTCCAGCCTCGGTCAGGAGATACAACCATGGAATGACCTGCAAGATTCTGGACGCGGCACCATATGACGGACGGTTCACCATCTTCGTCTGTTTCGGGGATTTGATTGCACCTGGGAAGGTTGAGCTGCTGGAGCTACTGCGAGCTTCGGTACATCGTCCTGGCGGGATGTGGCAGCAGCTGGCCCTGACTTCGACGTTTGGCGCAACTTCGGTCTTCCGCTTTTGTGGGGTCACCACCACTTCGCATCTTTCTGTGGAGGCGGCGGCTTTACTTCATTCCTCTGCCCCAAGCCCTGCCGCGGCGGAATCCCGTGTAATTGACGCGGCCTCGTTATACTGCGACGACGTGCCCTGTCTCTCACCGTACGCAAAGCTTAGCGCCAATGCGGTCACAACCACGGCGCTCGATATTGTCAGTGTGAAAGCTGCGGCCGGGATTCTTCTCCACCCTCTCCATCAGAAATGGGACGTTGATATGGAAGTCGGTGGGCTCGTCGTTGTGCGTCCCGACGGGCACGTAGGCACCCTAACCCGTGGTCTGGACCATGTTGCTTGGCTCCAGGTGGAGGAGTACTTTGAAAAATTCTTATGTACTCGTAGAGGTGAATTGTACCAGTAATTGCATTGTGTATTTACGATAAAGATATGTGTCTCTCGCAGCTTAAGGGTACACGAAAAAAAAAAAAACTTAAGTCTCATTCATGATTATGTACCGGAGAAATGCACCCACAGTGTTCCCCGGACCTTAAAGAGGCCGATTGCAGGTACGAATATTGTCGTGGGTACCGATAGATCATCGCAGAATTTAGATGCGCCGCGACGCATGCGGGCAGGAGGCAGCTAAGCTGCTGGAAGCCGGAATAAACTGCGGTACATCATTGCGTCTCAACTGCTAGATGGTTGTGAGACGCCTGTTTAAAAAGGACCTGAATGCAACTGGAGTGATGCATGCAAGAAGCACCCCAAAACCAGAACAGAACGGCACATCTTTCGTCTTGAGCTCATCATAGGAACTACACCCATATGCACGGGGAATCTCAAAACGGACAAAGTAACACGCACTGGAGGGCTCGGGAGGGAAGCACCTAGCGCCGGGAAGTCGGACTGTGCTGAAGGGCAACTGCGAGACCCGTTGCTGCGTTGCTTGAGGATTGCGAACTCTCTCGGGAACCAGAAGGCGGGTTGGAGTAACAGACTGATTCGTCTGATATTGCATAACGTCGTTGAACCATTTCTGACCTCTCGCAACCGATGTATCTCATGCCGAGCTGTTGCTGACAGCGGCATTACCCTTTTCTCATTCATCGCTGCAAACAGACAGAGTCCTTAGCTAAACTGGACTCAGTGTATGCAGAATTTCAACCAAGTGAGCCAAGATAGGAAACCGGTTGAGATCGATTGGAGACGTCATCGCCAAGAGCCAAGGCATGCTTTTAAATTGGGTCGGTCTCGCCCACGTCGCTTTCCTCCTACCACCACACCACATAACCATGGATTTTCTCAACAAACTCACCGGAGAGAACCAGAAGGGCGAGAACACGAACGCGAATACGAACACGCAGGCGTCCAGCGGAGGAGGTGGATTCATGGACAAGATCAACGGCGCCATGGGAGGTGGAGCGGCTGGCGAGAAGAAGGAAGGTGCGTATCCTGCTGAACGGTCTGCGCTGCACGCCGCTCATCGCTGTTCCAGATTTCCTTGACAAGGGTAAGGCGACTCTCGGCTAGAAATGCATCAATTTAACGACCAAGCCAGCTGTCGACTTCGTGCAGGAAAGGATGGGCGGCGGAGACCAGTCGAACGAAAACGCTTTGGAGCAAGCCAAGGACGAGCAGATCTCCGATGCGATCCGCAGGCAGTACAAGACGTAAGTCCAGTTCTCCCCCCATGACACTGTCTTTCAACTGATAACGAACGATAGCATGACTGGGTCGGACTTCCCTATCAAGGACAAGGAGTGATTCAGCTGAGAGCTTTTCATCACTTCCGAGTGCCAGACGTCGGACACTGCTTGAATTGTAAATTAGAGCGAATTGAATTCTGATCGATCCTTGGCGGCTTACAAGACGGACGAAGCCTGAATGGGAAGTTGACAAACGACCGGGAATGACCGTTACCACCGCGAGCGGCGAGGCGAGTCTTGTTGGACGACATGATCATGATGTTTATTGGTGGCACTAGGCCCAGCCGATGCTGCTGACCCTTGACTGACCCAAGAGAATTCACAAGGATCTTGCCTGACTTCTCAATTGAGTCTTGGAAGCGCCACAAGTTCCTTATGAGAGTGGAGGTTCGACACCTTGATATCGCAGGTGGCATTGACGCAAGCCTTTTACGCACAAGTACGGAACGAGCGGTCGCTCATGATTGGTATTTCCGCATCGTCTGAATATCCCGAAACAGTGCCTCGAGACGCCGGTCGTCGTTTATCTTCACTAGACTGGAACAGACGTGACTTGCGGATTGACGGTGCGAGTAACAGATAGACATACCTCGGGATCACGCTTTTCGCCTCGTCGGCGGTCGCAGGACACAGATTCGCGATCTGTGCGGTCTCGAACTGCGTCAAAGCGGGTTCTCGCCGGAGGGTGCTTGTCGAAGGTCAATCCAAGCATCCAGAAGAGCGAACGACGCACTCGCGGACAACTCGTGGACTGTGCTGGCGGAATCAGTCATGTTAAATTTGGTGAACGTTTTCACAGACTCCAGAGTCTTAGCTTGAGAGCTGACGCGTCCTCCTCTTGTTTGAACTTTGAGGGCGATGTCGGAATTTGGTGGCCATTTGGTGGCCATGGCAGGAAGAGACAAGGCTGAGTGACCGTGACGTCACGCGTACAGCCTTTCGCTTCTCCCAAGCTTAGTTTCACTGCCAGCAAGCTTTCGGTGCAAGACAGTGACACCCACGAATGGCGGACGCCGCGCGCGCTTCCCTGGAACCCATACGCCGCGCTGAAGACTTTTGGTTCTCCAACGACCTCTTCGTCCTCCATGCAGAGAATACCATGTTCCGTGTCTCGAAATCTGTGCTGATCGCGCGCTCAACTGTGTTCCGCGAGATGGCCATTGGCCGCATTCCAACAATCGGAGATGGAGATGGTCGATGGATCTCCTGTTGTTCGCCTGCACGACGCCGCTGCCCACGTTGAGGTTTTTTTACGCGCAATATTCGATTCAAGGTCCGTCATCATTTATGAGCCAGCAACTTGGTCGTTCTGATGTTCCTACCAGCTATTTCATGCCGCCTCCAACGAAAGTAGAACTTCAGGAAGTTCTCGGAATTCTCAGACTCGCTCACAAATACGACGTGAACTATCTATTTCGGCGCGCGCTGCAGCATCTCAGCACCGCGTACCATCGGATCTGGGCCTTGAAACATTGACACCTACGACCAACCTACGACTTCAATCAAGGACACAGAGGCCCATACTGCTGCGCACCATTCCGAGGTCATCGAGGTGGCGACCGAGGTCGGTGCGCTCTGGGTCCGCCCCATCGCCCAACCATCTGAGCACCGATCATTTACCGTCATTCCAAATCACTCCTCACGTACGTATCGGCGAGACAAGTCTTCTGGAATGGGTTGTTTGGACTTCCTTCCTGGAGTGAATTGGAGGATCTCGAGACGAGTGTCATGGGGGGCGAATAAGCGCCTTTCCCATGATATACCGGACTTTCGCTCACTCTTTCCCAGCGTAGTGACGGACTCCAGCTGACGGACCTCAGAATCTGGTGCCGGCGACAATAGCATTGTTTGCAATGCTGCATCCCCTCTCAACAGATGCCATATATAAATCCAGGGTTTCGAAATCATTGCCGTTTTGCTGGATGCTTTACATTTTTCTTGCCCTTGCAGCGGGCGCTTAAATCGAACCGACTAAAAATATTTCGTGTGAGACAGAAGCTACGGGCGCGGAAAGAGCATGTGCACCACGTTTCATCCCCTACTTCCACGCATCGTGGAGCGAGCGCAACAGCTGAGCGAACTTTCACTCACCACCAACTTCCACCACTTACCATGGCTCTCAATCCGACGCGCGACGACACATATTATCTGGACAGCATAAC
This sequence comes from Mycena polygramma, assembly GCA_029449255.1. NCBI lineage: Eukaryota > Fungi > Basidiomycota > Agaricomycetes > Agaricales > Mycenaceae > Mycena > Mycena polygramma. The sequence continues at coordinate 309,111 of JARKID010000077.1, read as the reverse complement.
CTTCCAGGTGCGATTCTTATCATCGTTTCCGAGAAAGCGACTGATGGTCAGATAGGTCGAGGACCGTCTCTTCAAAGTTCCTCGCTATCAGTTTGAACAAAATTCGGAGATTTTCGGCGGCACTTTCACGCTTCCTCGAGGACCAAACGACGTCGAGGGCGAGAGCGACGAGAAGCCACTCCTCTTGGCGGGAATCAGCAGTGCCGATTTTAGGAGACTTCTCAAGGCGTTATACCCTCGGTGAGTAGACAGACACGACATACAATTATTTCAGTTTTAACGGAGATCCGCTCCCAATCTCAAGTGCGAATCCCATGGAGAAAATGCCCAAGGAGGAGTGGATCTCGGTTTTGAAACTTTCAACCTTGTACTGCCTCCTGCAGACCCGTGCACTGGCAATCAAGCACCTCAGTCCCGACGTCGAGAGGACGGCAGAAGGTATCGCGCTCGCTAGGAAGTATCACGTTGCGTCCTGGCTCCGTTCGGGCTACAATGCCCTGGCGCAGAGGAGCATGACCTCGGAAGACATCGAAATGATTGGGCAAGAGGCGGTGATCAAGATCTATCAAATCCGGGAGGCATATGCTATGACCATGTTGGAGAGAGATATCCAATCAAGCTACGAGCGCCTGAATGACCCTGCTGCTTACTTCGCCGCTCGGGACCAAGATGTCGAGGCTGCATTTGCGGAGGAGCAGTAACCCTAGGAGATTTGATTAAACAGCCGGCGTTGCAACGCTAATCCCGGATTAAATCAGTGCTTGATTAATCAGGGCGGAAACAACTATAACAAAAAGCTGCATCAGGGTTCGAACTCCAGATCTGAACAAGAAGGCAAAGACCGTAACCACTAGACCATGAGGGACTTGCTGAAGCAAGAATCTGTGGCGCCTAGACACCCCGTCTACTGTACTATTTCGACCGAGTGTTCACAGCATGTCACGCGTCACCATAGGTGTTCACTTTTCCAGGTGTTCATTTCTCGGCAATCACGACAAAATTCCCATAAAAGGCAGTCCGGCAACTGCCGGACTGAACTTTTTAGCGTTTTTCGACCTATTTCGACCCCCAAAGTTGGATGTCACCGTCACCGACACCAAAAGTGTTCAGTTCAGAGGGTCGCGTCACGCGTCACTTGAACACTCGGTCGAAATAGTACAGTAGTACTTCTGTTTCAAACAGAAACAGTTCATCCCCAGATGTGAGGATTAGCTATCTCATGTGGACTTGATGTATGAATAAACATGGGCTGTTAAACGAGATAAATGATTATTAGAGCAAGGTTTAAACAATTTGAACAACAGGGAAGATCCCGATCAATCTATCCGGTTCAACCCAAGATTTTTCATTTAAATTTAACCGCAGATTTATGTCAGTCTGTGATCAGCCTGAGCATCTCAGTAGCCATAGAAATGTCCAAGTCAGACTTTGAGTGGATTTAATCTGGATTTTCCTTTGATTTTCCTCAAGGGTTGAACAGTGGTGCAAGTTGCAACCGGGGTGCATGAAATCAGAATTGGTTACACGAGCATTTACATCTTACTGCTTATATACATAGTCTCATTTTCAGAGAGGCATAAACCTATAAATTGGTTGTTGTATCATGACGAGTCTAGTCGAGACAGAATCACCCCCCTAGTAACGCTAATTTTGATCTGAATACCATGGTTGGCGTAGTCTAATGGCTGCTTGTGCTCCTCACTTTATGGCCGGGTTCGGGTGGGGTGCCCCGTTCGAACCTTACTCATTCCTCTTTTTGGGCTTGTACGATGGTTTAACCACTGTTTAAACCGCCCCGTCCTGATCAATCAAGCACTGATTTAATCCGGGATTAGCGTTGCAACGCCGGCTGTTTAATCAAATCTCCTGGGGCTTCTTGGAAGAGCTGAAGCAGGCAGAGTCAGACTCCGTAGAATATTTCCCCAAGGAAAAGTGAGGAGGTGAGGCAGTCAGCTCTCCTATAATTCATTGCTCACAGCAACTAGAGCGATGTTCTGCTGAATCTCGTGGCGAGATGAGCCAAGTGTCATTCTTCATACCCATCTATTTTCTGTTGGCCTCGTTGTGGACAAGTACTTGTCTTTCAATATAACACCGGACTGTTCCAAGTAGGCGTCCCCGTGTTGTGACGGATGACAGAGATACGCTGAATCCCCGAATTCTACTGATAAACAACTAGCGTTGACGTCTCTGCCTGGTCTGCCAGGAAGCCTGACTACGGTGTACGCATGTCAAATTGTAACTCCTGCCCATGAAGACCTTGGCGCCAAAGAGCAGTGAGTTCTCCCACGACGGGACGGATTTGTTTTCTGTTTGTCGTCTTTGAATGTGCTGTCAATCTATAGCACTGCCGGTGGTCCGCTTCACGCCATAAAAATTCAGGAACCTTTTGTCACCCTCCCGGTTCCCCCTCCTCGACGCTCTCTTGAATTTCTGACGCCTACCTCCTCGCGTTCCTTACAACTCACTGCTCGATAGACACTTTTTGCCTGACTCATTATTTATTATGTATATCGCACTCTTCGGTCCACGTTGACCTGCTAACTTCTTCGTAGCTAACGCGCTTCTGGCGTCCGTGCGCCACTTATAATACTCGCCTCGCCATCCTCGCCGAGTTCTGCTCCTGGCCACTACAGCTCTCCTCTGCTCGTCCAGAACAACCTGTCCTGTGCACCCGGATCCGACCTTGTGCTGTCCTCGAGCGCAGGCGCACAAGTGCTTCGACGTCACAGCCTCAATCGCATGCGAAAACCAGTGCGATCTTCTCCGCTCGCAGGACCTGCGCTTTTGAGGGAGGGCGCTCCTGAAGGCGAATCCCTCCCTAGCCGTCTCTTCCGCGTATCTTCAACTCCAAAGCTCCATTCTCTGAGGCGGTTTGATTCCACACCACCTCCTCTCCCTCTCCCGGCTTCTCCCCCAGCCTTGAACGGTCTCTCCAGGCGCGCATCACTCGAGCGTCCGCCGGCATTCTATAACTTTTCTCCGGAAAGTGCCACCTTCGCGGCACAACTCCCCTCCCCGCCCCTCACCCCGCCTTCCCCTTCTCCTCGCCGCCACGCACGCACGCGCTCGCGGAGCTCCATCGTTGCACCGATGCCAGTTTTCTGCGCCACCTCTCCGCCGCCCAGCTTCCCTCACGCACTGACAGCGCCTCTCTCCCCATCCCGCTGCCGCACATCCGCAGTTCCCCTGATCAGAGCCAATCCAGCCATTGCCTCTGATAGCTGGAACGACAGCGAGGACAACTGGCTGACGTCAACCCCATGCAGCAGCACCCCGCGCTTCTCGCGTCTTGGCATGGCCGCGCCGAACGTCGTCCTACCTGTTCCAGCCCGTGCATATCAGCGCCCATCCTTGCGCGGAGAAGGCGGAAGGCGCGTAACGCTACTTCCTAGCCTCATACGTGCGGACACCGCATTGGCAAAGACGCCGAGCCTGTCCACCAGCCCTTCCCTCTCCTCCGAGGAGCCCGCATCACCGAGAACGGTGTCGTCCTTTGGCGCCGACAGCGTTGTCATTGAGTTCGCGGAGGACGACGAATATGCACTGGGCGACGGGAACGAGGAGGACCTGGCCCTCATGTCCCCGCGCGACTTCGATGTCCCAGCCCATAAGCATGGGCTCTTTGCTGATGAGGACAGCGCTAGTACACTAGGTCACTCGATGCGGCGCCACCGACGAACTAGCGTCGTCTCGCAAGAGTCGCCCACTACGCCTGCATCCTATATGTCTACACCATTTCCGGCTGCACAGATGGTGGGTGCGAAATCGGACAACCTGTCTGACCAACGGCACGCTGCTAAAGATAGCGGCAGCGTTCACGGCACGAAGAAGGTGACCGCGACTGTGCGCCGCTTGCTACAGTCGCTCTCTGGTGTCGCGCGTCGAGGAGTCTGAGTCCTTCGCCCTATTTGAATCTTGAACACGCTTTCTTTTCATCATTGTGTGTATGTACAGTCCTTCAAGTAAGTTATTGGGTGCTCAATTTATTCCCTATCATACACACCTCTTCTATGAGTCGAGCGAGATACCGAGAGAAAGACAAATTACCCCAATTAAGAAGAAAACGCAAAGTTCCGAGACTCGGACGTTGTCCCCACGACGCGTCGGCACGTGAGCGTGTTGCTTACAAATTTGCTTCATAAGCACTCGAAAAAATCTTTGCTTCCGACTTCCACCTCAGGCTCAAAGTTTCTTTAACCTCCTTCGCATGGGCGAATCCTCTGAGACGAAGCTCCCTCCTGGCATGGTCATGGGCCCCGACGGAAAACCATGCAAAGCCTGCACTGATGGCGCCGCCTTTCGGAACTGGAAGCCACCCAGTAGCAGCAAGACGGCGTCTGCGGTGGCTGCGGCTGGTATTGCAGCGATTACCTCGAAGACCGAGTGCCCACCCGACAAGGAGCAGCTCGGTCGCGCGACGTGGTCATTCCTGCACACTGCAGCGGCATACTACCCGACACGGCCGACGCCCGCGCAGCGCTCGAATATGCTGGCGCTTATCAATGCGCTGCCCGCGCTGTACCCATGCACGTACTGTGCGGAGGACTTCGGGGAGAATGTCGCGCGGCATCCGCCGGACGTGAGCGGACGGGAGGGGCTGAGTCGGTGGTTTTGCGAGCGGCACAATGAGGTGAATGAGAAGCTTGGGAAGGAGGCCTTCGACTGCGCGAAGACGGATGAGCGGTGGAAGGATGGGCCAAGGGACGGCAGTTGTGATTAGATGCGCGGTTCGTTTCAAATGATAACCTCCGCTCAAAGGCATGATTCCTGTGAACTAAGTTTGACTTTGGCAGCCAGCAGACCATTCTTGTCCATCTCATAGCCGTACTAGCTCGGCCTCCGATTTATTCCATTGGCGCAGGGTTGGCAAATCTCCGCCCCGTGAATCGTATCTGCGTCTCAACTTCTGAACCTTTTCCAAAGACTCAGATGCGCAAACACGGAAGCGAATCGTGTAATATCTTATGGATGACTGGTTTCTGGTCGTCGTCAACTTTTGAACAATATATGGACGACCACGACTCTGCTGTGATCTCCTTGTTCCAAAATTTGGTCAGCGGCAACTGGGGTTAACTTCGTGCTGTGGGTGTACCGTGACTCGGACAGGCCCTCCGGGTGGACATGGGTCACGATGAGTTGGAAGCGGCCGTGAGGAACGTGTTTTACTTCCCTTATTGGTCGATACAGTCCGCCCACGAGACTGCAGCGGCTGAATGCCAGCCAGGATCTGTAGACCTTACTCGCGTTTCAGGATCACTATTTCTCGGTGTTTTGGAGCTCTCTCTTTTTTTTTTGCCCTGCTAGAACTTCACAGCCAAACCCAAGAAGCCATGAACGTGGACGGGGTTGAGCTCGACGCATAGCATGCGCATGGTACATTGGGCCCTTTTGCGCTAGCAACGAGCTCGGACGAAAGCAGCCACAAGGTCTGAGCTAATCGCGGCATTTCGAGCCCAGGACCCGATATATCTCTTGTTCGTCTTGGGTGTGGACGCATTTGACCCCACGGAATGCAGAGACGTCAGACATAATTTGTTATCGATTTGCGATTGGTCACTGGGACATGGCTGCGCGTGGGAAGTTGAACATCTTGCCGACATGCCGAGTGAAAATCTGCAAGGTGCGTGAACCAAGCAGTACGCATTCAAGATCCTGTATGAGTCACAATTCAATGATTCAAGCTTAGGATTTGTAGCGCGTATCTTGCGAACCCCTATAAGTTAAGACTCGCCAAGTTCAACATGTGGCTGTGCGCATGGTTGAATTTCTCATCTCAAAGTTTTCAAAACTCCCAGAGAGCCAAGACCGTCCGGTAAGGACAATTCAATCTTGAAATGACGGAAAGGGTGCAAGGACGGAGTTAGAGAAGGAGAACCAAAAAAAAAATCCAAAAGGCAAGGCGGAATTTATACAATTGCGAATCTATCCTGGTTTTCGACGCACTCACTGGAGATTCAGTGGGGATATTATCATACCATGAATCTCACGTGTGATATACTCATACTCAGGTATGCCGAAAGAATCCCTTCTGCTGCGGCATCTGGGGGGTGATTGAACTGGTTTCCTGCAACATCATATCCGCACTTGCGGACGAGATACCGAATTAAGTCGAGACTCAGCCAGACAGTACGCGCTGGCCTGATGTACACAGCTGGGCGTAAGCTCTGTCTCATTTAAGCCCAGAATCTATTACTTGCACGTACCTTGCGATCCGTCCACACGCGCAAGTTGAATATCTGGCGTGGTTGAATTGTCTCTTTTTTTCGGAGCCGCGGGAGCTCAGACAAGTAAGATCCGAATACAGCGAGTATTAAAACCAAGAGTAGCTATTATCGAGAAGACAATGCAGGCGGGAGAACAAGAAAATCTGCTAATACACACCGATAAAGTTGAAGCAGTACGACGTCCGTGTGTCTGCCAGGCTCTATACCAATTCCTTCTCTCCCAGCCGTCCATTTCTCGGCGTTAACGGAGGAAGACGGCCAGCGTAAGCCGAATCTCCAAACCCACTCGACCCGCCCGCAGTCTATTGACATAGTGTTACGCGCCTGCTCACGGCATGGAAATAGCACTGACCTCGTTCTTCGGCGTCTGCTGCCGTTTCTTCACTGGATCGAACTGCATAGTCCGATTAGCATACCAGAGGAGAGGGGTAACGGATGAAACACACCTCGAAGGCGGCGCCAAGAAGACCATACTCGGACGTGCGAGTACCCGGCGGAAGACTCGAACTCCGACGCTGAGCGGCGGGGTTAATTGACTGCAGAAATGCTCCAGGCTGGGGAGGAGACGCACTCTGTGGCCAGGGGAGAAATGCGGCATGCGTATCTCCTGTTCAGAGTCATGAGATAGCGGGCAAGCATGAAGAGGGAGACTACGAGCCGGGCGACAGCGGTCACTCGGTTGGGGCACAGCATGAGGCGAAGATTTCTAGTAAGCCAGAATAGTTATTTTCAGTGCGAAGAGACGCTTAAACGTGGCACATACGAGGATGCACATCATCAGGTCCTTCATGGCCGCCGATACCTCCGCTGCCGAGGGCGGAGTCTGAGGTCCGTCATGCTCCGTCTATGGTCCGGGTGAAAATCAGACCGTCAGGAAACACGCGTACTACAAAACCAGGCACATACCAGCAACTTCTCTAACAAGTGTTTAGCTTGCAGAAGCGCCTGCGGGCGGTGGACGGTCCCAGCTTCCGCTGCGGCGAGATCCGTGCTGTAGGGTGCCTAGATTCCCGGGTCAACAGAAGAAAGACTTTCAAGAGCGAAGGAGAGGCTTACCAAGTCGTTCAAATCCTGGGTGAGGACGTCCCCGTGCGCGGCGGCGTCGGGTTTCACACCGAACGCGTAGGGAGAGAGTCTATCATGCTGGATTATCAAATACGGTAAGTTTTAGGCGACGCGAGCGAATAAAAAACAGCATACAAATGCCGCAGGACCGTACGGCTATTTTCTGCGTGAGTATTTTCTTAAGCGCAAAACCTGGACGTACCGTATATCCCGAGTGGGAATACGCGTGGCCGCTGCCGAGGGGCGTGCGCGGGAGACCCTGAGGAGAAGGGATAAGTACATCTTCGAGAAAAAGAGGAACTCCACTGGCCAAAACAGTCTTGATTGTCGAAGGTGAAAGTCCTTCGAGCTGGATTATCCACACGGTAACTTGTAAGTGATGGGGAGCGTGAGTGAAGAAACGCGCGCATACAACCGCAGCAGGATCGTAAGGCTATTTCCTTCCGCTAAATTTATGTCTTATAATCACAAAATCTGAACGTACCGTACGGACAGATGACTGTGCACCGTGCGCGCCTCCAGAGGGGGTTTGCGAGAGAGCCTCCGGCTGGGGACAAGGAATAAGAACATCGTCGCGAAAAGAAGGAAAGCTCTGACTGGCGGAGCGGACGCTCTGATCTGAACTCCGCGCAAGTTCAAAATGAACCGAAGATCTGTTGGGATAGTCATAGCACACGAGAGCGGGAAAGTAATAAGATCAGAACACACCATAAGGGACTGACTTTTGCCGGTCCGCTTCCATCTCCAGCGCGTTTCTCTGCTTCCTCTTCGCATCGGCTTTGGTGGCATTGACTTTGCTGGGCTTGCGCTCGGCTGTGTCTGCAACGCTGCCAGTGGTCTGAGTCAAAGTCACGACGATATCGAGACGAGACGTACAAAGCAAGATGGGCGATGCTTGCGGCATGGAGAAGGGGCGTCAGGACCGGACCCAGTGTCGACGCCACAGCCTCCGTATTACGTCCGTACAGCTCCCACAGGAGACCCACGTACTGATAGAAACCGACATCTACGCGAGACGAAGATGGGATGTCTATGAGCAGATCCCGGTTAATTTTCTTGGCCAGGTCGGCGAGTACGTCGCGGTACAGGACGGCGCTTTGCACGGCCTAGAGAGAGATTCTCATTCCACCCGGTCACTCCAGAGGCGACATCCTACCATAATAAACCCCGCCGGCTTGTCCACAAGATCGTCGACCATCAGAAGAAAAAGACATTGCCGCAGTGTCGCCAGGCCAGATTGGTGATAAAAGTCCCGTTCTTGGGCCGATTTTAGGTCCTCGTCCTCGTCGTTGGTTTCGGATGGAGTGAAACAAAAGGGCCAGACAGCCTCGTCGATGAATGGTAGCGGTGGGGGCCTGAACTGAGGACTGGAGATGCAGGCCGCGATGGCATCTCGGATGCTTTTTCCTTGGGTGACGGCTGCAGGCATTCGTTTCACGGCTGAGGGATTTGAGATGAAGGTGGGAGGAAGAGGGCGGGAACGAAGAGAGGAAGAGAGTGCCGAAGCCTATTCCCACGCTCGATCACGGGATCCAACAAACCTTGAGTGAACGTTCGGGCCTGGGTCAACTTCAAGGGCTTCAATCTACAGCGAATTTGGGAGATCTACAGGGTTTTACATCGGACCAGCTTCTATGGTGTGAAATCCACCGCAGCGGTGCACCGGATAGATAATGGTCATTGGTGGTTGGATTTTGAGCTGAGTCCAAGCTGAGCCCTACGAGGCAACCGTGATAAGACCTGGGATAATATATTAGCTTGACGGCGACTACAGAGGAAGAGATTCAGGGGACCCGAAATTTGAACGTTCATGAAGACAAGCTTCTTCCCGGTCCAATGCTGGACTTCAACGCGCTGTCCATTCCGGGAAGAGTCTGGACATTGAATATCCATATGCCCGCGTCAGGCTTAACTCGCGGGTCTAGGGCTGGTGTCTCGCATTTAGGGCCTGACTTGGAAGTTGGATGATCCATGGACGCCATTGATAGCATCCGTTGGATGATTGACCGTCACCGCCACCGAGTTCTGATGCTCCATGGGGAATTCATTGTGCGGCCTCTGTCTTCGCTTAGCTCCGTTCCGGCGTGGACACTATGACCCAGGGGAAAAGCTGACGGCTTTTCGAGCCCCGCACATTTGATCATTTGGAGTGTCGGGGCGGGGGTTCGAATCCCCCAAGTGACACGATAAGAGGGCCACATTCCGGTCTAGATGCAGCGCCAGCCTGATCCGGGGGCCTAAGCGCGCTGCATCGAATCCCCGCGTGTGCGTAGAACACATTAAGCATTCCACCTGTGCAATTGTTGTGTTCTCCCTGGGTATCGTTTTTGTTGGTGGTTTCGAAAAAACTCAAGAGGAGAGAGTTGTGTGCCAATGAAATGTCTACCCAAGCTGGGTGCCAGCGTACTTTCGAAGTAGCATTGGGATTTTATTGCGAGACGCTGACACCGTTTTTGTACATGGTCGGAAGTTTGGGCCCTCCTTTTGATGCCGGGATCAGCATTAAGAAGTTAGTCCAGCAACGGTAGATTTGTGCACAGTAAAGTTCAACGCGAAGCCGTAAGGTCGAAATCAGTAGCTGATTTTTTTGTGTTTCGTTAAAATGTAAGAGAAGCGTAAATTCGTCCGAAAGTCCCTGAGTTTAGCTGTTGGAATCCATCATCATCGTGCTGGGGGGCTCAAAGAGGGCTGGGGCGAGCCACGGTGCTTGTGCAACAGAAGAAACTGCGAAAGAGCGAACACGCGAAAGCACTCAGTGAGATGCCTGCTGCCGAGCCGGTGGGGGCGCCGGCAGCCGACGAAGAGGCTCACGGACCAGGGCCACGGTGTCCAAAAACAAAGTGCTGGGTTCACCTTCCATCAAACAGGGTGACGCGATGGTACGTGAGATTCAATCTCAAGCTTGAAGCAGTCAAAACGTGCATTCACGTGCCAAAAAATATATGGGAATTCACTACCATTTCCCGGAGCACTGAGTACTTTCGCGCGAGGGTCTATCAGCCGCTCATATACATTTTCGCAGAAAGACAGAGTCCGCTCCGGACTAAATTGTTGAGACCTTCATAATGACTGTGTGCAAGCAGTAAGCGAACGCCGTCCGGAGGACAAAGAGCTCACTGGAAGTCGCCGAGCTCTTGTGCTTTGGTAGACTCTCCAAACATACCTCTTACTGGCCGGTTTGCCCTGGGGTGACAATTGAGCGGGCTCGGAGGAAGAAAAAAAAATAAGAGGGACGCACTCTTTCTCCATCGCGGAAAAAAGGTCCATCAACGTAACACTTTTGCTGTTTTTCACCGTGAAAGCGAGCATGCCTGTCATTTTCACCATCGTCACCACCGGAATCGAGATAAAATCGTTCGCAATCGCCATTGTGGCCAGAGCGGGCCCATCACCATCGAAGTAGTACACTTCCGACACGTCGTCGCCGATAGAGTTCCGAGTTCAAAAATTTATTTTTAACTCGGTTATGCACAGCTTTAGCGCCAGTGTTTTTCGCAGCGATGACGTTGTTCAAACGTGTTGGAGATTAACCCTAATAAGGGAATTATCGTGTGTTTTTCGCGCTCAATGCGGTTAATTTACTGTTTTGTCTGACCATTCCATTACCTTTTAGTCATCTTTAGTCATCCCGGCCATACACTTAGCCGTTCTCATGTGAATCGGGGAGTTCGACAAGTTTTTAGTCTTTGGCTTTCAGATATGATACTTGTTGCCCGGCGAACTCGAGCCGAGCGCAGCTCGGGCGAGGGTGAGCAGAAAGCAATTCCTCGGAAAAATGTTTATCTTGGATTTGAACTTGCAAGTTGAACCCGCGAACTCGAGCCGAGCGCAGCTCGGGCGAGGGTGAGCGAGGCTATGGGCATAATGTGGCATTGTGGTATGTACTTACTGAATGATAAAGATATGAAGAAAATCTCTCTCATTGCCTCGCCTCGACACTCCTCAGTGTGCACAGTGAACACTTAAAAAATTCAAAAAAGAACCAAACTCGGTCTGCCATGCGCATGCAATGGCCCTCAAGCCCAAGTACATCGGGGATTGTACAGCGGGATGCAACTACATGTGGTCATCAGGAACGCACGACCGGGCTGATTGAGAGCCTTACTCTAACCGGTTCGGAGCCAGCAGCGCCAGTTGTCTCTGGGTAAGGCGGCTCCGGAAAGCCTGTACATCGATAAGAAATAATCGCAACTTGACTAGATCATGAACCCAACGCACCTGGTTCAACATACACGGTGCTGCGTTTCCTGAACATTTTTACACTTAATTCGGGATCCTGTGTGACAAGTGCGTTCCACTGCACGCAAACAGCCTCCACGGAAAGGAGCGAATGGTACGGCAGCTGGAGAAACACGCGCGTCAAGAGCTCCGGAGGGAAGTCGCTCAGACTCTGGGCTGTATGAAGAGATGTGAAAGGATAACGTACAGGAACGCTCACCATGTTCTCAGTGGTGGTGGTCGTTAACCAAGGTGGTTCTGACCGTCCACGTAAAGTAGACGTAAATTTGGTCCGATTCTGACTTCAGATTTGAACCGACTCGGAGGTGGTCTGCAATTGCTTTACAGCGTCCGGAGGGCATCTCGCAGGAGTCCACGTCCGAGCCATGGTGCAGCTTGAGGTGGCTCCTTCTCTGCGACTCGAGATAAATGCATTTGAGCGATTTATGTGCGGCTCCCAGGCGGCTTGAAGCGGCTTGAAGGCTGATCAATCGCTGTCCCCAGCGAGTATCTCAAGCTCGATGCCGCGCAGCGCAGCGAGCGGGGCATTCGCCGGAGGTGAAAGACACATCGCGAACTGGGCCCTGGCAGCCAGCTGCGAGACGGTGGTGGTCGACTGCAAGGTGGTCGCAAGGTGGTCGCGAAGAGGAGTGACCAAAAGAGTAGGACTAGGACTGCCCCGGTCCTATGGAGTAGGACTGAGTCCTATGGACATACATAGGACTCGCTGCCGTATTAGACAGCGGCTGCCAGTCGTCGCTTGAAATGACAGTCATCGAAGCGATCGGATATCATAGGCATGCCGTACTTTTCCCGATAACTCTCTACCTAAGGCAACCTAAGGGGCAAATTGGTCATTCTGAGGGTTTTCCGAGCTGGGAAAACACCGCGATCGGACCAAGGGTTTTCCCTTTCATTCAACCTTCAATCACATTTTTGTCGTTGTCTTGTCGCCCTACATACTCCCGCAAAACTGGGTTCATTATTGTATGCCTCACCCATCTCATTACCCTGGAATTAACATACAAGTAGCCATCTCTTCATTCTGTGTAATGTAACAGAATGCTACTCATGTTTCCCCACTCCGAGACCGCTGTGCTGCGGCGTTCTCGAGTGGGCAACCCTGCCTAAATTCATTCCCAAGCTCCGCAGATGTTCTCCTTCTTTTCCCACAACTTATTCCTCCTTTCACCACCGCTGCGAATGGCTTTGATTCAATGTATACTCTTCGTCTTTACCTCTCATTCTTTCCCGCTATGTATGACAATACATCCTCACGTTCAGATGTGGTCGGGCTTCTCGGACATGTTGAATTTTACAACAAGTTTTGTTTCCTTTCCCTTTTTTCAACATTGCTGAGGTATAGTGATCCCTGTGATGCGATAAGAGACTCCGGTAGGTATTTAAATATCGGACATATAGCTCTGACTTGATCCCAGCCTCATTATTTGCGGCATTCAGCGTGTATGTCCCTTTTTTTCTGTTCTCCCCGCCTACCCAAAGCGTCCATTCAATGGCTTTTGAGCGTGCCACGCCAACCTATTTGTCCAATGGGCCTCCAAGTCCAATATCAACTCTTCACCCACGGGTTGTAAATCCCTTCAGGCCGAACAAATGGGCCTCCATTCCCGAGTGAATTGTTTCGGTGGTTCAATTTAGCAATCCGATTTCTGTAGCCCATTTCAGTATCACTACGAGACTCTTTCGCTGGCACCGGCCAGCATCCATCACTGTTGACAAAACATCTCACTCAAATAACTGTCGGGCAGTCACTGTGTCAAACCATCTCGATTTGAAAGAAGATTGACCGGTAGCCGGCCGTTCCGCTTGCCGGCCTTACCTGCTTGGCATCAGTTGCCTTCACATAATTGACACAATTGTCGTCACAATGGGCCGAGTTGAATGGGACTCAGTCCTAGTCCTATTCTTCTGGTATATACTCGGTCGCGAAGTCGGAATCAGAATCAGGCTGAGAATGATGACATCAATTTCTCACGGCGACGGGCCGTGACTGATGTGACTGCCAAAGTTTTTGTCTCTCTAGTGTCCACCTCATCGATTTTATCCTGAATTGAGTAGTTCCAGGGCGCGCAATGATCGAAGACGAGTTGAGTACATATACTTTTCTAGCCACCTTGCGTGGGCTCTGACTTGGCATTTCCCCCAGATCGCGACCTGCGGTGAAGCCATGTCCATTGTCTTCCGCGACTCGGGTTCCGTCTTCCAGCCGAACAGCACATAGTGCCAGAATTTCGGACATAGAGGTGCAGGTTTCGAACCTGGAAACCTTGATTTATTCCCTACGTTTAACCTGCAATCGGGATTGAGACCGATTGTACACAAACTTTACGTCCATTCGCGACGTCACGTCACCTTGAAGAAGCTCGCAGCGCTTGACCTCGACGACCACCGGAAAAATGGTGTGCGCTCTCAATTTAGCCCGGACGCTACCCTTACTCTTCCACAGGGCTTAAATGACTTCCCGCCTGAGCTCGTGACCCGGATATTCCTCCAGCTTTCGTATAAATCCTTGCTTGCTGTGTTGGCTGTCTGCACTCAGTGGAATGCGATCGTCGCAAAGGATCCCGCGCTCAGTGTGCAGATGTTCAAGAGGCTCAGTACTGTGTATGTGGACCCAGGTGCGTAGAGCTGCGCATTTCCAACGCGGCAGTACTCCGTTTTGTTGACCTGGAACTCTAGGTAGCACCGAGCCTTGGGTCCGTAGCTCCTTCTGTGCAGCCTCTTCTCCTGAGCCTATTCGAGTAAGATCCTCCGATTTGCTGTGCATTTTCCGTTCTTGGTTTGAGTAATTGTTCCAGATGCATCCGGCGTTGTTCGAGGTCTCGTACAGCATGGGCAGCGACCGCCCCTCTTTCATCACTGGCAAGGCTCCGACTCCCGATAAAGACGGGTTCTTTATCGCGAGCGATATCATGAAGAGTTTTCGTCACGTTCAGCTGAGCGAGCTCGCTATCGCGAACGATTTCATTTCGATTCCTGTGGTAACAATGGCCAAACTCTTGGTCCCCGACCGTCTGTCACGTCCCACCGGATTCAAAATCAAAGTCATAAATACCAAGGGTATCCGACTGATGGATGTTTTTGCAGCAATGGAAAAGGAGTGCGTGCGGGTCATTCTCTGATCATCCCCAGGCTGTAACAGTGATTACTAAGATCCAACACTGCATACCTGGACGACCGTCCACCATTCCACCACCCACACTTCCGGACAATGACGAAGGCGGCAGTTCTCGGAGACCACGTGTCAGCTTTTCATCGTCCTTTCCGTCGCCTCTGCTTATAGCTGTGGTAGACATTACGAAGGCTTCCGGAACGTTGCGAGAAGGGGTCTCGGGCTCTCGGCGGACTTGTATCTGGGCTCTTGATCGGCGCTCCCTCTGAATTCTTGGGTCCATGCTCCTCGCATGACCATCACCGCAGCCGTTTCTTGACGAGTCTGAGCAAGCGTCTGCTGCATTGGCAACGTCTTGAGCCCATTTCTTGTAGCCTGTGCTCAATAAATAATTGTGGTTGTCGCACATCGAGGTCCTTACTCCGACTCGAAGCATCCAATCGGAATGCTTGGTCCTGTTCGGGTCGATTTTACGTGTGGTTGTCGCCTGTCAACAAGCTCCTTCTTGACTCCACCAACGACCACAAATGGTGAGCTCTCTCGAGACAACACTACTGGTCCTCTCCAATCATACTACAGGGCTTGACCGATTTCTCGCCTGAGGTCCTGACCAGAATCTTTCTTAATCTGCCATACCACTCCTTGCTTCCAGTGTCCGCTGTATCCGTCCAATGGAACGCTATCGTCGCCAAAGACCCCGCTCTCAGCGTGCAGATGTTCAAGAAACACAGCAAGGTGTACGTTGAACCAGGTGCGGCGAGCCAGTAGCCACCTCCGCCCCGATATCCTATTCTAACCATGACACACCCAGGCTGCGCCGAGACGAAAAAAAGCTCTTGGGGAACTAATATCGCGGATATCATCGAAGAAAATCTTCATTCCGACCCCAAATACATGTCGTTCAAGCTCACCATGCCGCAGGAAGACCCGCACAGGATAAAATCGGCTTGGCTGCAGGCGAAGGAGAATGTCGTGGCTGCGACGGCGTTATTGGTGGATCCGAAATGGAAGCCTCGTCCCGCGCCTGCAAAGATTCGGGTGAGTCTGTAGTGCACTTCTCGCCGGATACCATTTGACGCTTCAGTGCAGATTCATCCTGCAATCAACAGCGCCTCGTACAGATTCGGCGACGGACTCGACAGCGTGCAGTTCTTCTGCAAGGGGGACACCACATTCAAACTTGTTGATCTTGCCATCGCCAACGACTTCCTGTCCATACCTGCGGTTACGACGGCCACACTTGATGTTGGACCCAATGGTTTCACAGTCAAAGTCAAGAACAGCAAGGGAATCACGCTGATTGATTTCTTTCGGGCGATAGACAAAGAGTGCGTCCTCTTTATTCATTTCTTTTAAGTACCTTTCTGCTCACCATGCCCCGCAACTTGCAGGGCAAAGGTCAAAGTCAAGAGAGGACGGCATACGGTGACGAAGGGCGAGCTTCTCGGGGACCATTCGTGAGTTTCATCCCCAACACCCCTTCGCTCTCATGGACATACACTCACGGACTGCTATGTCTAGCTTCTACGAAGGTCTCAGCAACTTGATGAGGATTGGGTCTGGCCTCTCGGCAGCGATGTACTTGGGCTCTTGAAATCGAGGGCTTTTTTCGTTGAATCTGACACTCGCATGTACTCGAATTGGATTTCTTGATGTTTGCAAGCTGCGCATTTGAATGGCAGATAGATCCGGCGGTGGAATAGCAGGCAAATTGTATCACTTTTCGAACCGTGACCATGGACGTTAGACGCCGAGCAAACTGTGGACTTGACGGAATGTGGTTCAAAACTGAAAACGCTCGATACCATGCCATTCTCTCCGTTCTTCGTTGTTCGCCCTATCTGCTAACTTCGATTTGGCTTAAACACAAAGAAGGAATATGTGGCGGCGTTGGGATGTTCATGAATCGAAATCGCAGAGAATACAAAATGGAGAATGCTGCTCATGTAATACTACAGTCCGGGAAGTCTGCTGCTCGTTGAGGTTATCAGGGGTAAGCCTATTTCGCACCGGAATACACGAAGACACCCACAACGGAGAGAAAGGAGAGCAATAGGAAAGGATTGGCCGAGAGAATTCCAGCACTGTGGGTATTGGACTAAAGTTTATACTCCCTCAAGCCGCCCACGAATTGTTTCCAGTTTGCGTCAGAAAGGATGGGTACCTGCGAGTACGGCGCAGTCCCAGTGCGCTCCAGCCATGTGTCGAGGCAAGGAAGGGCAGCGGTCACTGCTGGTGCACAGCTGCATCTTGGCGTGCCCCACCAGAACCAGCGTGCTCTGCTAACCAGCTGGCGTCAAGTGGTACCGTCGACGCGAGGTACAGATTGGTGATCGTGGGGTCGAGTTTTGCGTCCACGGCGGCATCGTATGCCATACGATGGCCGATGGCGCGAACGATGAGCTCGCTCTTGGGCAGAACGAGGTTGTTGAAATCTGCGCTGCGGTGGCCGCCAGTTTGGTGTAGAATTGCTTGGCATTCGGCGAAGAGACCTTGCTCGTGGCGCGCGAGAAGCCTGGAAGCGTGAGTGGACGCGGGGACGCGATAGTGCTCCAGTAGTAACTCGAATAACATTAACAGCCCTGCAATTTATCGGGACGTGTACTCACGGATGCATAAGCCCAACACGTCGCCTTCTGCAATAGATAGGCCCAGAATCGATGCCTTGAGATAATCAGGGTTATAACAGTCGGCAGAACGAATGTCACTCACATGCTGGGACTTGGTCAGGGTGTATAAACCCGCTGCCGACGGTCACGGCAGACCCCATGTTCTGTGTGCCGACATAGAACGCGTCGGTGAAAGCGAAGTTCTTGAAGCTAGCGGTGCGAACTAGCAACGAGTTGCGC
Source organism: Mycena polygramma (assembly GCA_029449255.1). NCBI lineage: Eukaryota > Fungi > Basidiomycota > Agaricomycetes > Agaricales > Mycenaceae > Mycena > Mycena polygramma. The sequence continues at coordinate 291,619 of JARKID010000077.1, read as the reverse complement.
ACCGTAGAGCGCCCAAGGAAGTAGTCTGAAGTTAACCGCGCCACTGATGGTTGGAGGTCGACATTGTTATGTAAACATTGTGGCGGTGCTCACCTTTTGATTTTTCTTTTCCGTTGTTTCAGCGCTCAGAGTACTAAAATGCTCAATCCTAAGAGACAGAAGCAGCTGTATACTCCTTCCAAATGTTTCTGCTTCTTCAGATCTGTCTTCTTCAAAGCCCTTTGGACGAGGAACGAACCCGACGCTTCGGCAGCAGCCGGATCATCAAATTTCGGCATCTCTATTCCGACATGTTGCGCCCCAGATTTTGGTGGACAAGTGGGACCTATTGGGAGGATAAACACGATTTCGATGTAAAATTGGGGAAGGACGCGTCGTGGACAGACCTTCAAGACGCGACAGAATTTTGCTTACATAACACAGTCGACCTCCAATCAATCAGCTCGGCAAAACGACAGACTACAACAAGCGAGGTACGAGCTCATTTTAGTGCTGGCCATAATATGATATGAATACGAAAATCACGTATCGTATTCATATTCATATCATATTCACCTCGCTGACCCCGTATCGTATTTGTATCTGAGCGTATTCATATTTATTCGTATCCTGACCGGTGAATATGAATACGATATGAATATATTCAAATATGCTGCACATTTTTTGAATCCTCTGAAAGTGCAGGTGATTTGACCCCCAACTTGAAGATATCTCCTCACCAGTACTTGGGGACTCTGTATCCTCCCACATAAGGTGTTGCGAGGTCAAAAAAGCAACGGTGTCGATGTGGTTGAAAGTAGGCTGTTATTATGTGCCGACATGCCGATAGCGGACAACTCCGTGATTGTCAACGGCATGCCATCCCGGTGAACGGCCTTTGTTCCTGGGCCGCGGAGAATCATTTGCCGACGCCATTTTGGGGCGCCAGATGGACCGGGATGGTTGATCCGTGATGGCTTAGCCTCGATGTCCGTATTCGAATATATTTGGATACGCTGAGCGTGTATCATATCATATCCATATTGTATCCGTATTCATATCCACCTGTATTCATATTCAGTCCGAAGCTCCGAGACCGTATTATATTCAGTCGTATTTGGATATATCCAAGGTTAAATCTGGCGTATCATATTTTTGGCCAGCACTAGCTCATTTTGTTGTAGCGTCTGTTTATAAGAGACTACCAAGGAAGTCATGCCCAGAGGACATCAGCAATATGACAAAAAGCTTGTGAACTTGAGCACTTTTCTCCTTGTAAGAAAAAAATAAGTTGGCAGAAATGAAGCCTAGACTACGATAGGATAGGTCAGAATTTTATTTTTTCTCCCGTCTTGTGGGATTTTAGACATAGCTTGCCGCCTTGTGAGCTTTCCCCCTTTTTGGGCTTTTATGAGCTTGTACAAGCTTGTACAAGCTCGTACAAGCACAAACAAGCAAACTGTCAAAAACGCGATGGACTTGACTGCGAAGCGAAGATTGTGGGCGCTAGCGAACTTTATCGCCGCCTGACAGGGAGCGTAGCATGGCAGACGTTTGGATACGCATACTCGCACCTGGATGTCCCCCGCAGTCTGTGCCTCCACAGAGTAGATCCTTGTCCACACGTCGTCGAATTAAGCAAGCATAGAGAAACAGGATTGAGGTCGTAGAACCTTGGAAATATTGTTCGACTTGGAAGTACTGCGCAAAGTACTACACACCTGTTCGAAATTAACCTGGACCATTCGTTTGAGTTCCGAATAACAATGGGGAAGAAATCAAGCTACTCGCACCTTATTCATAGCACCAGGAATGGTGCTCCTGAAAAGCGCACTTGTCCATTGCGCCTCAGTGCATCCACCCGGCAGGGTCGCACAGTATTTTGCAGAGGGCACCGCTTCAACCAGCCGTCCGGATATCGTCTCATTGAACGCACTCCATGTACTCGCACTAGGGAAACCTGCGCTGCCAGGAACGCTGCGACAAGTCTCGCGCTTTCGAAGCGCCTGGGATGAGTGAAACAAAGGGCAGATAAGTAACACCAAAGCGTAGAGCTTGAACGACGTCCGCATGGTGGAAAGGATGTAGAATAGATGCAGAGTTCTCCATGTTCTATGAGGATATATGTAGGGCTGCCGCCCGTGCCCGCCACGGGCACGGCCGTAAAAAAGTTGTCCACGGCACGGCCCGTCGAGGCGCAGAAAAAAAGTTGCACGGGACGGCACGGTCTACGGCACGGCCGTGACGGGTGCACGGGTATGCAGTTTCTTATTTGAGATGTTACACAGCGTCCTGCTCTCGCTGGTCAGGGTAGAAACATTGCAACTTGAAGTTGAAAGTTGGGGAGCTCGAAGAAAATAGTTCGTACCAAGTTCGTACTCACTGAAATGCATTGGCTCCGGTAAATCTGCTGTGATCAGCGGTGAAATACATATTTTTGAGCTCGAATGGCCCTCTATGAGGGCTCTAAGCAATTCCCGAGTCTAAAAAGCTCGGGATGAGCCAAATTGAACTCGCATCAGCGTCGGCCATCAATTCCGGCAAATGCCGACTTGACCAAAGTTGTTGCAATGAACTGGGGGTCGAACTGGATAGAAATGGTCCAGTATATGACACATCATGTGCAGAAATGTAGCACTCACTCGTCTTGACCAAATTTAGGTGCTCAAGGACGATAGGAGACGAGCCCGTGCTACGGCCGTGACGGCCGTTTTTTTACGGCCCGTGAGAGTTCAGACCCGTGCCGTGACCGTACCGTCGAGCAGCAACGAAAATGCTCTACGGAACGGGCACGGCACCCGTGGCACGGGTGCCGTCGAGCCGTGGGCACGGTCACGGGCGGCAGCCCTAGATATATGTAAGATGAGGACAAGCGGAAACAGGCCTGGCGGCTCGACGGAAAGTTGCCTTAACGCTCGCATAGTTCTTGGAAGATGTGAATCTTTTTCATCACTGCCAGATAACGCCGGCCAGGGCCTGACTGCGCCGTACAATTGGTCGTCGCCCAGATGATTCAATCTTGCTGGCGAGCATTGACTCAGCCTGACTGTCCGGCGGTGTCGATGACGGATTTACCGCGGATCTTAGCAAGATCTTGGGATATACAGAGTTAAAACCCGGAAGCGAAAAAAAATGTTTGTCGAGAGCTTCCCGCTGTTGTTATGGACTGCAGCTCTTTGAAACTTGTCCGAGGAGGGGACCATATGTTGAGCTCTATATGTAAATATTTTCAGCATTTCTGGCTAGGTCGATGTGGAGCATGAGCCTTATCACTTTGAGAGCTCATTTTGGTGGTGGACCCAGAAGCGAAAAATCGGGTCGTGTACACGTGCCGACTGCATCCTCCAATCAAACTAAATGTTCCAGGGGGTAGGGGCATTGCCAAAGCTATCTCATGTACAATATTGGGTCCAGGAAATGCAGTACAGACTCACAAGAATGATTCTCCGCCGGTGACTTTTTGGTGTTACCGCAAATTTCCTTTTTTGGCACGTTTTGAATTTTCTGTGCCGGTAGACAATTCACATCGGGGATTTTGACATGGTACGATGGTTCAATACATGTATAGGAGTACGACCAAAAATATTGAGTCCAATTGGATCAACGCCGCGCTTATAACGTGAGATTTTTCGCATCCCGGTCTTTTTCGGATCCGGGTATCAACTCTGTACATCATGCGCCGAACGTATCATTTTGCTTCAGTAACTTGAACTTGTGAAGCTCACGGAGTTCGTTCATCTATCAAGGGACCGAAAGATAGATCATCTGTTGTGAGACGTCGGCGGTGCTCTGCTGGTAAGTTCCTGAGATCGAATGTGTTGTAAGAGGAATTCGAAATGATAGAAATCGTCCTTGATATCGATGTAAACTGCAGCTCAAGTGCGGAACCAATCTCACCTGTTGGCAGAATCTGTTCCTCCTGTTCAAAGTAGCGGAATGTGGCAATTATGACAGTATCGCGACTGCCTCGAACGTTGCCAGTTCTCAATCTGCCATCAAACGCGCCAACTGAGAACTCAACGCAGCTTGCCGAGGAAGATATCAAGAAATTCAATTGAATCGCATGGAAGAGTCAGATTCAACAGAAAAGAAGTTTTCAACTTCACGAGCCCAAGTGCATTTCCGCCGAGAGGCTGGAACCGACTCTCATCAAGTTATTGAAGCCTTCGTAGAACCTAGATTGAACTTGATGAGAACGAGACATCGGATCTTGAAGGCAAAACTCACAGATGGTCCCCGAGAAGCTCCGCGTTCGACATCGATTGTCGTCCTCGTTTGACTTTAACATTCGCTCTGATATGCCAGGATCAGCTGGACGGAGGGGTGATGGATAAAGGGGACGCACTCCTTATCCATTGCTCTAAATAAGTCAGCTAATGTGATTCCCTTGCTGTTCTTGACTTTGACTGTGAAACAGGTAGGTCCAACATCAAGCGTGGCCGTCGTAACTGCGGGGATAGACATAAAATCGTTGGCGATGGCAAGATCAACCAGTTTAAAGTTGGTGTCCTCTTTGCCAAAAAACTCCACGCTATCGAGTCCACGACCGAACAGGTATGAGGCGCTTTCGATTGCGGGGTGGATCTGTACCGACGCGTTCGCCGGTGCACGTGTAAAACAAAGCCCGACGGACTCACCCGAATCCTCCCTGGCGCCGGCCGAGGTTTCCATTTCGAATCCGCCAACAACGCTGTCGCGGCCACAACGTTCCCGTGCGCCTGAACCCAAGCCGATTTGATTCTGTCTCCATCTTCTGTCGGCATCGTGAGCTTGAAGTGTGTGTATTTTGTGTCGCGCTGAAGGGCCTCTTCAGCGATATCGAAGATGTTGACACGAGTGGCCCAGGGGCCTTTTTCTGTCTCGCCGCAGCCTATTCGCCGCACGATGAGATTAGTAAAAGCATTCCGAAAAATACTGGATCGCCGCACCTGGTTCAACATACACCTTACTGAGTTTCTTGAACATCTGTACGCTGAGGCCTGGATCTTTGGCCACAATAGCGTTCCATTGGACGCAGACGGCCGACACCGAAAGCAAGGAGTGGTACGGCAGATGAAGAAAGATTCTAGTCAGGACCTCAGGCGAGAAATCGGTCAAGCCCTGTAGTATGATTGGAGAGGACCAGTAGTGTTGTCTCGAGAGAGCTCACCATTTGTGGTCGTTGGTGGAGTCAAGAAGGAGCTTGTTGACAGGCGACAACCACACGTAAAATCGACCCGAACAGGACCAAGCATTCCGATTGGATGCTTCGAGTCGGAGTAAGGACCTCGATGTGCGACAACCACAATTATTTATTGACAGCTTACAATGAACCTGGCTCAAACAACTGCGATACGAACTTCCAGATCGGCCAAGTAGACAAAAGAAAAAAGCTGCGGCGATGCCATCTGTCGAGGAGCGCAGACCCAAGAAGTCAGAGGGACCCCGTTCAAGAGCCCAGATACAAGTCCGCCGAGAGCCCGAGTCCCCTTCTCGCAACGTTACTGAAGCCTTCGTAGTAGCTGGGAAATAAATCATAGTGATGAGCAGAGCGACGCAAGGATGGTAGGTGTGAAAACGCACACATGGTCTACGAAGAGGTCCGCCTTTCTCATGATCCCGTACTGCGGGTCGACGAATTGAATGTTTGACCTGACAAGACAGCGATCAGGAGATACCACATAGCATAAGGGTCACGAATTTTGACGCACTCTTTTTCCATGGCGGCAAAAACATCATTCAGCCGGATACCTTTGCTATTGACCACTTTGATTGTTAATACGTCGGGAGAGACGCTCCCATCCGGTATCAAAAGTTTGGCCTTCGTCACCACGGGAATTGAAATGAAGTCATTCGCGATAGCGAGCGAGCTCAGCTGGACCTCATGAACATTCTTCATGAAGTCGATCGGAACAAAGAACCCGCCATCATCGGGAGTCAAAGCCTTGCCAGTGAAGAAAGAGGGGCGGCCACTGCCCATAGCATAAGAGACCTCGAACAACGCCGGATGCATCTGGAACAAGTGATACAATCGAGAACGTGGACAACGAGTTGACGAATCATACTTACTCTAATCGGTTCAGGGGAGGCGGCCGCACAGGAAGATGAGAATGAGCCACGGATCCAAGGCTCATCGCTACCTAGAGTTTCGGGTGCCAGAATCCGTCAGCGGTTGCAGTACAGCAGCCTCGGGCAAAGCAAAGTACCTGGTTCGACATAGACTGTGCTGAGCCTCTTGAACAGCTGTACACCGAGCGCAGTATCCGTTGCGACGATAGCATTCCACCGAGCGGAGACAGCCAGCACAGAAAGCAGGGATTTATACGAAAGCTGGAGGAATATCCGTGTCAGGAGCTCAGGCGGGAAGTCGTTCAGACCCTGTGGAAGAGTAAGGGCAGCGTCCGGGCTGGATTGAGAGCGCACACCATTTTTCCGGTGGGCGTCGAGGTCAAGCGCGAGGAACGTCTTCAGGGCGACGTAAATGGACGTAAAATTTGCGTAAATCGGTCTTGGATCCGATTGCGTTGAACATTGAACGTCGAACAGCTGGCCGATGTGAGGTATCTCTTGTTGCTGCATCGATCCCATCCTAGACCACGCCCTCAAGACTTGACCAGCTTTGAGCCTGTCAGTGTGAGACGTAGTGACGAAGCGTGGTCGGCATGCGCAATTGCCGAGGTCACGAGTCTCTCACACTCTTTCCTTTGCTTGAACTTCCAAATCCCTTCCTCTCCTGCAAGCGGACTCACTTTTACGGTAAAAATATCGACGGTTTTACGTTGGTGGACCTTTTTTCCGCCATAGAAAAAAGGTCCGTGTCAAGCCCACCCGCATGTATATTTCGAGAAAGCTTGCGCCGATTTCAACAGGGATCTCGTTAAGCAGAGTCCGCAGGTCAAAAAGATACCCAGGGAGAACACAACAATTGCACAGGTGGAATGCGTAATGTGTTCTTCGCACACGCTGGGATTCGACATAGCGTGCTTAGGCCCCCGGACCAGGCTGGCGCTATGTCTAGACCGAGATGTGACCGGCTTATCGTGTCACTTGAGGGATTCGAACCCCGCCGCCGCACTCCTAAGCAATTAAATGTGCGCGGCTACCACTGGGCCACAGTGTCCACGCCGGAACAGATTTCAGCGATGTCAGAAGCCGCATAATGAGTTCGATCGATCGTTCGAGCCGAGAGACCTGAGACTCAGGTTGTAGGCCAGCTTTGACTGGAAGGCAGAAGACTAGGAAATTTCCTGATAGGACAAAGTATATACTTCTTGCAATCTTCTGTGAGATCTCAGTCAGGCTAAGGACTGAGAAATTCCAGGTACTATTGCATCATCAATACACTGGCGGGACCACCTTTCCGAAAACAGAGAAGGCAAATCTATTAACGTTGCACCCTATGCTCATTTGTACGTCGGCCGATCGATTCAAGGCTGAGAGGGCTAGTGGGAAGTCCGAAATTTCCCCGTGCCCGGTATAAACTCGAATGAAAAATCACTCAACACCCTGCACCGCCACTGGTTCAACTCTTCCTCGACTCTCCATGGAATTCATTAAACGATCCACGATCATTATGGTGCTCGAGTAGGCTCGAGTAAAATCAAATTGCCGGAGGCTGGCTGCCCCGGCCCCGCGCATAGAGCAGATTAAGCATTTCACGTGTGCAGTTGTGTCCCTCGGTTCTTTTTTGCCCTGATTTGCTCGTCAGATTTGCCGGAACAAGAGATCGTATATATATATCGAGGTGGACGCACTTGGCCACTAGTCTTTTTTTCTCGACGTGCAACGAAAGCCATTGTCCGTTTGGCTCGAATACTCAGGTGTTTGGTGCATCTCATCTGAACTGTGCAAAAAAAAAAAAAAAGGAGCCTACGCTCAAAGTCCCCATCAGCTCAACATCGGCCTTCATTTATTCCAATTGTTTTGCGAAGGCAAATGTCCTTGGTGAGATTCAAGGCACCAAAAATCTTCTGTGGACCCCAAGAGTCCACCACTCATCTGCGACTTCCATTTGAAAGGTCAAATCCCAGAGCAAACAAGTTCATTCCATTGTACTCCTAAACAGCATGTCATACATACCGTTATGATCTGAGTAAAGTTGAAAGTCTGAAGGGACCATGTTACGATAAATTGTGTCGGAGCGTTCAAAAAGCCGAATATCTATGCCATGCCCGCGGAGAAGCTCCATCCGTTCCAGTGTGATCGTTGACGGCCTGAACGTCGTGCCGTATAACTTGAGCGAACGCAAGCATCCATTCCGGCGTTGGGACTCGAGTGCCCTGATTAAGTGATCTTGGTCAACACGCGCAGCCATCTCGTTAAAGGTGGAGACGAGGCAGAGGGAGAGGACCTGTAGCCGGGGAATTCTCTGGGCATTTCCGTCCTGGTCTGAATCCGGATTCTCGAGGATCGAAAACAAGTCGGATGAGACCACCGTGGGGAGATACAGACACAATGTCGTGATCGTTAAGGCCGCATGAAGGAGATGCGCCACCTCCAGAGCGGACGCAGTCTCCGCGACAACGACGAGTTTCTGCAGTTTGGGTAGCCGCGCCAAAAAAGGGTAGAGGTGGTCGGATTGATCGCAGCAGTACAGCTCCTGGAGCACGGGAGCATCCAACAAATCGAGGAATGCGTTTGTCGATACGGACAGGCGGAGGAGGTGGGGCAATGCGATAGCGCGGCCGGTCATGCTATGGGCGGGGGGGATGACGCGCAAGACACAATCCACGAGATTAGATGCGGAGTGCAGGACGAGGGCGTGATTTGCCCAAGAATTGCTGGCACTATATCGCCGGAGCTGAGAAAAGGGCAGATCGGCCACTATAGCATGATCCTCGCCGTAACAGCCGGCATTGAAGTAGACCTCTTCCAGCCGAGGGCACGACTGGAAGACGTCAAAGACACTCCCGAGGTCGTCGTCGAACTCCTGGACCGAAATATCCAAACTGCTCAAGAGGGGAAGTTCGTCACGAATATCCTCAAAGCACGGCGACGTAAACAACATCCATGGCACAGTGAAATCGATCGTTTCCCAGCGATCGCAATGCAACATAATGAGATCGAGGACACGCTGCTCTCGCTCCTCGATGTCCATTTCGTAGAACGTGCGAAATGTAACGTGGAGCGGGGATTGCTGAGAACGCTCGAGCTGAGCCTCCAAAGTCGGAAGCAGTGCCGGAAGGGATGGTGATTCCGGCGGACTGTTCGTGAAATCGAGGGATAGGTGGGTCCAGAAGCATGGCTGCGACAGGGCGATCGTCCGCCAACGGCTGCACACAGCGCTCAGGACCCAGGGCCCTTCATGAACGTTCATAACATTGCTGGAATATGCAAAAGGCGGCAATGCCAAGGTGAATATGATGCAGATGACTTCAGTCGGTAGGCGACGGAGTGGAGAGATAGCCCCCTCGTGTTTCCGAATTTCGGTGTCGAGTGCATTGCGCTCGTCGACAAGTTTTTTGAGCTCTGCTTTCAGAGGGGCTATTTTGGAATCCAAAACCGCCCGGCGGGCGCTTCCGCGGGAGACAAATTCTCGAATTGAAGAGATATTGAAATCGGCAGGAGGATCATTGGTGTCCAAGATATCCCTGGAGATCGTGCTAGGATCGACTGATTTGTCGGAAGGCAATGCAGAGAGGACCGCAGAGGAGGACGGGGCCGGTGCCATCCAGGCGAGGCAGGTGGAATTCGAGAAGAATGACAAAAGAATGAGAAGAAAAACTTTGTCGCGGTTTATTTGTTATCATCGGCGATAACTTGCCAATCAAATAACTCTTGCTCTTGCTCCGACTCCCAACCTGCCATCCCCTGTAGCTTCGTTTGCAAGTTCGAGCTTTAACCATTCAATATATTCAGTATCTTCGGTCATAACAGTCTGGCGTGGCCATGGGGCTTCCGAGTTCCACTTCATGACGCGCGTAAACCGCATTCGCCAACTCTCCGCCACTGGTCGGAAGTCCTCCTGAAAAGCGCCCTCTACATCTGCGTACTGGAAACGACTCTGGTTTGCGTAATGGTGGTTTGGGTAGGACTGGGAATAGCTCTTGATCGCTGCCTCTCGCGTCTGGTACAGGCGGACTGTCGTCTCATCCAACGAAATCGGGCCTTCCTCGCGCTGTGCAAGATCCTGCAAGATCGGTGTATCCCCTCCGAAGCCACGACGCCACATCGTATTGCCGCGCGAGCAGTATGCGCTCGACACTCCCTATGTCGCCCCGGTCGTTCAGCTGCTTGATTGCGAGATCGCGGGCGTCAAGGAAGTACCACAAGGTCGAGAGCTTGAGGGCGGAGATCCAGTCGTTTTTTGCCATGCTCAAGATCTGGGGAATATCTCTGGATTGCGTTGACCAACACGCCTGACAGCCTCAATTTGCGCAGCTTACAGCGGATAAAAAACCTCGAGGAGCCGCTCGAAGTCAACAAGGCTGATCCCTTCCAGGATAAATGGATCCTCATCGCTTTGACCCTCGCCCTGGACCGCATCGACAGCCGGAAGGGTGAATATCGTCGCGAAAAACTCCGAACTGTGCTCGAAATGATAGCGCGGGACCTTGAAGCTGCGTTCCTCGACCTGTATCAGGTTAATATCATCTCTGGGCTCGCCAATACTGGGCTCCAACCTTGAACGTAACGCTTTCGAGATAATACATTCGGTCCCGTGGGCCAGCGCTCTCCTCCGAAATGGGTGTGCCTATTCTACTGGCCTCCGAAATAGGCGTGCCTAGTATGCTGGGTGAGGCTCGATCATTGGAGGAGTTGGCAATCGTGAGCGGGGTGCCCGTCCTACTGGCCTCCCAGTCTGAACCAGCGGAGTCAAGCATGAGGTGCTAAGATGAGATGCTTCACTAGGGCGACAACTGGAAGGGGGCCTTAAGCATTGTCCTCCTCATGGTTCCCTCATGGTCTCCTGCGGGCGTGAATTGGGTGATACGGCACGGCGACTGAGAAGCATTCCTGGGATGTAGAAGGGCTTCAGAGCTAATCTAGCCTAGCAAAGCCTTCTTCAGCCGCCCATTTGACCCAAGAGCTTCCCGCAGTATATGCAAGACTTGTGGCTACGGTTTTCGATCATTTCCTGCATGCCAACGTTACACTGACCTGCTGTTCGATGTGTGCATGTGGACCGTGGAATTTCTGGACGCCAAAAACTTGCAAGTTGAACCTTGTTCAGTTGCGATGCTGAATGGACCTCTATTGCCTTGGTTTGACAGGGAAGCAAGCTTCTTTAGCCAAAGCTTAGTTGGTTTCTCATATGTTCTGCCCAACAGGAATTTCCTGGCGCTTTCTTGTGAAGACGGGAGCCTAAGTACGTACTTCTGAAAATACTAATTATACATCTCCCGGCACATTTTCGATCCATGGGCGACCTTACCGCTGCATCCTTCGAGGATCGCACTGAAGTTCAGACTTGCAGGCTACTCGATATTCAAGCGTCCATCTTGCAATAAATCTGTCAGTTGTATATGACTGAGTTTCTCGGACAATATTCGAATGCAGGCAATGCAAGGGGATGCAACGTAATGCATCCCAATGCAGTGCAATGCACCTCGATGCAACCCAATGCAAGCACCAAATGCAGGCTAATGCACTGCAATGCGCGACCTGTTTGAGTTGCTATTTGACTGCATTTGACTGCACTTGAATTGCAGAGCACTCCCGTGCATTTTGCATAACCACGCATGGTTGTGCCAATCGCGAATCCAACATGCCGATTGATCGCCGGGTTGCCCTTGTCCATTGACTGCGTTTTCTCGAGTCATCTGTACGTGAAGACATATGTCGAGACAAAAGGCACCATTTACCTACAAATTTGCTTCAGGGCTGAGATCTTCTTGATATATATTTGTTTCGAGACCTATCTTCCCACCAGATTCGGAGGACTGGGACTTGGTGTCATTATTTGGTGACGGAATTCATTGAGCGTCACACAAAAGTTCTACTGTTCAAAGAGGATCCCTCCATCCGGTACGGAGTTGGAATCAAAATCATGGGGGACAGAATGTGTTGGGTGATGGTCCATGCCATAGTCCTGCCGAAGGTCCGTGATCGATTGCATCAGTTCGGCGGTACTGGATCCGGCCAATTTGTGCAATGCAATGCAAAAGTGCAGTTGAACCTCAGTCCTGGTACTTGTGCATTTGTATTGCACTCAATTGCATCGCTGAGCATTGAAGTGCATTGATTTGCATTGCTTTGCATCGACTGCATTGCTCTGCATTCGAATAATGTCCGAGAAACCCCGTCATAGTTGTAAGACACCTGATAATCCCACATACCGGGTTCTAATAGACCGGTCATGTCGGTCAGATGGCCGGTCTATTAGAAGGCTCTTTTAGGTACTTTCACGCTCATCGCAATAAACCTTGCAATACCTGCAAAATAAAAACTGCAATAACCTTCAATAAGTGCGTCCAGGGACTTAGTGAGATCTAGGACAGATGTGGCGGTGTCTGCCGAGCGCGCCGCCGGCGCGCCTTCGCGCTCGCTGTTGCCGACGTCGCCGACGATGTCGAGCTCAAAAATACACGTAAAATCATGATAAAATACAGAAAAATAGTAAATAATGTTTTCGGTGCAGCGCACTCATCGCGCTCTCACGCGCCATCAGTGCGCCTTCGCGCTCGCCGTCGACAATACCCTCGTCGATGTCGAGCTCAAAAATAGATGTAAAATCAGATTAAAATACATAAAATCAGAAATAATCTTTCGGGTGCGGTGCGCCCATCGCGCTCTCATGCGCCATCAGTGCGCCCATCACCCGCCTATCCATTGCCGACGTTCTCCCGCCTCGATCCAAAAAAGGCCGCAAGGATCATGGAAAATCAGCATAAATCAGAGGGTAATGATGCAAGTAAGTCCACCCGCTCCGCCTTTGCCCTCTGTGTGTTGCGCCGTCACACATCCCGATGCAATTTGATCACCGATCGGAGTCGACTATCAAGGGTCTGGGCCATCGGACCGAATGTCGGCATTGTCACGTGATCCATCAACCAGCATTTGGGTGTCGTCTCCCTTTCTCTTCCACCACCAGCATCCAGCTTTGGCTTTGGCTTCTCTTTCCTCTAGGCACTCTTCCATACATCTCCTTTGCTCTCAGGTCTCCTGGGCAATCCCACCGCCCTCATGCTATCTTGTTTTGGGAGCTGGGTGTATCTGCAAGCGCCTTTTGGCTATGGGCAAGCATGCCATCCACTCTTTTTTATCTCCCTTTCTGCTTCCCTCCCACATTCCTCTGTAAACCGCAAGAGAGCTGAGATCCGACCCTGGAACTACGGCAGATTCTGCGTATGGGAGTGGTGTCCTTGTCCTTTCCCCCTTTCTTTCGCTTTTTCTTGGGCTATGACCAGAGAACTGAGATCCAACTGGCAACCGTGGATACTCTTTCTTCTCTCTCTTCCCACCCCCCTTTGTAAACACTTGAGAGCTGAGATCTGACCGACGGATTCTGTGCACGGGAGCAATATCTTTTCCTCCCTCTCTCCCTTTCTTCCTCATTTTTTACAAACATAAGCTGTTAAAACCAGTCCATCTCTGCAGTCAGGCTCTTGCGGTCTTTGTATTCCTCATGTGTTCTCTAACGAAATGGGCACAGTGACTCTGGCCAAATTATAATCGTCAAATGCATTGCGAAGGGGCACAGAAATTTATTGCTGCCCATATATCTTGATAGTGTTCTACCAGTTCAGCAAGGATATGGCCCTTCTGGGAGAATAAGACACACAGAGCTCGGAGGCATGGTGCTGCATCCGACTACGTCTTGAGCTTCCTCCGAAGCTTAAGCTTGTTGTGTTGCTTTCAAATACCAGAGAAGAATGATTGTAGAGCATTTAATGTATTGGCCTCATACCGTTGCATTCTCAGTGTAGCTTTCCCTCACAATGGACTGGGATTCTTGGGGATTTCAAAAGGAATCATTTTCTGATGGGTGCCGACAATGCAAGAAATAAAGACCACTGACTCTATCCTGTATCTTTCAAGGGTTTCCAGACACTGCCAACACTTCTTCTGTATCCCAGAAGTTGTGCAAGAAATGTTTGAGTCAAAGTGGCCAGTTGATATTGTGGTTAAGACGAAAGACAGTCTAGGTTTACATGGTAAACAATGGAAAGCGTTCAAATGATGGACGTGTTCGCGATAATCCGACCATTTCAATTATATCTTTTTTTGTCCGCACTCTTTGCGTCCAAGTTTTTAATATGTTGCTCATGTATGTCATATGGACTTTGGGTAAAATCCGGGGTGAGATGAGAGCACCAAAACATTTGCTATGAATATTTGGAATTCAATCGGAGAAAAAGCCGAAGGTCTTTTCGGAGGCTCGGCCGAAACGGACTCGAAGCCATTTGCCTCAGAAACTCCGGATTAAATACGACAGTGAGTCAAAGAAGAGATGGATTCCGAGTTGAGACACAGTGGAGTACATTGCTACTCGACTGTACTATCTTTCACCATGTCTGGCTTACAGTTTACCAGTTTACTGAAAAAAACTGTCGGCTATATACAGATATGGAGCAAGGGTCTAAATAAACTGAGGTGCAGGTCGCAGGGGTAAGTGAGCAAGCTCCGGGGGAAGCACGAGGCCTGGGGGACGTGATGCTGGTACTGTCTCGGCCCCGAGTATGCTGTGGTGATGTGCAGCGGTGGCGACAGCTGGGACGATGTCCACCTCACAGTCAGTCACAGCAGAGATACCAGGGGAGGCAAAACCAATAGCTGCGGTGTCTGCTGCATGTGGCGGGGTGTTGCGGACGCCTTGGGTGTCAAATGCGGCGATACTTGTGCTGCCCAGGCTTGGTGTCCTCGGAAACATCGAAACAGATGTAGCTGAAGTGCCTTCCTTTGAAGGGTGCTTTACAAAAGGCCCTGTAGAAAAGAAAATGAGTTAAAATGATGGTTAGCATAGCAAAAAACACGCACTGGTTCGAGTAAAGACCCTGTTTCTCTCGGTCATATGCCAACCGGTACTGCGTCACAATTCCCATCCCGGGTGCCAAAAGAGTGGAGGTGGGAGACCACGTTACAGGCAGAGTAGGCAGCCAGAGGGTCCAGGGTCAGTGACTCAGTGGAGATCATTGTTTGGTGGGGACATCAGAGAGAGCAGTGGGGGCCCAGAGAGAATCCTTGAGAGGCCTGAGAGGAGGGAAACAGAGGAGAAGAGCACCGGGAACTGTGTAAGGGGAAGGGAGGGAGACAACAGGTGGATGTCAGTGGTGAAAAAACAGAAGACAACGACAAAACTGCCGGTTGACAGGTCACGTTACTCGGCCCGATGGATCCGTGGACCTCAACAGGATGCCGATACTTCAGATACTTCACAATGGCGGGCCGACAGTGTGGCATGGCGCATCAGTGTGTCTTACTTGCGTCATTACCCTCTGATTTATGCTGATTTTCCATGATCCTTGCGGCCTTTTTTGGATCGAGGCGGGAGAACGTCGGCAATGGATAGGCGGGTGATGGGCGCACTGATGGCGCATGAGAGCGCGATGGGTACCGCACCCGAAAGATTATTTCTGATTTTATGTATTTTAATCTGATTTTACATCTATTTTTGAGCTCGACATCGACGAGGGTGTTGTCGACGGCGAGCGCGAAGGCGCACTGATGGCGCATGAGAGCGCGATGAGTGCGCTGCACCGAAAACATTATTTACTATTTTTCTGTATTTTATCATGATTTTACGTGTATTTTTGAGCTCGACATCGTCGGCGACGTCGGCAACAGCGAGCGCGAAGGCGCGCCGGCGGCGCGCTCGGCAGACACCGCCACATCTGTCCTAGATCTCACTAAGTCCCTGGACGCACTTATTGAAGGTTATTGCAGTTTTTATTTTGCAGGTATTGCAAGGTTTATTGCGATGAGCGGGAAAGTACCTAAAAGAGCCTTCTAATAGACCGGCCATCTGACCGACATGACCGGTCTATTAGAACCCGGTATGTGGGATTATCAGGTGTTGTAAGATTGAAGCTCTAGCTTCTTGCTCAGTCAAAAATTACTGCTCGGCGTTAATATCCAATCCTCTCGGAGCCATCCTTATCGAAGTTAGCTAATCGTTATCCCTCAGGCTCCGCACTGATACTGCAGCGAAGACAGCTATTAGCTAGCTTTTATGCCTCCAGCGCTTGGCACAAGAATTCCTCCACAGACAACATGCATGCCAACTTAATTTCGCATGCCTCTCTTGGATCCTTTTATTCTGTAAATCCCCACGCATTAGCCTGATACTGCCGTCCTAGTCCCTGTTTTTATTTTATTTTCTGCGATCAATATCAGGCGCGACTCACCACGTGCTGGGAATTTCGACTTGGCCGGAACCGTCACTGACACGCCTTGCAAGACTTACAGCCTACAGCCTCAAGGCTTGGGAACTCGCCCGCTATTATCCACGTTCCTATTTATCTCATTACTATCTTCGGCGCTCGGTATTGCTATCATACCGAGCGATAGATAAGCGGGGACTCGAATTATCCTGGCGCGGCTCCCACCCTCTGACTTCCCCGCATCCAAGTCGGTATACGCTCAGGACCTTGCTAGCAGTGAACTAGACGAAGACGGCTTTGAACTCGGCATGGCGCAGAAATATGGAACAGCGCCGGTGAGCGCACTGGACGAGCCGACGAGCCTGCACAATGCGGGAGAAAGCAGCGCGCTGTTGGGTGGGGACGCCGTGAACCGCATCGAGAAGCGGGAGGGCAAGGCCAGCATGGTGGGCTCGGTCAGTAATCTCGCGAACACGATCATTGGCAGTGGTGAGTCGCAAGAATCGTGTTTCGTCTTGTGAGATGCTGACGCCGTACAGGTATGCTCACGTTTCCACTGGTTTGTCTGATTTCTCCTGCGTGCACAGTGCTTGACACTAGCTCTAGGCGATGGCGTCCGCTGGGATAATCCCAGGGATGATTACCTGCGTCTTCAGCGGCTCAGTCGCCATCTTTGGGCTGTATCTGTTGTCGCTCTGTGCAGCACGAGCACCCCACCGGCGCTCGTCGTTTTTCGCCGTCTCGCAGATGACGTTCCCGAAAGCGGCGGTCTTCTTCGACGCCGCGATAGCGGCCAAGTGCTTTGGCGTGTCCATTAGGTACGAGGACCCTCAGTCACTCTTGCTGCGTTAATTTTTTTCCATGCAGCTACCTGATCATCATCAAGGGCCTCATGCCCAACGTCGTCGCGGCGCTCTACCACGACCTGTCGTCCTCCACCCCGCCTGCATGGGCGCTCTCCGGGCGCAACTGGATTACCCTCTTCATGCTCGTCCTCGTCCCGCTCACCTTCCTCCGCCACCTCAACAGCCTGCGCCACACCAGCTACGTCGCGCTGTTCTCCGTCGGTGGGTCTTACGTCTGCGTCTTGTCATCGATTTACTGACGCGTCTCAGCGTACCTCGTGGTGATCGTGATCACGGTGTACTTCCACCCGCTCGAGGGCATGCCTGAGCGGGGGGAGGTCCGCCTCATCCACTTTACGCCCGGCTTCGTGTCGACCTTCCCCGTGCAGGTCTTTGCCTTTACCTGCTCGCAGAACGTGCGTCCCCGCTCCCCTTTTCCTCCCCGTCCCTTCACCTTTTTCTTCAATGAATCTGCACTCACCGCCAACAGCTGTTCCCGATCTTCAACGAGCTCAAGGACAACACCCAAGCGCGCATGAACGCCGTCATCGGCGGCGCGATCGGCTCCGCGACGCTCACGTACGAGGTCATCGCGATCTTCGGGTACCTCACCTTCGGCTCCACCGTCGGCGCGAACATCATCGCCATGTACCCCTCGACGTCGCTCTTCGTCGCCGTGGGGCAGCTCGCGATCGTCGTGCTCGTGCGGTGCGTCCCTCTCTTAGATACAAGCTTTGTCTTAGTCGGCTTGAATAAATTCATTCGACCTCGTAATCATGCTTACGCTTTGCTACCCCTCGCCCAGTCAACCTCCGCTAAGGCAATTCGCCGCCAAGGCTCCTCCGTCGCCACTTTCTTCTTCTCTTATTGTTTTTCGCTCGCGCACGGACCTCAAAATATTTACAGGTTGATTAGCGGGTCACGAGAAAATTTTGCGTTTTCAGCTTGCTCGAGATGCCGTTTTGCCGCTATCTCTCAGACTTAGAGTAGGTAAGTAATGTACTGACTACTGAATACTGAGTATAAGGAATTTAAAGGCTGGAAGTAAGGTTAGAGGCCAAATTGAAGTGGGACTTACTTCTTCTACGGTTGCAATCAACTCTGGCGCAATTGAATGGTAATTAGTCTAAGGTACACATCGAGCGAGGTTTGAGAGACATACCTTGCTTGTGTACTTCCACTGAACGCTCCACAGGAGAAGAAAAAATGCAATTGAACCCCAAAAATTCCCAGAATGAGCACGGTTGGATTCGAACTCGTACCTCTGTAAAGGTCAGGTTTGGAGTTCTGGGGTTGCGAGTCAGCCGACGGTGGGCTTCGAAGAAATCCACACATACCTTGTGTATGCCATGAAGCTCCAAGCGCCGCAGGCGGAGAAAAATTCAAGGTAAGCTCTCAATTCTCGCCGAAATTAATAGCTGAACTCACTCACTTTATGATTACCCAGCGCCCGCGGCCCGAAAAAGATGGAGCATCTCCGCTTCGATCAAGATCCACCCCGCGATGTCGTGCAAGGGCAAATTGAAAATCCGGGAACTTTGACTGTGAAACAGTAGGTTCGGAGCAAGCCTGTCTCCGCGCCGGCGAGCCGGCGATTCTCGGAGAGAGGCTTGGGACAAACTGCCAAAAAAGTGGCATGTATTGAGACACGAATTATGCACCCGTTTCTGCTTCAAATCCTTCGGAGCAAATGAAGAATCTCTTCAGTAGATGTATATGCATAAATCCGCCGACTCAGATCTGAATTAAACAGCCATATGGACCCTCTAGACCTCAACTTTCATACCGCTTTTGCGATTTGGATCTACGGCAAACAGACACACTTTTGAGCAGATTCCTTTGATGTTATGGGCTCGATGAGTCCGGGGGACGATTCTCAGTAGATCACTCAGCCAAAATTATTTGCCAACGATAGTTTTCAACTCATAGAAAACACTTTGAATCCGGACGCCGAATCGGGATGCCGTGACGGGTCGCGTCTAATTAGTCACGATGCGCGACGGCGTGGGGTTTGAGGTGGCCGGGGAGTGTTGGCGGGTCTGCCTGCCTAGCCTTCGTGCTAATGTCCTCCAAAACACGGTGGGCAAAGTCGCTGGAAGAAAACGAGACGAGACGCGGTGCTGACAAATCTGTCTAAATTCGGCGACTTTTCGTCTCACTCTAAAAGATACAGTTGGGCATCTTTCAAGCCGAAATAAAGACCTGGAGGTATTCTTAATACTCATTCTAGAGTTCTGTCTCTTCAGAAATATATTAAACGCCCGGAAATCATTTTCATCCATGAACATAGAACTCACTACGATGCGTGAGAAGCACCGATCAACGACTACAATGTGCAATGAAACCGGGCGGAAGTGAAATTCTGAGTCGGCGAAATGTTTTTCGGACCTATTGGCCAAAATACATTTCACAGGTGATAACCGATTGACGCGCTGTTCGAGATGGTAGAGCGCGTAGAACACATTGCCCTTTTTTTACATCTTGTCACAAGCCCCTTCTCAGGTTTCCGTGTGCTGCACGTGAAATGTCATGTGACGAGAAGGCGGCTTGATCCGAACCTAGTGAAACAGGTGAGATTCGACACAGAGAGAATCAAATGGAAGAACTGACCTCGGCGCCGCAGGCGGAAATTTTGAGCTTCGAAGCCGTGCAACTGGTGCTTTAATGTGTCGTGGAGCGTAATCGGCGAGCGCCGCTCGCGGGAAGCCCAGAAATCGGATTTTGATTTTGGGGTATCACCGATGTGCGGGATGGAAGATATGCTGAATGAAGGTGAGTGTGCAGTACAATATGCCGGGGACGTTACGCACCAGGATCCCCGCTCGCGGGACGTCGAAAAATCGAATTTTGGATTTGGACTTTGTCTGTTTGTGCTGTGGCGCCAAGCCCGCCGCCAGGGACGCTGCAGTGCAGCTGGAGGTCGCCGCTTGCCGCAAAGGTTCTGAAAAACACCGTCAAAATGGCATCAGAAGGAAGGGAAAATGGGTGCTCACCTGCCGTGCAACCCCGCACGCGGGAAACTGAAATATAGGGGCGACGATAGGGGCGACGTTGCCGAGGGGGAAGTACACGCCGGCGCCGACGAAGACGACGCCGTAGGGCGAGCCTTGCCGGGGGCGACGCTGCATTGCAGTCCCAGAAGAGGGTTTGCCTGCCGGCGGCCAAAAAATCTGAAAAAGTGCGTAAAAATGGCATCAAAAGGATTGGGAAATGAGTCAACGCAACCCCGCTCGCGGGAAGCCCAAATCTAGTGTCGACGTCGGCGCCGCTGCGCGGCGCCTTGCCCATAAGCAAACAACACTAGACGTCAGCTGGACACGCCGCAATGCGATGGTGGATGGGTGTTTGCCTGCCGGCGGCCAAAAAGTTCTAAAAAATCGGTCAAAAAATGCGAGTAAAATCCAGATCCAAGACATGCCTGTAGCCCAGTTTTCGGGACGTCGATATGTCGTCTTGGGGCGAGATTCGAGTGCAGGAGGTGCGGGGATGGAGGGAGGAGGTGGTGGTGGTGGTGAGAAGACAAGAGGTGCGTGGCTCGTTTCCAGGGACATGTAACATGCTGTAAGTATCCGGCTGCGGTGCGGTCGTTACAGGATCAGCCATGAACTACGCGAGAGTGCCTTGAAACGGCTTGACTGACATGCGGAATGGGATGTGGATAGGTTATGTACATAATGTACTTCAGGTAAATTCCTTGGGATAACCGAGCGGGATCGCCAGGGTCCTTGAGTCATGATGTGTTTCGGATGCCAAACTTTTTTTGCAGCTTTTCGCCATCCGACTTAAGTCAATTGCAAGGAGGAGCACGGGGACTCTTTTGCACAATAGTATCTCACTCGCCAGTGAAGTATGGGAAGAGGGCAGCTATTGCAGCTCGTGGACGAGAAGTTCAACCGCGACATCAGATTAGAAAGATGTCACAACAATCAACGGCGAACTCGGAAAGCAACCGCCTACGGTGGTGCCGCCGACATCTGCCCTGGAACCGAGGTTTCGGCAACAGTGAGAGCCACATCCGCCGCCGTAGCACGCTGCGGCGGGGCTGAAATTTTCATTCCAGATCCGCATCTCTCCGCATGGTAAGTGCAGCCGATCGGTGTCGGTAGGCCATCTCGGGCTCCGCTCCAGGCCCTCTGTCAGTCGTCTAGTGCAGCGGTTGTTACACCATTATCGCCGCCGTTCTCCGTGGCCTCGCCTTCAACTCTGCGGTTTTGGTTGAATTTTTGCGCTTGATTTATATTTTGCCTCGAGAATCCCCAGATCAAGATGAACGTAACACGGTCCTCTGGAACCTTTGCGAACAATTTTCGCTCAAAAACTGTGTTGGCGCTGATTTTTTTTTGGTGCACCGGCAGAACGATTATCCAGTACTACGCCGGCGTCCATAAAAGGAGATTTTCGAGGTTGAACCCGCCAGCATCGAATTTTGAGACTCGTCGACCAAAATTTAAAATTGCCTTGGCGTGGGAAACGCTTCCTGTGGCCTCTGAGATACTCCTGAGACAAGCTGGGAACCTCAGAACAGCTGCAGCATATGCAGTCATGAGTAGGTTGAATCCGCTCCGTTAATTTGCCTGTACCTTGCAACCTTGTCCGACTCGGCCACAAAGTCACGTGATTATTTCAGCCTATTTCAGGAGCCTGTTCCGCTGATTCTAGAGCCCACGGAGGCTTGGGGACGCCGCGATCCGCACATGGATGTTTCCCGTGAATTCCGTTCCCCGAGCTTCCAGATTCCCCCGGTACGTACTTGCATCAACCCCAATCATTGGGGCCATCAAAGATCTGGTTGTCCCGGTCTTGGCCCTGTGCTACCGCCGCGCCCTGTTCCTGTGGCAATATTTCGCCCAAACCGACTTTTTCAAACTGCTTGCTACGTCTGTCCCTCTCATCGGGATTTACATCTCGTACCCGCTGCATAGTAGAAATCAAATTTTCAAACCGAAGCCTGCTCTGTAGCTCGCTGCAGAACAAAATTACTCCCCGTTATAGCCCAACATCTCCGGGTTCGGCTGAATGCAACCAAAACACCCGCTCCACCGGAGCTTGCGCGGCCCCGTCGCTTATAACTGACTCAGTCAGCAGCCCTCCCACGTCACGGCTCAGCTCTTGGATATAAAAACCGCCCACCTTCCGCCTCATTCTGCATTCTTCGTCTTTCACCCCACTTCTCTCCTCCCTTCTTCCCTCGTCCTCGGCCACCGGCATCTGGGTGTCGATGCGGGTGGCCCTTTGTCCGACGGCTGAGCCCTTTTCTTTGCCTCGCCGCACCCGCAAGCCGCCCTTTCCATCGCCCGAGGTCGCTCTCGGGCTTTCCCGGCCCCATCAAGCCGAGCCGGCATTCAAATCCCACGCCGCTTCTCTGCTTCGACCACCACCAACGCACGCGCATTTCGGTCAACCAAGGTCAGTGCACTTGTTTTTAAGCACACCTATAAACTTACCTCCCTTTTGTAAGCTTCCTTCAAGCCTTTCTAGCCCGCCTTACCCCGCCGTTCAGTTGTCAACGTCGTAGCTTTATATTCTTGGGATATTTTCCTCACTGCCTCTTTATAGTCTGTATATTACTCTGTTAAGCTAATGGTACGTTCCACTCACTCTTCTTTTATCTCGCTCCTTTACCCTCACTGACCTATTCCGCAGGACTTGAATACATTACTTTGACCCGATTCTGGCCGTCGTCAGCTCAAATCCACCTGTCACACACCTCGTTGAGTCGACTACACTCAAGTCTAACCTCAAAAGTGCGTCTACTTACATTTCTGACTCTGGTTATTGATTCTTTCGTGGCCCACAAACATACTTTGCCTTCGGGCCCTGACTTACTACAGTTATTGACTTCAAGATCGTTGTCCTGGTCTGAACATATTCGTTACACGGGTAAGTTTTCGGCTTGTTTGTTTGAATCTATTACTTACATTCGTTTGACTCGCTCTAGGACACTTATCTCGCCCTCACTCCAAATCTGACTGGCCAATGAACGGCAATTTTCGCTTCGGGGTGTGTTCTTATACCGTTGTAATCCTTAAATCGACGCTGAGGCTATCGTCACACAGCTTTGACTTACCTCATTCAACCCCCTTTACATTTCACCTCACATCCGCACTGACTTTCGTCTGTTTGTAGTCGGGCTTGCAGCTCGTGTATTCAGTAAACCTCATCTCGTTACTTTGACTACTTGTTGTACTGACTCACCTCGTCAGATTTCCGAGGGCGTGATCACATTTGAGGGAAGGAGAGGATGTGGGGCTGTAATGGCTGCAGGTGCGTCTAACCTTTACTGTCACGGTTCATTCACTAATCTTATTCCCTAGGACTTATCTTCGATCCTGCAGACGCATATGTTGACCTTTGATTCCCGGAGCGTCGCACCGAGTTCAACAAGTCCGCTACTACCTCCCTTCACGGTTTGACCAGCTGCTTCCCTTACCACGGTGCGTCTCGTCCAGCCTCAAGTTTGCTTTGACTTTATTGACTCATTTCAACCAGATTACCTTCGGCTTCAATCGTTGGAACGCCGGGCTTATCGTCCTTACTCGACAACGGTGCGTCCCATTCCTTTCCTATTCTACCTTCTCTTTTTTACCTTATTCATCCAGGTTCTACTAGTCTAGACGCGTTCAATCCCGAAACTATGCCTCAATGCTTACAAGGTGAGTTCACTTCTGAATATCTTGCCTACAGCGTCTAACTCGCTACACAGACTTGAACTGGGGCTACTCAGCGTGACGCCGCACCTCAAGAGACCGAAACTACGAGTCCTCGAAGTAAGCTCTCCTTATCTCGATCACATTTCACGTCTGACTTACTGACTGGGTTGTAATTAAGGTCCCTTTGCTCAATAGTCTAACTGCGCTCACTTGCATTGAGTTGCAAGGTCAATAATACTTCAGGTAAGTCTTAGATATTCGTCTTAGCCAGTTCCGACACTGACCCATCCTTTCACAGCGTCAATCTAAACGCAACTCGTCGTTCAACACGGCGAAATTATCGTTCAATTGCCCGTGACTCAAGGTGCGTTGATTTTCCATGTATTCTACTACACGTTCATCGAGCTACATGCTAATCAACCTGCAGCACTTTGGATGTTCATTCGTCAACGCGGGCGGCCTTGAGTTCCATTCAGCTTGAGTCAACACTGACTCGAACTTGGGTAAGTTCAATATAACCCTCACCTATCATTCATACACTGACTCTCCTTCAAGTTGGACTGCTTTCACAACACATCTATCCGTCAACGCGACTTGAACTTGAACAGTTCAGGTCTTGGTTCGTCTCATACTCATTTCATTTTGCTCATTTATCTGACTCCGTGCCAGACTCAACCCTAGTGAGAATTCGTTCAGTGCAAGCAAGTCTTGCTTTGACGAGGTGCGTTCATTCATTACCAGTTCCTTCATCTTACTGACTCTTGTACCCACAGCGCCTTATATCTATTGGTCCCGTAGATTACCTTGCTTGCTTTTGCGCCCGAATTAAGCCGAGGTTTGTCCAATTTATTTTTCTACCTCGCATAGACCGATCTGACCAAGTTCTCAGGTCTTCTACGACGTCCCTTGCGCTCATTTTCGCTGTACTTGTCCGCATTCGCATTCGCATTCGCATTCGGGCATCTCGGGGTTAGATTGACCGCTGTAAGTCCTCTGTATCTTTAGGTTCATCTCGTACTTGTACCGACCGTTCGATTTAGGTCAGAGATAGCTTTTCAAGACTCCGAGGGTTCAATTCAGTTTGGCTCGGACCAACGAAACCTTTGAAATCAGCGCCGCGACTCACTTCCGCAAGGTGAGTATTTTATCTAACTACGTTGGCCTAACTGATTCGGAATTCTCTAATCGTTCCCCGCTCTTCAAATTCAACCAGCAACCGCGGTATGGCTCACTTTTTAGTTTGGCTTCCTTTTGATTCTGGCTCGAACTGACTCCCAAGTTCTTTCTTTTTTCCAGCCAATCGCGCGGAGCGTTCAAGACGAGTCCAAATCCAAGTTGACTCGAAGCCAGGTACGTTGTATCATATCTTCAATTCAACTTACTGACTTTTATTCTTTTTCTTCTTCTCAGCTCGACTCGATCTCCCTCGTTCAAACTAGACCAGAAGCGGAAACGCCGCGTTCGACGCTTCAAACGTTCACTGTCTAATTCTTTCTTTTCAGGTTCGAAATCTGCGTCAGCACGATTCGAGTCTTGCTGAACTCCATTTCGCACAATTTGTTTGCTTACTTACTTCCACTCAACAGACTCGTTCAATTCAATGCGTACGAAAATCGAGGACTTGCGCAGACGGCTTCACTCATACTTTTCACAGATTCGACCACTAATCCAATTGTATTCAAGTTGTCGTAGATAGATTACAGATTTATAGGTAAATAGCTAGCTACGGAGTTGGTACAAGTAAGTAGACAAGTACGTGTAGGTCCGTAAGTAGTAGGAGCGGCGCTGCTCCGACGCCGCGGAGCGCACAGGCGGAGCGCACAAGTCGTGCGGGCGCGGGCTCGCAACTCGCACGACAGGCGACAAGCGCGCCAGAGTCTCAAGCGGCGCCATCGGGGTGCAGAGGTTGCGCATCGGCCCATTGCGCGCGCGGCTATCGCAAACACAACGTGCGCATGTCCAGAGGCCGGCGCAGCGTGCGCAGAGAGGAGAGGTGGGCGGGGCACGCACCTGGGGCTGCTGTTTGCGGCGGCGCGTTGACGTCGGCTTGGGTGCAGGGGACGGGACGTGGAGCAGCATGCGCAGTGTGCGGAGGTAGCGAGGGGCGCAGGGAGTGGGCGGCTATACAGGGAGCAAAGAGTGAGTGAGTGATTGAGATGCGAAGGCCTCATCAGCGCGTCCCCGTCTCCACCACGCCCACTCCAACGCCCTCCCGATCCGTCCAAGCCTCGCCCTCCGCGGGGCAGCACGTGGGTTATCCTGTGTCGCACGCGGAGGTCTTGAGTGGGTTGCCATCGTCGTCAGTCGTCGATTCGGTGCACGATGAGGAAGACGCACCTTGCGCGGATTGTGCGGCGAGGCGAGAGGTCGAGAGGTCGAGTGTGGACGGTGCGCGCAGAGTCGGCGTGCAAGTGCGGCCGTGACGTGTAACTTACGGCTGGCTTTAGCGGTCCAGAACGGCGTCGACAACGAGCAGGCGCGGAGCGCTGTCAACCAGACGCACTGCTCTCGGCCTGGGGGAGATCGCTGTAAGCAACAAGGCGTCCTGCGTCTCGGAAAAGCGGACGGCCGAGCTCGGTGTCCTGGGCGAGAGTGGAGCTGAGTGCTGTATTGAGCAGCTTCGGGATGCGCGCCAGGGTCGACGAGACGTCGGCAGTGGATGCAGACACGCGAAAGTCTTGAGTGTTCCTGCGCCGTTGTCGTCGGTCACCGCAGAGACGCGACTCGCCACGTGCTGGCCCGGGCCGGGAATTTCGACTTGGCCCGAACCGTCACTGACACGCCTTGCAAGACTTACAGCCTGCAGCCTCAAGGCTTGGGAACTCGCCCGCTATTATCCACGTTCCTATTATCTCATTGCTATCTTCGGCTCTCGGTATTGCTATCATACCGAGCCATAGATAAGCGGGGACTCGAATTATCCTGGCGCGGCTCCCACCCTCTGACTTCCCCGCATCCAAGTCGGTATACGCGCAGGACCTTGCTAGCAGTGATCTAGACGAAGACGGCTTTGAACTCGGCATGGCACAGAAATACGGAACGGCGCCGGTGAGCGCACTGGACGAGCCGACGAGCCTGCACAACGCGGGAGAAAGCAGCGCGCTGTTGGGTGGGGACGCCGTGAACCGCATCGAGAAGCGGGAGGGCAAGGCCAGCATGGTCGGCTCGGTCAGTAATCTCGCGAACACGATCATTGGCAGTGGTGAGTCGCAAGAATTGTTTCGTCTTGTGAGATGCTGACGCAGGGCAGGGATGCTCACGTTTCCACTGGTTTGTATAATTTCTCTTGTCGTGCGCAGTGCTTAACACTAGTTCCAGGCGATGGCGTCCGCTGGGATAATCCCAGGGATGATTACCTGCGTCTTCAGCGGCTCAGTCGCCATCTTTGGGCTGTATCTGTTGTCGCTCTGTGCAGCACGAGCACCCCACCGGCGCTCGTCCTTCTTCGCCGTCTCGCAGATGACGTTCCCGAAAGCGGCGGTGTTCTTCGACGCCGCGATAGCGGCCAAGTGCTTTGGCGTGTCCATTAGGTACGAGGACCCTCAGTTACTCTTGCTATGCTAATTTCCATGCAGCTACCTGATCATCATCAAGGGCCTCATGCCCAACGTCGTCGCGGCGCTCTACCACGACCTCTCGTCCTCCACCCCGCCTGCCTGGGCGCTCTCCGGGCGCAACTGGATTACCCTCTTCATGCTCGTCCTCGTCCCGCTCACCTTCCTCCGCCACCTCAACAGCCTGCGCCACACCAGCTACGTCGCGCTGTTCTCCATCGGTGGGTCTTGCGATTGCGTCTTGTCATCGATTTACTGACGCGTCTCAGCGTACCTCGTCGTGATCGTGATCACGGTGTACTTCCACCCGCTCGATGGCATGCCCGAGCGCGGGGAGGTCCGCCTCATCCACTTTACGCCCGGGTTCGTGTCGACCTTCCCCGTGCAGGTCTTTGCCTTTACCTGCTCGCAGAACGTCCGTCCCTCGCTTTCTCGATGAATCTGCGCTCACGCCACGACAGCTGTTCCCGATCTTCAACGAACTGAAGGACAACACGCAGGCGCGCATGAACGCGGTCATCGGCGGCGCGATCGGCTCCGCGACGCTCACGTACGAGGTCATCGCGATCTTCGGGTACCTCACCTTCGGCTCCACCGTCGGCGCGAACATCATCGCCATGTACCCCTCGACGTCGCTCTTCGTCGCCGTGGGGCAGCTCGCGATCGTCGTGCTCGTGCTGTTCTCGTACCCGCTGCAGGTGCACCCGTGCCGGAATTGTCTGGACAAGATTTTTCATGCGGGGGAGGTGCAGCCTGTCAAGGCGGTGGGTGTTGTTGAGGAGGGGGAGGATGAGGATGAGGATGAGGGGGTGGATGAGGACCACGCGGCGGGCGAGATGTCTGCGCGCAAGCATGCGGTGCTCACGACTGGGATCGTCGCCTCGGGCTTCACCATCGCGTACTTCGTTAACGACCTGCAGCTTGGTGCGTCCCTTCCTTCTCTCTCCCTTCTCCCTTCTCCCTTCTCCCTCCCCCTCCGTCTCTACCTCTCGCACGCAAGCAAAATAGACTGATCAACGCACCTTCGCAGTGCTCTCCTTCGTAGGCTCCACGGGCTCGACGACCATCTCGTTCATCCTCCCGGGGCTGTTCTACTGGAAGCTCACGCGCACGGACCGCAACCGGAACAACGCGCTCAGCCTCGCGGCGCTGGCGTTGGCTGCGTACGGCGGGTTTGTGTTTGTGTTTTGGTGCGTTTCTTGTCTCTTGTCTCCCTTTCCCATTCCTATTCCCTTTCCCGTCCCCGTCTTTCCCCTTCCCCCGTCGTTTCCTCCTTCCCCCGTCGTTTCCTCCTTCCCCCGTCGTTTCCTCCTTCCCCCGTCGTTTCCTCCTTCCCCCGTCGTTTCCTCCTTCCCCCGTCGTCTCCTCCTTGCACGAGCAGTCACTGAACCACCCTCCGCAGCCTGGGCTTCAACATCTACAACGTCGTCTATCCCGCGGCGGGTGGTCCCGCTCATTAGATTGTAGTGGTATTGTTTTGGACTGGATATGGATGGTAAATTATGTAGTTAAGATGCGATTAATACACGCGTTGTATACGGGAACGCGTTTTCTCTTGAGGGCTCGCCGTGTAGACCTTCATGACAGGGAAAATTAAAGAAATCGACCGCGACGGCGAAGACCCAAATGCGGGTGATCGCTGATATACCCGGTTTGGGCTATGCCTCCACGCACTGACGAGACTCTGCCGCTGGCATATTGCCCGGGGTCACTTGGCCGTGCATTAATTTACCTGGCGCTGCAGACACGCCCAACGGGCTTTTGAAGACGCTATACTTTTGGATACCTTCAAGCTTCAAGACCCTGGTGCTTTAGGAGCTTTTACCGCGGCTCTATTTTTGTTGGAACTTCCCAAGGCCATCTGTGACCTTTACCTTGGAGGCTGAAGATGTCGCTGCGAAGTCGGCATAGTCGTATTGCGTCGCAGCATCGAGTGGGGAACTATGTCAGTAACGATGATCTCTTCAAGTGAGTTCATATTGGCGTGATTACATACCGCTGTACTGACTGTTCTCCAAGTTATGCCCTCCGTGTATCGTATGCGCGCTACCATGCTGCTGTTTCGTTGTCTTACACCATGTCAGTTTCCTCAGCCATCTCATGTTGCCAAGACAAGCTGAAGCGGTGGCTTCCCCGACAACGACGTCGGATTTATCCTCGCGCTTATCCGCATTATCCAACTTTTCAATCGGCGATCTCTTCAAGGACGGCCCGAAAAGCGTCAAGTTCCCCGAGAAGCTGCTCAAAATCCTGGAGCAAAAGCTGCAGAATATCGCAATGGGAAAGGACCCCGCGTGAGTGTTCTTTTCTCCCTCCTCCCTTATTAAATAAAAATAAATGAATAAATGCGATGCAGCTACACAGACCAGCTCGTCCGCCGCACCATGGCGAAATTCTACGGCCAGTTCCAGGTGGACACCTTCAAGCGCCAGATGAAGGAGAGCCGCAAGATCGAGGAGCTCATCCTCACCTTCGCCACGCAGGCGACCGCAGTGCTCAAGAAGGAGCCCGCGCTCGCGGGCGACGGGTGGAAGCTCGAGGTTAACACTCAGATCGGCGTGTTCGTGCGGCTGCTGCGCGAGTGTCTGCGCGGCGTGAATAATGTCTCGCCGGAGCTGTTGAGTAGGCTGGACGGGTACGCTGCGAAGCTGGCGCCGGAGGGGAAGAGCCCCAGCGATTCGGGGTACGACTCGGCGTCGACAAGGACGTCGATCTCCGTGCCTGGTGTCGCCGGAGCGCGCGTCGCGGATATGGACCTCGTGTGCGTGGTCGCTGCCTTATTCAGTATGCCCGAGGCCGAGGTACAGAGGGAGGTGGACCGGCTAAGAGGCATCTGCACGCAGAAAGCGGCGCTGACGGATTTGAAGGTCTGTCGCTGCCTGGGTGTCGGCTTCTAACTGACACTGCGTAGAAGTGTCTCAAAAACCTCAATGCGGGAGCACCGTTTCCCGGGCGCCGGGAGGACTTTGACTCCGACGCCGCGTGGCAGCGCTGGCGGACTGCCGAGGGGAAGCAGCTGCAGCAGCTCATGGTGGCCATGGTCGAGCTCGATCCCGAATTGGCGAAATCCACACCCGCCGAGTCCTCAGCGTACGGTGCCGCCTACGACCGCCCGTCACGCAGCGCCTCCATAGGCAGCCGCAGCTCGTTCTACGCCTCCGCCGGGCTGGACGACACCGGCGACGGCGCGGAATTCACGTACATCCCGCCAAACCCACGCAAGTTCTACCGCCGGCTGCTGGAGCGGTGCCTCCTCGCGGACCTCGAGGTGATGCTGAGCCCAGACATCGACGACGCGACGGAGGTCTCGCTCGGCATCCTCTCCGACGCGCACCTGGACCTGCTTAACGCGTGCGCGACGCGCTGGCGCGTGGGCCACCCGTACCGCGCCGTGTGCTTCCTCGAGCTCGTGAAGACGTTCTACGAGCGGCAGGACATCCCGATCCAGTGTGTCCCCGAGGCGCTGGGGCACGTCGGCAAGGTCGTCGCGGATCTGGAGGTGGCGGAGTGGCCGGCGCAGGATGTGCGGCTTTCGCTTTCTTTGTGTTCTTTGCTTCGACTCATGTGGATCTGACAGGCTGAATACCTCGCGACGGTGTACGGCGCGCTCTTTAACACCTTTGTCTCGCAGCTTTATCACGCAATGGACGGCGTCCCGAATCTCCAGCCGGGGGACATCGCGCCGTACGTGTCCGTGCTCGAGCATATCCGCGACAGCGGGCTGCTCGAGCGCGCGGGCTTCGAGCAGGACGTCGGTGCGCGGCTTGCGGACGTGCAGGCGCAAGTGCAGGAGGCGGCCCTGCGCTGGTACCGCAACAAGCTGGCAGAGCTGCAAGCCGCGCCAGGCGTGAACCGCGCGCTGCCGCTCCTGTTCATGACGGACGAGCTAGAGAAAGTGGCCAAGCAGCTCGACAAGATCTTCCCGGATCCGATACTTGGGTCAGTCTCTCTCTCATGTCATGTTCTTCAGCTTGAGGTCTGACGAGACGCATTGCAAGACAAATCGACCTCGTGTCTCTGGTGGTGGAAGTGCAGATCCCGCAGCTCCTGCGCGACATGCAGAAGGCGCAGAAGCGGCTGTTCGAGTCCTCGATGAATGGCCCGACGCCGGATGTGCCGATTCAGGATATCTTTGCGCTGTATCGGCGGTCGAAGACGATGCTGGGCATGTATGCTGCGTTCTGTCCGCGGTATGTCCTCGTAACCTCCTTGTCTTGCGTCGGGGGCGGATGCTGATGATATTCATCCGTGCAGGGGAAGTATCGAGTTTGATATCAACGCATTCTTCGAGCCGTATGTAAGGCAGTGGCTGCTTAACATAGATAACAAGACGGAGCAGTGGGTCAAGGCGGTAAGCTGTTATTACAGGAGCTTTAGCTACCAATACTGATGACTACATTTACTCCTAGGCGATCAACGCTGACCAGGTCAGTTGCTTATGACGCTGCCGGTGCACGACTGTTAACGCCCAGACAGTTCGAGGCGGAGGGATTGGAGGGCCACAGCTCCTCCATCGTGGATCTATTCGATTCTCTGCGGAGTCCCATCGACTTCTTACTGGGTTTGGAATGGGAAGACGAGCACCAGAACGCGTGGTTTTTTACGGCGCTTTCGAAGGTATGCATACTCCCGGATTAGTGCATGTCACATCTCACTCGATCGTCCCAGAGCATTCTCAAGGCCATCGAACTGTATTGCCGGACTGTCGAAGCATTGTTTTTGGCGGAGATGTTCCCCCGACCGACCGACGCCCTACAAAG
This sequence comes from Mycena polygramma, assembly GCA_029449255.1. Classification (NCBI taxonomy): domain Eukaryota; kingdom Fungi; phylum Basidiomycota; class Agaricomycetes; order Agaricales; family Mycenaceae; genus Mycena; species Mycena polygramma. Next base: position 259,590 of record JARKID010000077.1, on the reverse strand, counting down.
CCAGAAGTCTTCCGCGTGGCTAGACAGGGCACGGCAGCTCGCCGGCCAGGGAGACACGAAGACCGCTATCGTCGACGGATTCAATTTCCGCCCGGAGTCGTGCGTCAAGCTGAACAACGTCGAGGCGGCGCGGAGGATGCTGGACGATCTGTACACACATATGCAGGCGGATCGGATCGCGGAGGTGTTGAAGGGGAGTCCGCCTGTGCCGAATAAGACGGGGAGCGGGGAACGGTTTTTGTTCTCGGTCAAGGTCGCCAGTGCGGAGGGACTGGTTCCGCTGGATCACAGCCCCGCTGAAGAGAGTATCGACTCGTTCGTCACGCTCAGCGACGACTTTGACCAGAACCGGAAACTGGCCCAGACGCGGACGATTCTGGAGACGCTGGACCCGCGGTGTGAGTTCTTTTGTTTTTGATGACGGAGAGACGCTGACGCTGCGCAGGGGACGAGACGTTCGACATCTCCGCGGAGAAGCCGCTGTGGCTTACGGTCGCCGTGCACGATCGTGCGCTGGCGGGCCAGTATGACACCGTCGGGCAGGCGCACCTGTGCCTCGACCCTGAGCGGTTTGGCGACCGCCTCGCGCACGACTTGTGGATGAATCTGGATACGTACGGGCGCGTGCTCGTGCGGGTTAGCATGGAGAGCGAGAAGGACGACATTCAGTTTCATTTCGGGCGAGCGTTCCGCTCGCTCAAGAGGGCGGAGGGCGACATGCTGCGGACTTTCATTGACAAGGTGTGTCCGTCCATCGTGAGCGCGGGGGACCGGAATTGACACGTCGTGATAGATGTCGCCGTTTATCCAGCAATGTCTTTCAAGTAACGTTCTCAAGACTTTGCTCCGGACTGGTCCCTCGGCGTTGGACTACAATAAGGCCATCAGCAATGTCACTGCGCTCTTGAGGCGCTCCTCCACAAGCGAGAATCGAATACCGTTACCCAGCGCCGAAAAGCCTCGCGTTCGACCGAACGAGCTGACCGACGTGGAGATCGAGCAGGCCATCTCACCGCTATTCGACTACCTGGACGCAAATCTCTTGACGCTCAACTCGTACCTGAGCGGCAACGCCAAGGCGATGGTGATGACGAGAGTGTGGAAGGAGATCCTCTTCGTCACCGAAGGGCTCCTCATTCCCCCGCTGTCCGACGTCTTCAGCAATATGAAGCCTTTGAGTGACAAGGAAGTGGATGTCGTCTTCAAATGGCTGAAGGTGATGCTCTCAATCTCCCATATCAATACTTGTCGATCTCATATTCCCGAATAGTTCCTGCGGGATTACTTCTACGCAGCTGGCGAAGGCCCTGTCCCCGTCGAGATTCTCCAGAATCAGAAATATCGGGACATCGTTTCTGTCCGGTTTTACTACGATTGGCATACGTACGATCTTCCGTGTAGGCCTTCGCCGTTATCTGACATTTCCCCAGCGACGCCTTGATGGAGGAATGCGTTCGCGTGATGCAGCAGAGCTTGCGCTCTGCACCGGCCCCGAAACGGGCGAAGAGCGTATACTCGCAGCGCAATCTTGGCACCATCAAGGAGCGCAAGAAGGAGAAGCGAGAAGAGAAGGAGGTCTCTAGCGGCGAGACCATTATGCGGATATTGCACATGAGGTAGGAGAGTTCTTCGCGTTTCTGCAAACAGGGTATTGACTCAGTGCAGACCGGGAACGGCTGAATTCATCGCCCAGCAACTGGAAATCATGGCTGCAATGCAGGCTGAGCAGGAATCGCGGGGGAAGGGGCTTGAGGAGCGCAAGCTGCAACGTCCGTCAAGTAAAAGGCATGAACGTATACCGTCGGTGCCTTCTTTGTAACGCGGCCTCCAACACCTCCGCTTTCTGGACTATCCATGGGACATTCTCGCGCCTCGAATATTTATGTGGAACAATAATTAATTAGATATTTTCGGGCCTGTTTGCTGATGGTGGCTTTAGCTTTCAGTGTAAACAATTTCCCTACCCCCACGCTACTTACCATCTTTGCCTTTTTCCTTTGGGTCTCGAGGATCCGCGGCCGCCTTTTGAGACAGCTTTCTGTTTCTGGGCTCCATTCTCGAAGCTTTCGAACTTACGTGCCTCGCAAACCTTGATTTCCTCTTGATTTGGCTCCCGAACTGGCTTGGAACTGGCAGCAAACTGGCAGTAAACTTGACTTTTATCGGAACCTCAAGTCACTCAACGGAGCCATGGAGACTGCCAGCACTCTCTAAAAGTTTGAGTCCATCTTGAACTCGACGGCCGACGAATAGCCGCTGTGAACTACTCACATAACGGCTGTGAAATCTGTCGTGGCCCCTGGGCAAACAAAGTCGGACTTCTCGATCCTCAATTTGAGCCAATCAATAAAACAGATCCTCAGCTGCGGACATTAGTTTTGGCCCGCGAGGCAAGCCAACCCCGACTTTCCCGAACATCTGGGGACAATGGTCCACTCACCGGCCAATTTTCGATATCTTATTCGTCTCCTGCAATGCCGCAGTCAAAGTATAGTATTTGCTAAACTTCAAGAACAATGTTCTCTGTCGCTCCTGCACCATCGCGCCGTGGCATAACAGTCTCCTGTGTTGGAAGGACACTATCAGCCAGTACTAGCGGAGGGAGGCTTGCATCGATGTCGCTTGAAGAGTCGGGAGACTCCAAGAATTCGTTCACAAACTCGTTCACCCGAGACTCATCGAAAACCCAGGGCATAGGGGAATTGGTTGCGGGCGTTGCGCCGGGATCGCGAGGTGGTGTATATGGCCTGAGCATGGATGACGGGTCATACTCTTTCACCCTGGCTATGTCTTTCTCGATGCTCTCTTGGATAGTCTTGCCGCCCGCGATTAAACTGCTCGAGCCTGTGAACTGATCCTGATAGTCGAGGGACTCCACGATGCGTTCTAAAATCATTGCAACGGTCTCCAAACAGTCTCGTTTCTTGGTCACGATATCATCGTTCATAATATTCTCCGGTTTCGAATTTCGGGAATTTTGTGCAGCGAGGAGCAAGACTTCGGCCAAACGGCCTGATAATGCGGGTCTGAGTCGGAGGGAGCTATTCTCATCTAGATGATCGACAAGCCCAGGATATCGAACCTTGAGGGCTAATCGGAGGGTGCATCTTGCCAACGGGACGTATAGCCCGAGGAAGTTATCTGAAATGAAATCGAATTTGTGCCAACGGTTCGCGAGGGCTGCGAACATGTAGCCCATGGTCTCTTCTACTTCGTTCCTGAATCGATATGTGGCCATGGAAGGGAAGCCCGTGCCCCATACGTGTAGCAGGATCGAATTAATTGTCTGCATGGTATCCCTGTCCGGACTTGTATGAAGAATGAAGTCGATCCATCCTGGCAAGTCGTCATACAATATCGGTTTCCAGTCTGACTTTCCGGACAGTCTTCCGACGATTTCCAGACATAATGTCCGTTCGGTGCGTCCCCCGTTCTGGTCTGCTATGCGCCTCATGACGGACAAGGTGGAGCGCTGTTGGAGAATTGGCCGCAGATGTGCGTCATCGAACCAATCCCTCGAGTAATGCAAAGCGAAAAATGCGAGGCGAGAGATGTCGCTGCCTACCAATGACAGTGCATGCAGAATGACGTTCAATGTTGAACTGTTGGGTTTTTGGTGGAAACCTTTGGCGTGAATAAGGGCTTGCAGCAGGTCTTCCATGACGGCAATGAGATCGGTATTCCGCCTCATGGGTCTGGTGACCCACGTTTTGTGCACATACTCCAGCCCTTCGTAAATCCATGATACGTCCGTCAACTTCGTTCCTGAGACATCGTTCTCCATGTGGTGGACCACGTCCATAAGTTCGCTTCTCGCAGCCTTGGCTGCCAGTAGCAGCACATTAATCCAACCGAATTGACGACGGACGCTGCGGAAATGCAATATGCTGCAGAACCGGTAAATCTCCGTTTTCAGTGCGCTGCTATGGCTGATTGTTCCAGCGTCCAATTGCCTTGCGAGCCTGATCGTAGGTTTGACCAGGTTAACTGCGATGTTCTGATCTAAGGCATTACGGGACAGTCGAGTCGTAAGTTCTTTGAAAAAGGTCGCCAACAACATGTTCCTGCGACCACTGATAAATAACGGTGAGTGGCCTGATTTTGTAAAACAGTAGAAAGTGGTACCTCTTATCCATTACAGTAAGGTCACTGAAACTTGGGCGGAAGCCAAGAAAAACACTCATACAGAGCAAGTAATTTGCGAAATCCACCGGGTCCAGGTTATGGTCCCAAGGAAAGTAAGCGATAAAGTCCGTGAACTCGGAATTGCGCAGCGGTGAAAGACGCCGGGAAGGGATGACCCGAAGGGCCCATCTAAGAAAAGAAGCTGTTGACGGTTCTCGAAAACAGGTTGTGGAGCCTCGCAGAGTGTCGAGCACTTTGTTCAACTCATCAACCTGAGGTTCTAATGGTTCTTGCGGGGCTGAAAAGCTGTAGGTCTCGAGTAGTGTTTCCAAGCTCAATGAATTGGCTTTATGTCTGCTGTTGACCTTCAAGATACCATATGCCTGCCCGCAATGAATCGCTCGCTGAACATGGGCCTCCCGAATATTCATCAACTTCTCGCCGGTGTCAAGGGTGAAACACGCAGCGAAAGTATCAGATAAGCGTGTCAATTGTGCCTCCAGATTCAGGTCGGATGGCCACTGTAGATCCGGATCGGCTGCGACACTGGCGGCAGTTGTGATGAGAGTGGGATCGGTGGAGATTTCAAGAACCCATAAGACAGCCGACGCGACCGAGGAGAACTCCTTCCGGATATTTTCTGAAGTTGCCCCGTCCTTTGAGTGGAAGATGGTACTTTGTGCAGGACAATCACTGATTTTCTCGCTGTGTGTGAAGTGCTCCGCTTCTGCCCTGGACATGGTCAGGAAGCGCCACACTTGGCCGCTGACACGGAATAGACCGTGCTGAATATCTTCGGAAGCTACACGAAGCGATCTTCGCTTTTCCTCCGGGATAAGTTTGATGAGGAAGCTCGACACAGGAGTCTGGAAAGGCGAGTCCGGGGATATGGCGGGGGAAAGACCCAGGAGGGTGTATAGCACGATCCCCAATGATGTCAGTAAGAGAACCATGCCAGCTATCAAGGGATGGATGGTCCACAAGTAGATGCACAAGGCGACAGCAAAGAGGAGCAACGAAAATTGCTGGAGCACCGGAGATAGCTGCATGACCAAATCGAAACCCCATCTGCGGATAGCATCAACTTTTCGCTGGCGCTCGAGGCAACGCTGCTCAATATTCCCCCGGTCCCCAGCTGCGCCATAGTACATCAACCACTGCTTCCCAAGAACGGCAAACAGGGCGGCGAGAAGGGTCGAAAACAGGCTAACATAGAGCAGGATTTGGACCGTGACGATTATGGAGGATGGTCCATTCCATTCTGGGATCAGGATCTGGGACCCAGTGAAGACCGAATTGTCGACCGAGTGTATAAGCAGCCGAAGGAGAGCCTGATTCACGGTGTTGGGGTCTTGCTGAAGTTGCGGTTGAATTTGGATAATAAATCCAGACGCAACAGCGGAGAACAGACCGGCCTGGTGAAGGAGAAAAGGTTAGCCTATCAGAACTGTCTGGAGGAACGTTTCTGACGAAGATCAACGATGATTCCAAATCCGAGCTATATTTGTGCTGAAACTCTTTATCATACTCCTCCGATACTTCCTTGTACGCATTCCAGAACGCACTTTTCTTGTCGACAACCGGCGTTTTGGGGTGCAGCGCTTCAACAGCCTTGTTTAGTCTGTCAAAGCTCATTGAGTGCAGCTCGCGGCAGTGGCTCCGGTCAGATGCTCACTTATCCAACCTTTCACTGTTACTACTAATCAGATCGGAAAAGCAGCTTTTGAGCACATTTACGAGGCTGTAACACAAACCGTTAGATCGTACTGCGAAGACGCAAAACGATTCGCACCTCTCGTTGTCCTCCTTCTCACCAGATGCGAGCGGCTGAAGATCTAGATTTTCCATAGCGCGAACGGGTCAAAAAGACGACATGACGTCCATACGTTGGAGGGTCCAGTACTTGTACCATTCGTGACCACCGGCCCGGATTCGCGAATCAAGAATCAGGGGCGGTCAGAAAGATGATGTCGAGCCTCGAGGCAACTCTGAGTGTGTTACATCGCTAGAGGGCTCTGGCATTGAAATTGGCTGTGGTGGATACCAAACAGAGATCGGAAAATTCGCCTCATCCAGAGGAGTAGGATGAGGAGCCTGGAGTAGGTATATCAACCGCTGGTTTATCTTGTAATCCGGATGAGATCGATGATTACTGGGGGATCATACGCACAAAGAAGTTGAGCTTACGGAAGATCTAGAACGTCGAGAGTGATGAGTTTTCGGCTCGACTCGCTCGACCGTGGACGTTTAAGCCTTTGATGCTACGATGGATGAGAATTCCGAGTTTAAAAATTTATTTTTAACTCGGTTATGCACAGCTTTAGCGCCAGAGTAGGTGTTTTTCGCAGCGATGACGTTGTTCAAACGTGTTGGAGATTAACCCTAATAAGGGAATTATCGTGTGTTTTTCGCGCTCAATGCGGTTAATTTACTGTTTTGTCTGACCATTCCATTACCTTTTAGTCATCTTTAGTCATCCCGGCCATACACTTAGCCGTTCTCATGTGAATCGGGGAGTTCGACAAGTTTTTAGTCTTTGGCTTTCAGATATGATACTTGTTGCCCGGCGAACTCGAGCCGAGCGCAGCTCGGGCGAGGGTGAGCAGAAAGCAATTCCTCGGAAAAATGTTTATCTTGGATTTGAACTTGCAAGTTGAACCCGCGAACTCGAGCCGAGCGCAGCTCGGGCGAGGGTGAGCGAGGCTATGGGCATAATGTGGCATTGTGGTATGTACTTACTGAATGATAAAGATATGAAGAAAATCTCTCTCATTGCCTCGCCTCGACACTCCTCAGTCTGCACAGTGAACACTTAAAAAATTCAAAAAAGAACCAAACTCGGTCTGCCATGCGCATGCAATGGCCCTCAAGCCCAAGTGGGTTGAGAATGCCAGGCGTCGGATGAGAGTCAATACCAGACAAACACACCAATGCAATGGACAAATTCGAGACGAACGTGTGGAGCGTTTGACTGGCGGGCACTGGTAAGGGTGAAGTTGGTAGACGCCTGGCTTGCGCCCGAGCTTGTTCCGGTGAGCAATCGAAGCGAGGGTGTCTCGGATGGCAAAACATGGGAGGCAGTACGAGCCTTGTGACTCCTCGGCAGTGATACCCGCGGCGAAAGAGGGACGCGCGTGTCAATGCCGTTTGTTGAACTCAATGAGGGTTGGTTTCACCACAGCAGCTAACAATCCCAGGGGTGTTGGATAGAGTTGCAATAGCATAGACGCCGAAAAGCGTGCAAAATTAGCATGTCAAGAAAACCAAAGCTTGAACAAGTTGTCCTGTAGAATACGCAATTTTCTCTCTGCGGAAATGGAACAAGCTCTCTCGACGTTGGCATGCAGTCAAGAAAGCTGGAGGAATAAATGGAAGCCTCGATCAACAAGCGCTCAAAGCATTCTGCGCCGCATTACTTCTCAGTGGCCATGCCGTATTGACGGAGCGTCCAATTGACGCTCAGAGACCACGGGAGCACCACGAAGATGGGCATATAAAGTCTTCAGTCCAGTTCTCGCCCCAGTCCAAGTTCCGGGATGTATCAGCCACCTTTCAACCCCGTAATGTTGTCCCCCGGGAGGCAACCCCCACCACCCGCCGTTCCCGTTCCCGTTCCCACTGCCACACAACCCGCCGCTCCCGCTCACACTGGCCCACGGCACCAGATGTATTATCTCGAGAACATTACGTTCAAGGTGAGAGCCCGCTCGCAATCCGCGAGATGGACTCAACGGGACACAGGTCGAGGATGGGATCTTCAAGGTCCCTCGCTATCATTTCGAGCACAGTTCCGAGATTTTCGCGACGACGTTCACCCTCCCGGCTGCCGACGCGGTTCAGGGCGAGGGGCAAAGCGATGATAACCCATTCATCTTGGAGGGTATCAGCCGCATTGACTTCGAGCGGCTCCTCAAGGTCCTTTATCCGCTGTGAGTCGCACAAATTGATGTGCTTGTCCGCGATTAGCTGATGGATTGCAGAGACATCCCCCAGATCTTGAGCATGGCGAAGGACGACTGGATCTCCGTCCTCAAGCTCTCGACCCTGTGGTATTTCCTCGATGCCCGCGATCTCGCGATCAAGCAGCTGAACGACCGGGGCGACATAGGGAGCGTCGAGCGCATCCTGCTGGCGCGGCAATACGATGTGGCGTCGTGGCTTCGGATGGGCTACACCGATCTTGCCCGGCGTGAGGAGGGGATTTCGTTGGAAGATGCAGAGAAGATCGGGTGGCAAACGACAGTCCGCCTGTATCAAACACGGGAGGCGGCGATCAAGAGCTATTCCCAGTCATACCCAAACCGCCATTACGCAAATCAGAGTCGTTTCCAGCACGCAGATGTAGAGGGCACGTTTCAGGAGGACTTCCGACTGGCGGAGTTGGCGAGTTCCGAGTTTAAAAATTTATTTTTAACTCGGTTATGCACAGCTTTAGCGCCAGAGTAGGTGTTTTTCGCAGCGATGACGTTGTTCAAACGTGTTGGAGATTAACCCTAATAAGGGAATTATCGTGTGTTTTTCGCGCTCAATGCGGTTAATTTACTGTTTTGTCTGACCATTCCATTACCTTTTAGTCATCTTTAGTCATCCCGGCCATACACTTAGCCGTTCTCATGTGAATCGGGGAGTTCGACAAGTTTTTAGTCTTTGGCTTTCAGATATGATACTTGTTGCCCGGCGAACTCGAGCCGAGCGCAGCTCGGGCGAGGGTGAGCAGAAAGCAATTCCTCGGAAAAATGTTTATCTTGGATTTGAACTTGCAAGTTGAACCCGCGAACTCGAGCCGAGCGCAGCTCGGGCGAGGGTGAGCGAGGCTATGGGCATAATGTGGCATTGTGGTATGTACTTACTGAATGATAAAGATATGAAGAAAATCTCTCTCATTGCCTCGCCTCGACACTCCTCAGTCTGCACAGTGAACACTTAAAAAATTCAAAAAAGAACCAAACTCGGTCTGCCATGCGCATGCAATGGCCCTCAAGCCCAAGTGGGTTGAGAATGCCAGGCGTCGGATGAGAGTCAATACCAGACAAACACACCAATGCAATGGACAAATTCGAGACGAACGTGTGGAGCGTTTGACTGGCGGGCACTGGTAAGGGTGAAGTTGGTAGACGCCTGGCTTGCGCCCGAGCTTGTTCCGGTGAGCAATCGAAGCGAGGGTGTCTCGGATGGCAAAACATGGGAGGCAGTACGAGCCTTGTGACTCCTCGGCAGTGATACCCGCGGCGAAAGAGGGACGCGCGTGTCAATGCCGTTTGTTGAACTCAATGAGGGTTGGTTTCACCACAGCAGCTAACAATCCCAGGGGTGTTGGATAGAGTTGCAATAGCATAGACGCCGAAAAGCGTGCAAAATTAGCATGTCAAGAAAACCAAAGCTTGAACAAGTTGTCCTGTAGAATACGCAATTTTCTCTCCACGGAAATGGAACAAGCTCTCTCGACGTTGGCATGCAGTCAAGAAAGCTGGAGGAATAAATGGAAGCCTCGATCAACAAGCGCTCAAAGCATTCTGCGCCGCATTACTTCTCAGTGGCCATGCCGTATTGACGGAGCGTCCAATTGACGCTCAGAGACCACGGGAGCACCACGAAGATGGGCATATAAAGTCTTCAGTCCAGTTCTCGCCCCAGTCCAAGTTCCGGGATGTATCAGCCACCTTTCAACCCCGTAATGTTGTCCCCCGGGAGGCAACCCCCACCACCCGCCGTTCCCGTTCCCGTTCCCACTGCCACACAACCCGCCGCTCCCGCTCACACTGGCCCACGGCACCAGATGTATTATCTCGAGAACATTACGTTCAAGGTGAGAGCCCGCTCGCAATCCGCGAGATGGACTCAACGGGACACAGGTCGAGGATGGGATCTTCAAGGTCCCTCGCTATCATTTCGAGCACAGTTCCGAGATTTTCGCGACGACGTTCACCCTCCCGGCTGCCGACGCGGTTCAGGGCGAGGGGCAAAGCGATGATAACCCATTCATCTTGGAGGGTATCAGCCGCATTGACTTCGAGCGGCTCCTCAAGGTCCTTTATCCGCTGTGAGTCGCACAAATTGATGTGCTTGTCCGCGATTAGCTGATGGATTGCAGAGACATCCCCCAGATCTTGAGCATGGCGAAGGACGACTGGATCTCCGTCCTCAAGCTCTCGACCCTGTGGTATTTCCTCGATGCCCGCGATCTCGCGATCAAGCAGCTGAACGACCGGGGCGACATAGGGAGCGTCGAGCGCATCCTGCTGGCGCGGCAATACGATGTGGCGTCGTGGCTTCGGATGGGCTACACCGATCTTGCCCGGCGTGAGGAGGGGATTTCGTTGGAAGATGCAGAGAAGATCGGGTGGCAAACGACAGTCCGCCTGTATCAAACACGGGAGGCGGCGATCAAGAGCTATTCCCAGTCATACCCAAACCGCCATTACGCAAATCAGAGTCGTTTCCAGCACGCAGATGTAGAGGGCACGTTTCAGGAGGACTTCCGACTGGCGGAGTTGGCGAGTTCCGAGTTTAAAAATTTATTTTTAACTCGGTTATGCACAGCTTTAGCGCCAGAGTAGGTGTTTTTCGCAGCGATGACGTTGTTCAAACGTGTTGGAGATTAACCCTAATAAGGGAATTATCGTGTGTTTTTCGCGCTCAATGCGGTTAATTTACTGTTTTGTCTGACCATTCCATTACCTTTTAGTCATCTTTAGTCATCCCGGCCATACACTTAGCCGTTCTCATGTGAATCGGGGAGTTCGACAAGTTTTTAGTCTTTGGCTTTCAGATATGATACTTGTTGCCCGGCGAACTCGAGCCGAGCGCAGCTCGGGCGAGGGTGAGCAGAAAGCAATTCCTCGGAAAAATGTTTATCTTGGATTTGAACTTGCAAGTTGAACCCGCGAACTCGAGCCGAGCGCAGCTCGGGCGAGGGTGAGCGAGGCTATGGGCATAATGTGGCATTGTGGTATGTACTTACTGAATGATAAAGATATGAAGAAAATCTCTCTCATTGCCTCGCCTCGACACTCCTCAGTCTGCACAGTGAACACTTAAAAAATTCAAAAAAGAACCAAACTCGGTCTGCCATGCGCATGCAATGGCCCTCAAGCCCAAGTGCGGCTTATGCGCGTCATGGAGTGGAACTCGAAAGCCCCGTCCCCACGCCGTACGGTTATGAAGAAATATACTGAATATATTGAATGACCAAAGCTCGGACTTCAAGTTGCAAGGAGTACTGGGGATGGATGAGCAGGTTGGGAGCAAGAGCATGAGTTGTTTGATCAATGTTTGATTGGCAAGTTGTCGCTAATGATAATGACTTGGATTAGGCCTCTCCGAGGCGGGTGCTGAACCTTTAGGTTGTGGTCCGGAGTTCTGGTGAGTTAAGCAAGATGTAGACATTTTGAATTCTGTGTACAATTTCCCCACTGCATTTACCATTGCGAGAGCTTTGTGAAACATAACCTGTGAGCTTGCGAGCTGTGGTCGAACATTTGAAATTTGACCAATTCAAAACTCCCTTTGACTGAAACAAGGGTACCCTAGGGCCTAAACTGCTTGAAAGTTGTTGGAGTCTTTGGTGCCTTTTTACAGCCTTGGCTAATGTTACAGTGGTGGGCAGCCTGATTCACCCTCGTACACTTTGTTGGATATAGGCCCATTTGGATGGGTCAGTTTGGTAAGTCACAAGTGGCTATCCATGCATGTACTTATTCAACCACTGTTAATCTTGTTCGAGTCAAAATTGCAGTACAGTCCTAAACTAGGAAGCGCAACATATGTGTTCGACTGCTTACTCACCTCAAGTATGCACATAATTTTGCACAAACACACTGCATGATCCCCTCATGTAGCCCATGCAAAGATCTGGGCAAAAATACCCGTGACGAACGAGAAATGGCCATGTTTGTTTGGCGTGTAAACAGCCTGTCAGCCACTGATCGCCGTTCCGCGGGGAGGATTTATTCAGGTGCGTGATTGCAAGGTTGAGCATGTCATGGGGTTTTCAGGGTCTCTCAATACAGCTGTATAGCTTTTCGTCGCAAAAGAACTAGTCTAAGACACAGATTTAGCTCATTAAAGTCGTTGCGCTTCTACGTCACTGCTTTGTACAAATTTGGTTGAATGCAAAGATCGGCCTCGTTCTCAACAACTACGCACCCGAGCACAAAAGTGTAAGTTGTGGCATAGATTTCGTATTCCGACGGTCCATTTCACCACTTGGAGTAAGTGTTTTCGTGAAGAATTGGCTGAGATTCATGCCTGCCAACTTTGATGTTGCGCTTCCTAGTTTAAGACTGTACTTGCTTGTGCTCCTGTTAGCTTGCACGTTATGATCAAGAGTTCCACCGGAGTCTGCAAGTCGGGATTTAACTTTCCGCCAATTTTTCGACTATCTGCGCATTGGAGAAAGTAAAACAGCTGGAGAAATTTGTATCTCGAGCTTGCGGAGGAACTTGAGAATGTGTCACCATTGTTGCGTAGTACTGCGACCACTAGTGACATGATCAATTACATCTGAAATATAGGTACCGGTATGTATCCTGAAAATCTGGTACGTACGTGCGTGGTTCAGAGCGCGGCGGGTTCTTAACTTTCGAACACACTTTGATCTGCCGACACCGGAAATCACCGAGGCCGAGCTTACTACGTAGAAGTGACTAACCTCGGATGCTTGCCGAAACACGAAGCAGAAATGACCAATCTCTGGGAACCGAACTTGAAGGGTTGCTCCGTCTGCTGGGGACAAAAAGGATATATACAGCTTCCTCGGCAGGGGAAGGTCTAATAAACATATTTACAATTTCTCTGCTACTATTTTGCGTTGTCCCGTTCTCGTTACAATTTTTCTTTCCAATGACCAACATTGACTGACTAAATATTGTTTGTACATGTGGACGAAATGTGGGCCAAACGCAAGTTCCCCTGGGTAGCCAAACCTAAAGGTTCAGCAACAAATAAACCGCGACAAAGATTTTCTTCTCATTCTTCTCGAACTCCACCTGCTTCCCTTCGCCTGGATGGCACCGGCCGCGGACTTCTCTGCATTACCTTCCGACAAACCAGTCGATCTTAGCACAATCTCCAGGGATACATTGGACACCAATGATCCTCCTGCTGATTTTAATATCTCTTCTGTTCGAGAATTCGTGTCCCGCGGAAGTGCCCGTCGGACGATTTTGGATTCTCGAATAGCCCCTTTGAAAGCAGAGCTCGAGAAGCTTCTCGACGAGCGCAATTCACTCGACGCCGAAATCCGGAAACACGAGGGGGCCCTCTCTCCGCTCCGTCGCCTACCGACTGAAATCCTCTGCGCCATATTCACCTTGGCATTGCCGCCTTTTGCCTACTCCAGCAATGTTATGAACGTCCAGGAAGGGCCCTGGGTCCTGAGCGCTGTCTGCAGCCGTTGGCGGACGATCGCCCTGTCGCAGCCATGCTTCTGGACCTACATATTCCTCGACTTCACGGACGACCCACCACAATCGTCATCCCTGGCGGCACTGCTGCCGACGTTGGAGGCTCAGCTCGAGCGTTCTCAGCAATTGCCGCTCCACGTTACATTTCGCACGTTCTACGAAATGGAGGTCGAAAAGAGAGAGCAGCGTGTGCTCGATCTCATCATTTTGCATTGTGATCGCTGGGAAACGGTCGATCTTTCTGGGCCATGGACGCTGTATTCACCGTGCCTCGAGTCTATCCGCGACGAACTTCCCCTCTTGCGCAGTTTAGATATCATGGTCCAGGATATCGACGACGACGACCTCGGGAGTGTTTTGGACGTCTTCCAGGACTGCCCTCGACTGGAAGTGGTCTATTTCAATGCCGGCCGTTACGGCGGGGAACATGCTATAGCGGCTGATCTGCCCTTTTCCCAGCTGCGACGATACAGCGCCAGCAATTCCTGGTCGAATCACGCCCTTGTCCTGCATTCCGCATCCAATCTCGTGGATTGCGTCTTGCGCGTCATCCCTCCGGACCATAGCATGACCGGCCGCACCATCGTATTGCCCCATCTCCTCCGCCTGTCCGTATCGACAAACGCATTCCTCGATTTGTTGGATGCTCCCGCGCTTCAGGAGTTGTACTGCTGTGATCAATCCGACCACCTCTACCCTTTTTTGGCGCGGCTACCCAAACTGCACAAACTCGTCGTTGTCGCGGAGACGGCGTCCGCTCCGGAGGTGGCGCATCTCCTTCATGCGGCCTTGACGATCACGACCTTGTGTCTGTACCTCCCCACGGTGATCTCATCCGACTTGTTTTCGCTTCTCGAGAATCCGGATTCAGACCAGGACGGAAATGCCCAGAGAATTTCCCGGCTACAGGTCCTCTCCCTCTGCCTCGTCTCCACCTTTAACGAGATGGCTGCGCGTGTTGACGAAGATCACTTGATGAGGGCGATCGAGTCGCAACACCGGAATGGATGCTTGCGTTCGCTCAAATTATACGGCACGACACTCAGGCCGTCAGCGACCACTCTGGAACGGATGGACCTCCTCCGCGGGCATGGCATGGACATTCGGCTTTTTGAGCGCTCCGCCGCGATTTATCGTAGCATGGTCCCTTCGGACTTCCAACTTTACTCGGATCATAACGATATCAACGACATGATGTTTAGGGATACACTGGAATGATATGTTCGCCGTCGTCTTTGCGTTCGCCTCGTGTGGAAACTGGATAGCAGAACAGTCAGTCAGTGTCAATACTGTGTGGAGCGTGATATGATTTCTGGTGAGCTGGACCTTCCCCAGTACATCTGCCGCAAGGATGAAAGACTCCGTTCAGTATAAGGATTGTTCTAAGCGCTGGAGGCATAGAAGCTAGCAAGTAAATCCAGGATGTGTCGCAGAGACGGATCAATGTTGTCGATGAGAATACCAATTACCACTAGACTAGTACTGTTACATAGGCTAGCGCGTCACTGCATATCGTAAGAAACCGAGTAGCGGTCACTGCGGTGAGGTTTCGGTTGCGCGCAAAATACGAGAAACCAACCGATCACTCTCGGAACCTTGTGAACAGCGACTGAAAAGGTTCAATTGCTTCTCAGAATGAAGGAAATCGGTAGGATGATGATACGCTTCCATTCAACTCGATTCCAATCTTTCAGAGCGAGCAGGACAATTGGAGCAGGACAGATTAGATATCAATTGGTACCACTAAGATGGTTCGAGCCCGGCGAAACGATTCATTTGGGGGTTTTCTTGTCTTGCTGAGCCGAATCCGAAATATGTGAAAGACGCCATGCAGGAACCAAGGGCGGAGGGTCCGGCACAGGAACCATTTGGTTCCCGTGGAGAATGACAGCTTTGCGATAAAGGGCATACGCAGCCCCGAACACTGGGTAAATCAGTTACAGAGCAAGCCAGTCGGAGTTGATTGTAGAGCTTACATGTGATGAATAGACACCAAGATAAGACGTCCACCAGGACGAAGAGAACGCAGGCCATTGTGGACTCACGGCGGCATGATCTTGTGTTGCTAGACACCAGCATACCTGTCAACCCTTGCCAGAGGATGCGAAGTAAGAGTAAGTTGGGAAATTGGGATAACTTCTCACCGATCCAAGCCATGCCTAGTCCGCAAAGCACATGAATTTGGGACACCGTGCGGGCAAGTGCATGTGGGGATCCTTGAGTTCGGCCCAGACGTAATCTGGCGATGTACCGTCAATCGGGGATTTATTGGAGCCAGGATAAAGGTTTCACAACAATGCCAGCATGACGAACGTGCCGAAAGAACAAAATGCGACGAAAATCTGTGCAATCCCTGATACGAAGCAAGCTTGATATGAAGTGTAGTATGAAATGCAGCAGGGGGGGCAACACACCAGTAATTTGGATCCCCCTTCGGTCCGCCTCTGTACAAAATTCCGCCACAGAGAGCACACATATAGAGGAGGAGATATAAGTTGGCGCTAGAAGATCAACATACATGAGATATCTGGACAAAACGGCGCGGCAGAATCTGTTACCGTATAGTAGCCTCCTTGCCCACACTGTCCTACGCTTTGAATGCAAGAAGTCCGGGGACGATACTGACCGATTCTCCGAGTCGCATTGAGAACAGTGATGTTGGCAGCGGTGACTTGCGCAGACATCAGTTTATGCGGAGGAGTCACGGGATGGGTACTCGACGCACATCCGCACTTGAAAACGGGGTCGCTGTTCTAACGCCAGCTGCTTGGAAAACTCTTCGGAAAGCACGATCATCTCCGGCGAATCAGACCGGGGCCGATGTCAAGAGTGTCGATAGAGGTGGAGTGGTCCACTATCGTGTAAAGCGGGCACAGATACAGACACCGCTTGGTGTGCTAGGAAGAGGATGTGGACTCGGAGTGGACGAAACAGCGGCGTGTGAACGATCAACCACAAGCACATCAACTTGATAGACGCCGTTCAAGTTGAATTCCACATTCGGAACATTCCCCCTGTTCTCCAAGTTGACTGTGAGTTTGACTACCTGCAGGTAGTAAGAAGGAAAGGCGGAGGCCTTTCGCGGCAGAACCTAGCCTTTCCGATGCCGGAAGGAATTTCCTGGAAAAAAAAAACAACCCCACGGGAAGGCTGCTGCTGAAAGGCAGTCACGATCCTCTTCGAGGTCTCCGTTCTTCGTACCTGGTTACTAGGGACAAACGACCACTACAGTCAGGAAGGTGAAAGAAACAGCCTGTAATTATTCCCGACTGCTCGATACACCAGCTTCTGTTCAGACACGAAATATAACTCGATCATGCAACCACTACCCGAAGGATTCCGCGCTCTTCAGTCGAAGGCAGTATCTCAGCAACCCGTGCAATTAGCGCCTGTGATTTGGATCGAACGGTAAAGGTCTGCAAGTCAGCGAACTGTGTATCGGCGAGTTTTGCATCGAGTTGTCGCCATTCGAGATCGGTGCTGTCTCTGGGGGTACTTCCGCATTTGTCGATGATGTTTATAGTAGCGAGATTGGGAGACCGGATATTGGACAGAACCGAGAAACTTGGGCCCGCAATGCCAGAGGATATGTGGAATATTAGATCCAGGCGACGGAGATTGGTGCTATGACGCAAACCGACGGGGCGAGACTCTAGATCTATATGAAAATGAGTTTATAACGAAGCGATGAGAGACAGGTAACAAACGAGGACGAGCCTCTGATTCGAGGCACAGGTGCTGTAGGGCGGGGCCCACATGAGCCAAATATTTGGCGAAGGGGGAGTCTTCTTGTGGATACGTCCCGCGCACAGAGAGCGAAGAGAGGACAGGGATCTTATCGAGAGACAGTATTGCCTCAAAAAAAGAGTCCAAGTCGCGGCTGAGATAGCTACCACCGAGTAGGTCCAGCCTCAATGCATTCCACCGGGGAGGACACTGCAATTTAGAAGGGAGGGGGATGGCGAATGACAGGTGGACCCAATCGAGCACAAGGCTCTCCAAGGCTGGAAAGGACGATGCAACACGCAGAATAGAGCCCAATTCGAGCGGAAAGTTCAGGAACACCAGGGTGGAGATTTTTGGAAATGTTCTTTCGAGGAGAGGAGAGTTTCGGTCAAGAACATTTTGTCCCATGGTGATGCGCAGTGTTTCTACCAGTGGCAGCGGCCCAAGCCTACGAAGGCATTCATCTAAGCCTAATCCGTCTCCGGAGAACGACAACCCCAGGGAACGAATAGAGCTGGAGATGGGGAAGAGGGATTTGTCTGCGTTGTCAAGGAAAGATCCGACGGTGCGGACATCGAGGTCAACGTCGGCGAAAAGACGGTATCGACTGGATGGGAGCCATTCCCTGCATACGAGGCCGCATGCAGCGACGCTGCGTAGTCCAACGAGGTCATCCATTTGGAATTCGCCCACAACGAGATCCACCATCTCTTGCGGCAGATTTCGGGCCATTTGTCGCGGAATCTGGAAGTGTGTGCAGTATGCAATATCAGGGATCCAACTATTGAGATCTTGAGAGTGTGGTCGCGGTCGTGATGGGATAGGAGCTCTTGTTTGGCTCACTGCACTAGAGACGCCCGAGTGAAATACATACAAGCAAATACAAAGTTGAACCAAAGTTCGAATGCAGGAAAACAGAACCGGGGAGAATGAGCACTCAGCGCTGCATTGAAAACATATTTCCCCAATTGCCGAACACTTTGAAGTTACTACAAGTCACTGCGAACTTTCCGTGAATTTGCAAGTTAAGCTGGACTAGATTGAATTTGAACCTCGAGCAGTCGAAGTTCAGCTGTTGACAATGGTCAGTCGGAGTCTCAGACCTTGCATGAGGTTGTAGATAATATCTGTTTAGCCAGAAAGAACTTGTTCACCGCAGTGATGCCAGGACTTTAGGTTGACTTCGGGACGAGTTTTTGATGCCAAATGCGAAGCAAGCACGCCAGGCGCTATTAGGCTACCGTAGTATTTCATTCAATTCGATAGTCACGCGTCACGCACCCCTGTATCGATATCGAAATTTGGTCGATGTCACGCGTCACCCGGGGCGGTATCGAATTGGTCCAGAGGTTCGAAAAATGGCCAGAAAATGCAGCTAAAATCGTAGATATATTAACGAGCCTTTACCAGCCATCGTTCAGTCAGAAACCACACAATTTCAATCCAGCACCACCAAATCACCGTTCCAGCACCAAGTCCAGCACGACTTCTGGCGTGAAATCTTGGTTAAATCGCACCAAGAAAGATGTGAGAATCAAAATTGTTGAAGATCGTTGAGCACATTGGGTGACCGTGCTGGGACGAAGTACTAATGAAAGTGCGTCGTTCCGCCGATTATCGAAAATTTTGTCCCCGTCACGCACCTTTCAGCCGCCTATCGAAATGTCGAATTGGTTGAAGAAGTCACGCGTCACGCTATGGTTCGATTTGAACGAAATACTACGGTATTACAATATCTGGCACCAAAGTCGTTTCCACTCCACCCATGGGGCCTCGAGGTCCAAGCTAGTACACCTTGAATATCCAGACTTCCTTTTCTCTGTTTCCAAATATCCGGCCCACAATTCAATGAGAGAATGCGGGGGCTCGGCGAATGTCTGTCGGCATCAGATGTTAGATAAATTCTACCAACAAGACATGCAATGTCGGTACGCACTTTGAGCCACTGCAATATACTGTGCACTTCACACATTTCCATATTGCCCTGGCATGGCTTTGAACTCCGGTGTGAATCCGCGAAGTTCCGCCAGCGCCGACGGGCAAGGCGGGGATGACCTGATTATCTGACCAATATTAATTTTTTGTTGCCTGTGTAGTCGAGTTATGATGGACGTCCACTCGAAGTCTAACACCTGATACTCACCACACTTCTGGTCTCGCCTGCTGCGGAAGATTGCCGCGCTCGATCCATTTCAGTAATAGAAGGCACCCTCGAGCCATATGCCTCCATATTTCTGGCCAGTAGACCTTTCGATTGGGTCCAAACACCGCTGAGTTTGGACGGGCAAACTCGGCTAATTCGCGCACAAACTCTTTGGATAGTCCACCTAGGTGACCGAGTGTTGACCTCATCTCATCCCAAGACATGTCCAACAAGAAGCGTAAATGGTAGAAGTTTATTGGAGCCAATGCAGTGATCGGACCCAGAGCTCTGATGGCCAGCCAGTAAGTTTGGAAAATCCGTAAAAGTTGAGGGGGTATGTCTTGAAGGCTATTGACCAGTCCAGTTGTAGGCGATACTTCCTCTATTTCGGAGCGGTACACTTGACCAATGATCGAATCATAGGACCGTATGAAAGCGAAGTCCTTCCAGAGCTTTATTGTATCGTCAGGGGTCGGTTTTATGTCCTAATAGCAGTCAGTTCAAACAGCTATGGAAAGAAAAAAGACGGCTGTGCTCACTTCCAACCAAAGTATTACCACCCCCAAACCAGATTCCCAATTGGGGTCGAACCACATGAAATCTATGAAGTTTAGGCTGTGTAATAATAAGGGGACCAGGTCATCTCCGGCAAAAGATGGAATCTTGGACGTCGCGTAGTGAATTCCTTCTTTGAAGGCAAGATTCCTGTGGATAGTGAAGACCCGTGGTCTGAACGAAGGCAGAGCGTGACGGACCAAGAACTAACATAACGACGAGAAATTTCACTTGGACGAGCCGCTGACTGGGGTCCACGGGAAAATGCTTCCAGCACTGCGCGTGCTAAATCCTTTCTGTGTTGAGGGCCAATATAAAATTGACCGGAACGAGTGGGATCCGCGAGGAAATCAACGAGCGATGCATGATGTACAGTCAAAAGGGGTGTCGTTTCGGATAAAAGAGAGCCAAGACGGCGGCAAGTCAACTGCACATCACCGCAGTTGAGTTGCAGAAGCTCTTCAATCTCGGCCGTCCTTGCAGTGAGGTTTATCATCGAGCACAAGATAATCAAAAGCCGAGGGCGGATGGCAGCAGGAACCGTAGAGAGAATCTGGATGTACATCTGGTCAAGATGAGCGAATGGCGAAACAGAACGGAGGGAGGGCAGCCCAAGCTCCTCCAGGCGTTCCGTGGGCCTAAAGTTTCGGTCGTCGACGAACTTGATAACCGTCGCTGCATAGATAAAGTAACCGGATGATTTGTGCACCAATTCTTCGATGACGGAGGGGTTGGGCCAGGGCTTCGCAACAGCCCCCATAGTCTCTTTGTGCTCCAAATGGATCCGAGAAAATTCTTTCTGGAGGTACTGTCTGACGTCGTGGAAGGATTGTTCGATATTAACAGCTGTATGGAGTCCTTGAAATGTGTGTTCTCCAAAACCTTCGCGGATTTCGGGTTCCGGACGGCTGGCGACTATGATTCTGAGCGGGAGGGATTGGGCACAGAAAATATTGCGGATTGAATGCAATATCTGCTGTTGAGCTGTAAGTCCATCGCACTCGTCGAGTCCGTCGATAATGAGTATCTGAGAAACGCGTGGAATTATTGATGATCGGCAGGGCTTCACGATGAGCTCGCGCAGTTGGGAGGCTATCGACGTCCTCACGAGAGAAGGATATTTTTCCACTTTCTCCGAGATCCAGGGTTTCCAACTGGGGTTATGGAGGGCAAGCTGGTACGCCAGAGTGGCGAAAAGCCCCGTGCCATTCCCGCGAGTCGGATGACCCCGCTTGAAAAAGAAAGTTCCACCAAGCAGATCCGCGTCCTGCAGTCTCTGACACAGTGTTTGCATGAGAGCTGATTTTCCGGCGCCTGCGGGTCCATACAGCCACAGGGCGGGGGTGGAATCATCCTTCGTCGCCCATTGGTATAAAGTGTTGAGCATCGTTGCACGGGTTTCGGGATGGCATCTGGGTTGCGGAAAGCTTTCGGCCGAATCATAAATAGCCTCGTGGGAGATGGATCGATGCAGGTCATTTATCCCTGAATGGGCGGTCAATTATTTGTATACAATTCGTACCGTTGAACGTACCAGATTCGCCATGACGCAGAACATGGACATGCTTCGCATGAATATATGTCCCGCTCGCCACATTGTCAGAGCGGGGTCCGGAGGGAATTAACTGAGGTCGCGAGGCGGCGGCATCATGAGCGGCACTTGAGTGAGGTGTGTGCGATTGCGACGGGTCCCTGGCTTCATCAGCAACTTGACAAGTTCTTGTCGGGCTCCTTTTCGGCCCTTTTGGCGCTTTTCGCTTTTTTGAGCACTTTTTTGGCGTCCTTTTTTATCCGTGCAGTCACTTCTGAGTCTTCAATCTCTTTTGGTTCAACTTTTTTGTTTATGCAGAAGAGCTTTTTTGAGGGTCCGTAAATGTGTCTATGAATCATTATTAACCGGTGTCAGTGCAACTGGACTAGACACAATCCCCGGGGTATCATAAGTTAGACTTAGACGCTTCACAATCAGCTCCTGAAAAATAACGGAGCTCGATCTTACCGCGGAGAGGATTCCCCACGCAGAGCGGGAAAACTAATCTCAACTGAATCAGTCTCAACTCGGAGTTAAGTCGATGAGTCGCAGCGACTCGAAGTCGAATGAGGGGAAGAACGAAATATGGCCAAGTCATTCGAACTCCGCCCGGATCATGATCCGTCGATCAAATGGCGTGATTTGATATGGCAACGCGATCAAATGGTTCGTCGCCTTCTCCTTCCTTTCTCCCCCATCGCTGCCCTCTCGCCCGCTGCCCGTCTGGTCCTGTCTGGTCCCTTCCCTCAAGCTGCTCCTCATCGCAAGACCTTCTCAAGACTTCTCCGTGACACCTCGCTCAAGACACCATCAACGGCAAGATCGCGCGGTCTCGCTTGACGCAGTCAGAGTCAAGGTCAAGAGTCAAGGCAGTCAAGAATCTCCGCTCTCGTCTTCCAAGAATCGACTTCAAGCCTCAAGAACCCGAAATGACTTCAAGCCTCATCTACCCAGGCACTGAAGCCTGTCCACCATTCAAGATTACTCCATCGCCTTCGCTGTCCATCTCGCTGTGCCCTGCCCCATTTACTTAGCCGTGCGCCACTTGTTTTGTTTCGTGTTCTCTTCGGCTCTAACTTGTCTCTCCTTCAGTTTCCCAAGGCGTGTGATAGATCAGTGGGATGTCAGGTGCGTCGTACTCTATTGTATTCACGACTCTACTGACATCGTCTTCACCCTGCACCTCCATCCCCAACACTGTCCGTGCCGCGACACACCCGGATATTTCAGCCGGCCCTCATCGACGCTGCTGCTGCCAGCTCGTCCCCCTCCATACGCAGATTGCCTCGCATCCTCCGTCTGCTTCCTAGGCTGATGGATGCCCTCGGATTTGTCGAGCTTTACTATACATGCATGCTACCGTGTCCATGTTGTTGTAGTCTACACTTTTGTTCATGTGCCAATATATGCCGTTTTCAGCCCAATTCCCGCTGGATTTCCCCATGAATTGTACTTTTGAAGCCACTTTAGCTGCCACTTTTCTGTGTCTTTCCGGTGTTCTTTCACACCGAGATCCGTTGAGTTTTGGTCAAGCCGAAGTTGGTACCAAAACCTGTCCAGGGATTTTCCCATTGGGTCGGCATCCTCCGGACCACTAGGAAATTTCCCGGATAGGTTTTGGCATGAACTACGGCTACACCAAAACTCATTAGATCTCGGTGTGTTTCGCATCTTTTTCACTTTTAAAAGTAAACGGACATAGCGAGGAAAAGAGGTTTTTCCTTTTCCGTCTTTTACGTCTTTCGACTCTTTTCGTTCTTTAAAAAGACGAAAAAGAGGCGAAAAGACAAGTTGTTAAGTTGCTGATGTTGAGGGAACTAAGTGAAGATTCGGACCTCATCTGGGTACTTGTACGCACGAGGTGGGCGCGCCTCGTAGGCATCCATTCCTGCTGCATGCCATGATCGTTTCGCAGTCTGCGGCTCGGCAAGTTGGGGTCTCGAAGCCGCTGCAGCCCGTATGGTATCCTGGCGATCTTCATTGTGGAATCTGATCTGCCTAAGGGTACTGGTATCGGTCTCCACCGGTCGCTGGTGGAGGTTCATGTCGCCATGGACTTCGTAGAAATTTCCGTTGTGAATGTGAAAGCCAACGCAGTCATCGAAGATGGGCATCGAGGGTCGACGGAAGGCGCAGTACTGCAGCTATGTAGAGACACGTAGAAAAGCTGTTGTGTGGGCGCTTACTATGTATATGATCCCGGGCCGACATCGCCTCGTCGTTCGAGTTCGATCCGGGGGTCGCGAAGGGACTTTCGAGGAAGGAAAAAATGGTTCGAAGCTTGCTTGTAGATGTAGGAGTTGGACAGTCGGGCCTGTTCAGGTTTGAGCGAGCACTTTTTCATCACGGCGAAGACCGACCTCGGATTTCTGGAGGGATTTCCGGATCGAGAAATGGAGGACACACTGGCATACAAGCCTGAACTAAGTAAAGCTACACCGGTTGCTTTGGCGTCTTTGGAAAGACGTTAAAGACGCCGGCTCGACGGTGAGCGCTGCTTTGGTGCCACTGCTTGCACTCGGCTAGCAGTGTATAAGAGATAAATCGCGAGCCAGTCCACATTTCAAGTTAGCTGCAAAGCTGAAACACCCCCAGAGATTTCCGAACTTGAACATGGACGTTGAGACGAACCTTGCTTTGATTGTTGCTGTTGTTGCACCGCCACCCGCCCACTTATCCTTTCTCGGCTCATCGTCGACATTGCCACTGCCAGTGGACCCACCACAAACATGGACCCACCGGGCTCTTCCTGATCCGTATATGATGCCAGTGCTAGCGCGGATCGATATCTACTGTGGGCGCTGTGCACGAATGTGCAGGTTTTTGCAATGGCAGGAGAGAAAAACTCCGAGTCCAATTCCCGTCGTGCCGAGAGATTTTTTTTTTCAACCACATATGGACCTACATGGACTTGGCCCGCCCTACGCTGCATATTCGCTCGTGCTCGTTGCAAGCGCAATTTTCCTACTCCTCGCCCCACCGGCCTCGCCGCGGCCATCTCGAAATGTCCGAGTCAGATGGGCGGGCCGCCCTGTCCTTATGTATTGTCGACGGCTATTCCCTCAAACTCCGCCCAGTGTTTCGCCGGGAGCGACCGACGGTCCGAGTTCCCCAGGGCCAGAAGTCCGAGCATGCGAGCTCATGCGACTGTAATCCTTCCTTCCTTCCTTCTTCTCTTTTCGAAGTTGTCCTGATTTACGGTCCATAGCGTCACTTTAAGGTACGCGCGCCTCTCCCTCTTCAGCTTCCGTCCTTCAAGCTCAAGACTAGCTCAAGTCGAGACTCGCGGGTGGATAATATCAAGAGGCGAACCGCGGCCGAATCGTAAGCCAAATTTATCAGAGCCCGTGTTGTCGCGCGCGCGGTTGCAGACGGTAACGAAATCCCAACACTGTCCACTGGGTCCAGGCACCAGAGAGAAATAAAAACATATCAAGCTCTCGCGGCATCGACGCCACAGACAAAACGGCGACACCGCACCACGGCCGCAGAGGTCGCTATCATCGCATCTCGAGTCCCTAAGTTAGCCCATCAACGCGGAGTGCGCACATCCCGTCTCGTAACGCGCGCGGCGATAACACTGCAGCAGGCTATGGTTCGAACTCACGCGAGTACTTGACTTACATCCAGATTCCAGAATGGGTGCTGCTCGTTGACGGCCTGGGCTCCCTCGACGTATCCGGAAATCGCCACCATGACGGTGGATCGGGTTCAACCTTCCTTGGCAGGCGGTGGGCCCGGATAGGATGGGATATTTCTGGGAAGGAATGAGTTCTGATGAGGTGGCCAGCAGGGCAAGGCAAGGCAAGTGATAGGTATCGTGGACAGCGGCGGGTGTGCGTGCATATGCACCATCGCCGTCGTCTCGCCCTCTTGGGTCGCGGGCGGCGTTCTAGCGAGCCAAGTGTTTCAACGTCCGAAACTTCAGGTCGATCGTGTCTCCTTCGTTATGCGAGATTGTTTTATTCGCCCCGATCTCACGCAGATCTCGGCCCGCCGAGTAAGTGAATTCGTTACTCCTTTGCAAGGGCGGATCATACAAGGCGTTTTTGTACATCCCATGGCCAGGCGTTCATTATTGCTTCATTGCGCCGAGTCCAGCAGAAGGTTCGGTGCCCTGAAAAACGCGCAGACGGCTACCAGCTGATATATATCTGAACTGCGATAGGTTTGCGATAGGTCGTGATCACCGGATTTGGGGCGAAACCTCTCAGGCAGTTATTGCGTTCCCGGATCGACAATGAGCCGGGAAAACCTGACGCCACAGGCACACGGTATATGAGATCGTCACGAGCCCACGCCCATGATTTTTGCAATGCTCGAGACTTTCGCAGACTTTGTCGAATGACGTTTGGGTGGGGTGTAAATGCATTGTGCGGTGAAGACGGTGGACTGTGTTGGCCTCGGAGGACTTGGGACTGAAACCTGGGCTAGGCACCGATAGCGGAGAGCCCAAGCGAGCACTATGTCGGCCTCCTTTCTTCTATCGCTGATTGGACAAACACACTCGGATCACAGTTTTAAACTTTGCATGAATCTGATGTGACCATGCGCACGAGCACGCGGAGATGCATCATGCACGACCGGGGTTACTCGAAAATATGTTATAGATATAAGCCCGATTTTCTCTCGGTGGGTCTCTGCTGACGATCAGTCCTCCTTCATCCTAGACATGCGCGAAGTGATACTGCGAGTCCTCGTTGCGGCCCTCGCCGCCGCCGCCGCCGCGATACCCCTCGTAAGCACCCGCAAGTTTTTGCTTAGCCGATCTCGTCATTGAGATGCTCCACAGGAAGAGCCCGTTATTGCCCGCGCGCCGAGTGCGCAGATAGCGAAAGTAGCAGCAGCGTTGGAGGTATGTGCTTGTCCTGCGTCCGAGATGAGTCCGGTCTGTTTATCGGGGCGCTGTAGATTCGTGGAGAAGATACCGCACCGCCGTGGCGGCGCGAGCTGCCCACGCCCATTGCCGATACCGCACCTCCGTGGCGTCGGGCTGCACCCACGCCCCCGCCTTGGCGGAGGCAGGCGGACACCGCTGGCGCCGAGACCGCCCCGGAGTGGCGCCGCGCTGCGCCTACGCCGCCGCCGTGGTGACCCACACCACCGGTCCTTCACACCTCATGATCCTATTTCATACCATCCCCCGCCCCCGCCCACGTCGCACGCAACCAGAGTGGATTTAGCTGTTGGGTGTTCCAAAATGGCCTGCAACTCCTTTTTTTCCTGCCCTGGTTCCCTCCACATCACCCGAATTTTAGTGTTGCCAAGTCGAGAGTCGAGTCGAGTCCACTGTGTTTGAATACATACTTTTATTGAGCTGTTTATCCTGTATCCCGACAACTGTACCTATATGCATGCATGGCGGTGCCCTATCCTGCGTTCCGTTTATACGATTAAAATTGAACTGCTTTGGTTTGGCGTGTCTCGTCGTGTTAACATGCTTGACGGCGTGTACGAAAGCTGCCACCAGTAACTCCGAAGCTTGGCCAGCGCGAAAGCTGGGGGTGAAATATTCTGGTGCACGTCGCAGGCTGGCAAAGTACTATGTCGTGATTATGTCGCCGCAGAACCAAGAGTGCCAGCTGAAGTACAGCTGAAGAGCATCAAGCCCAAGCAGGAAGCGTGAAAGAAGTTGCCAAGCATTACAGCTATTTGAAAACGATAGACGTTTTTTGTTTTGCAGTTCAAGTTCGGCTAAGTCCGGCAAGTCACAACTGAGTGCCAAATGAGATGTAGAGCGAAAGCTGTTTTGCAGAAACAGTGTTGTGGAGCGCTCCGATGAAGTGAGCCGAACTTCAGCTGTAAAACGAAAAGCGTCTAACGTTTTCAAAATAGCTGTAATTCGGAATTCCAAACAGTCAGTAAGTACCCGTCCACCATTTGGGCAAGTAATAACTGTCGTCGAGATCGAAGGTTGGCTTTTGGTGAGTGGGCCTTGGGGTTGAAACAACCTTAACCTATTCTCAAACTTTAAATATGTAAGAACAAGCCGTCTCTTGATTGGACCGCTAAGCTTAAGTGTATGTATCTGTGTGACTTCGAAGTCCGAAGCTTGGTTGTCGGTTGTGACTCGGCAGCTACATCCCAGAGCAAATAAAATAAGCAGATGCTCCCAGAATAATTAGAGTACAGGTAGCCACAGAACCAAGAGGAACCGACAGAGCTGGCTACAGAATTGAAGCGCATGGAAGCAGGAAGCAAGTCAACTTGGCAGTTGCTTACCTAGGACGTTTAAACCAAACAAGGCTAAATAGCTGGTGACCGTATCATCCCGGTTGTTATTTTACCTCTTCCCGCTCCTTCCTTCACCATGCACCGAATCGCCATTAGAAACTCGGTGCGCGCTCATGCGCTGGCCGCCGCATCCAAGGTACGTCTACCTCACCCTTTTCCTCGTTTCTTTTGGCCCAGAATTGAAGAACACGTCGCAGAGCACCCCCACCGTCGTCGCCCGGTCATACGCAACCGCAAAACCTGGTCAGTACTCGTCTCCCCGTCTTTTTCTCTCCATTCTGACACTCTACACCCCCAGCTGCGTCAGAGGTCTCGTCCATTCTCGAGTCTCGCATCTCGGGCACTTCTGTCGGTGGAAACGTCGAAGAAACCGGC
The DNA here is from genome assembly GCA_029449255.1 of Mycena polygramma. Taxonomy (NCBI): domain Eukaryota; kingdom Fungi; phylum Basidiomycota; class Agaricomycetes; order Agaricales; family Mycenaceae; genus Mycena; species Mycena polygramma. The sequence continues at coordinate 231,497 of JARKID010000077.1, read as the reverse complement.
CGTGTCCTGAGTATGCGTTTTTTTTCTGTTTTGTAGGGACTCCTCTGACACCTCGCAGGCGTTGGTGACGGTATTGGCCGTGTCTGGGGTCTCCGGAATGTCCAGGGTAATTTTTGGGCTTTTTTTCGAAAACAAACGACTGACGTTCCCCAGCCGAAGAGATGGTGGAATTCTCGTCTGGCGTCCGCGGCATGTGTCTCAACCTCGAAGCCGACAACGTCGGTGTGTCCATCTTCGGGAACGACCGTCTCATCAAGGAGGGCGACACCGTCAAGCGCACCGGCCAGATCGTCGACGTCCCCGTCGGCCCCAACCTCCTCGGCCGCGTCGTCAACGCCCTCGGCGACCCCATCGACGGCAAGGGCCCCATCGAGGCCGCCGAGCGCCGCCGCGCGTCCCTCAAGGCCCCCGGCATCCTCCCCCGCCGCTCCGTCAACCAGCCCATGATGACCGGCCTCAAGCCTATCGACGCCATGGTCCCCATCGGCCGCGGCCAGCGTGAGCTCATCATCGGCGATCGCCAGACCGGCAAGACCGCCGTCGCCGTCGACACCATCCTCAACCAGAAGCGCTGGAACGACGGCCAGGACGAGAGCAAGAAGCTGTACTGCGTGTATGTGGCTATCGGGCAGAAGCGGTCGACGGTGGCGCAGCTCGTCAAGACGCTCGAGGAGAACGACGCGATGAAGTACACCATCATCGTTGCTGCGACTGCCAGCGAGGCCGCGCCGCTGCAATACCTCGCGCCCTTCTCCGGGTGCGCCATGGGCGAGTGGTTCCGTGACAACGGCAAGCATGGTGAGTCTCCCCTCCTCCCCGTCTATCCCCGTGCTGACATACGCGCAGCCCTCATCATCTACGACGATCTCTCCAAGCAGGCCGTCGCATACCGTCAGATGTCCCTGCTGCTCCGTCGTCCCCCCGGTCGTGAGGCCTACCCCGGAGACGTCTTCTACCTGCACTCCCGGCTGCTCGAGCGTGCGGCGAAGATGAGCGACAAGTTTGGCGGCGGGAGCTTGACTGCGCTGCCCATCATCGAGACGCAGGGTGGTGATGTGTCGGCGTATATTCCGACTAACGTGCGTCTCTCCCTCCTCCGCCCCTGCGTGTATCGTCGCATTGCTGACGCGCCGCCGCCGCTGCAGGTCATCTCCATCACCGACGGGCAGATCTTCCTGGAAGCCGAGCTCTTCTTCCGTGGTGTGCGGCCCGCTATCAACGTCGGTCTGTCCGTGTCGCGTGTCGGGTCCGCTGCGCAGACGTATGTCTTTCCTCTCTCCTCCCTCTCCCTTCTTTGCAGCCACTTTCACCGAGCTGACATGCGTATGTGCTTGACAGCAAAATCATGAAAAAATTCGCCGGTTCGCTCAAGCTGTACCTCGCGCAGTACCGTGAAGTCGCCGCCTTTGCGCAGTTCGGGTCTGACCTCGATGCGTCGACGCGCTTCTTGCTCTCCCGGGGTGCGCGGTTGACGGAGCTGCTTAGTGCGTTGTCCTTCCTCTACGCTCTATATAGCACGGTGCTGATAATGGGTGTTTTCAGAGCAGGGGCAGTACCAGCCGATGGCGATGGAGCTGCAGGTCCCGATTATCTATGCGGGTGTTAACGGTCTTGTGAGTTTTTTGCGCTATTTTGGGTGCTCCTGTGCTCTCCTCTGTTTTTTCACTCCCCGTCTTTTCGCTCCATTTTCGTCCCCGTCTCCCCCTGCCTTCGGTGCCACGGCGAGGAGCGCTCTCGCTGTGACATTTCGTGTTTGCTTGCTTTTGCTATATTTCGCCATTAGCGCGCCTGCGTGCCTTGCTTGCTGTTCCATCCCCTCCCCCGCTCCTGCCCACGCACCCGTCCTGTCCCTCCCCGCATCCCCCCGTTCCCACTTCCGCCCCTCCTCCTCCTCCCCTTCCCGTTTCCGCCCTTCCTGCCTTCGCACCCGTTACGGTTTCCGCTCCTCGCCCCTTCCGCTCCTCTCCTCCTCCCGTTCGCTCCTCCTCCCCTTCCTCCTCCGTCCCCTAATCCTTTTCGCTCCTCCTCATTCCTTCCCCCTTCCTCCCCGCCTGCCCCTCCCTTCCCGTCCTCTTCCCGCTGCCTTTCTCCCCTCCGCCACTCCATCCCCTCGTCCCCCCTCCCCTCGTCCCCTCCATTTCCGCCGTCCCTCCCTCCATTTCCGCCTCTCCGGTGTACGCACCCGTTACATTCCCGCTCTATCCCCTCGTCACCCTCCACCCTCCTCTTCTCATCTCATTCCGCTCTTCATTTTTTTCCCTTGTTCCTTCCCCCTTCCTCCTCCCGCTGTGGTCGTCATATTCCCTTCCTCTTTCCGCTGCTTTCGGTCACCCGCCACCGTTCCCCTTCGCCCCCATCCCCTTCTCCCCATCCCGTTCGCTCCTCTCTCATCCCCCTTCCGCCCCTCCTCGCTCCTCCTTATTCCTTCCTCTCGTCCTCTCGTCCTCCGCCACCCCATCCCTCATCCCCTTCGCATGATTCCCTTCCTCCTACCGCTCTCCCCTTGCACCTCCCTTTCTTTTGCCCACCATACCCCACATGATCCACCTACACCCCCTTCCTGTCCCTCCCCCTCCCCCTCCGCCGCTGTGGCATTCGCTCCGTTCCTGCTTTGCCTACCTTTCGCTATCAGACGCCTTCCCTTCCCTTCCCGCCTCCCTTCCACCCTTCCTCGCCGCTTTCTCCCTCCATCCCTCCCCTCCGCTCTTCTTTCCCTCCCGCCTCCCTTGCTCTGTCCCACCTTCCGCATGATCCCCCTCCATGGCTCCACCCCGCTCCCCCTCCTACCCTTCGCTCTTCCCGCTGTGGTCTTGTTATCTTTTCCTTCCTCCTCCCGCTGTGGCCTTCGCACCTCCCTTATTTTCTATTTTCTCCGTCCTTCGGCCATCACACCGTGTTGCTGTATACTAACGACCTTCCTCCCAGCTCGACTCTGTCCCTGTCGACCAGATCACCAAGTGGGAGGCCGAGTTCCGCGCCCACCTGACCGCGACGCAGACCGCGCTGCTCACGGAGATCGCGGGCGGCAACATCACCGGCGACATGGAGGCCAAGATCAAGAAGGTCGTCGAGGACCACGTCTCGTCGTTCACCTCGTAGATCCTTCCTCCAAACTCCGTGCGTGTGGAGTGGGCCGGGTAGAATAAATAATTTAATTTACTTTGCTTCAGGGGACGAACGAATAAATGGCGGAGGAGGTGGGAGAACCAAAAGCGAGAGGCGCGCGGGCTGCGTACATCTGTGATACCTACGTAGTGTACGTGTGCGTTGGCTGGCTGGCGCGCGCTGGTTGGCGGTTTGACAAAATGAATGTGGTTTTTTTGTTACTGGGCCGACTTTTTTTGGAATTGGATCGCGGAAGGAAGGGGGGATTTGAAATGCGATCGAGGGCGACGATCCCGCGGTGGCAATTGTCGAGGCGGAGGCAGAATGATCATGACAGTGCCCACGTGGCATTGAGAACCTGAGATTCCGCGCTTTGGCCGAGGCGTTTCCGAATCGGGAGCCCGTCGTTCCGTCGCTGCTCGTCGCTGCCTTGTGTGCTCGGTGCCAGTGTGGGTGCTATTGAACGTGTGCGTCGGCGGGGTCGGCTTTAGCCTCGGTGTAATGGATCTCGGAGGGTACTATCGGTGAAGTGCGTGTAGTACAGTGCCATGCCAGTTATAATTCCGTCGCCACGAGCTCGAGCGTTATGAGAGTCAGACTCTTAACTGAGGCTGATTATCGTGGAATTGAATCTGCTGCGGACCGTTAACTTGAAGCAATAGCAGGCACATCAGAACCAGGGAAAGAGAACGCTGAGCCCAAGTAAAGGATTGAGCTGGGAAGAGGGTTTGATTATCGCAGACAGTAGGTTTTGACGCTGAGACAAGACTTCCCTGTCGGGTGCGATGCCTGGAGAAAAACCGCCCGAGCGTCGAATGCGAGCGCGTCTGAAGGTACGCGTGTCCCGAAACGCGCAACCGCTATTTATGGTCGAGATATGCTAATTTCGGACGCCTGCGATGGGAGGCACGTCTCAGACGAACATTTGTGAGATTATTTGGACGGAAAGGAAAGTCACCCTCGGGTCCCCGCGGATTAACTGCTACACGGAATGGGAGATGAACGTTTGGAAATGCGGTCTGGGGATTGGTGAGATAAGTATTCGAGGGAGGATTGGACTTGCGAATATCACGAATTCCAATTCGGATTGCAATCGATACGGCCTGTTGCGGGACCGGGACAAGATGTGGGCAGTTATACATGTATTATGTTAGTCCAACACGAATCACGGTTCGCACACAGCGGGCTCGAAAGTCTCCACCTCCCGGATGCACAACAACCAGTGATCCACTAGCTCTTTGGACTCTGCGATCTCGGTCAGATCCCTCTCTTCGTCTCCAGACGCGAGGGCAAACATGTCGCCCGAAATTGCGTCCCCTTCGGCTTCTTGCTCTTCGGCTTCTTGCTCTGGGAGGTCTTGTAGCGAATGGTGAGCAGGAGCGCGGCGCGGTTTCGCCGTCCGGGGGCAGCGCGTCCGCATTCGCGCTCTCTTGAGCAGCTGCTCGACCTCGTCTGTGAAGCCATGAATTGCGGCGGAAGAGGCGCAAGAGAGGTACGTGTCGCCAACAAGCGTCCCCTGTGGAGCATCGCCGTGAATGCCCATTGTGCGCGCGAACGGAGGAATGCAAAGAATGCATCGATATTGGGACGTTCTTGCGCGCGGAATATCGGGCCCTGGAACTTGGGCGATGATCATGCCTCCAGCTTTGTGGGCGTCCGCCGTCAGTGTCGACAGCATGACCGCGTAGTTTTGACGGTATGCACGGGATGGCTAGTGTATGAGCACAACAGCCTTCCCCGTGGCCATCTCCTTCGCAGTCACGGTCGTCCGACTAGCCCCACCCAGCCTTGACGAGCAGCCTGATGGTCTCGACGTCCCCGTTAGGACGACGAACAAAAGCGGCGTGCTGCCGGGGCTGGGATGGTGTCGTCGACGGAGGCAGCGGGCGTCTTGTCGAGGAGGAGCGGGACGATCCTGGGCTGGTTCCGGGAGCGAGTGGTGAGCAGCAGCGTGGTCTCGCCGTCCGGGGGGAGCGTGCCCCTCTTGAGCAGCTTTAGACCTCGTCTGCGAAGCCAGCGACTGCGGCCGTGGCGGGATCCTGTCCGGTGAGAGTGTCGGAGTCGTTCAGGAGGTAGCGTGCGAGTGTGTCGCCGACAAGCGTCCTGCGGTGCATCGTCGTGGATACCCATGGTGCGCGCGAGCGGAGGAATGCAAAGAATGCATCGAGATCGGGACTGGGAGGTTCTTGCGCGCGAAATATCCGGCCCTGGAACTCTGGCGATGATCATGGCTCCCGCTTTGTGGGCGTCCGCCGTCAGTGTCGAGCACGACAGCGTAGTTTCGACAGTATGCATGGGATGGCTAGCGAAAGTGGTGCCTGCGATAAAGCTCAATAAATCGTCGACGCTGATGAACGAATCCTTCTGAAGAGCTTACCTCGAAAGAAAATGCGTCCCAGATATCGATGCCCCAAAGACGCAGGCTGGTTTTTCGACCGCAGGCTACTCTGGCTCTACCGCGGTCGAAGTCGAGGCGAAGTGCGGTGTCCTTCGTTCCAGCTGTCAAGGCGCAAGGCGACACGACTCTTGATATGGGAATGGTCCTGAGCGCTATGTTCCCCGTCTGCAGCCCACAGCGCACAGCGCACCTGCGCGTCTTTTCATCCCCTCCATCCTCTTCCCGCCACCATGAGCAGCCGCCCGTGCATTCAACGCAGACGAAATCCAGGCGTTCGAGCGCGGCGGGGAGGAGTGCGAGTACGAGCGCAGCCTGCTCTACCGCTTCGCGCGGTCCGAGTTCGTGCTGCAGCCCGAGATGCAGGAACACGTCCAAGCGTGCGCAAAAGCTCGCGCTCACGATCGGACGCGGGCCACTCGACAGCGTTCGCGGGCGTGTCGCTCGACCTGCGCCGGATGAACGCGACCAGCCTCGACATGGCTGCCAAGTCAATCATCTTCAACGCCGGGTGCCAGTGGGCCACGTCCACCAGAAGCACATCAACGGGCACGATGGCTTCGCGATCCACGGCGGCCGCTGCCCCTTCGTCCGCGTGGGCGGGTTCCTCTTCGGTGGCGGGCTCGGGCCGTTCTCGCGCAGCATTGGGAGCGACACCCATCATCTGAGAGATTATGATCGTGATGGGGGACGGCGATGTGCAGATAGTGAAGGACACCGAGAGTCGCAGTCGTACGGCAGTACCGATAAGTGCCGCCTGTCTCTGGAGCTGTGCGGTGGCGCCGGGGCAGCTTGCGTGGTGCAGATGAAGCTGGCGGTCAAGCAGCTGCGCGCGCCCGGCGGCATGGCAGTGACCGGGCGAACGAGCCGGCTTCACGTCGACGATGAACACGTTCTACACCACCGACTGGCCCGAGCGCATCGCGATGGACAGCGTGGATCTACGACCTCCAGGTGGCTCGGGCAACGGCGCGCGGTTCCTCGCACAGTTCGAGTCGACGACTTTGGCGCCACCATCGACCGGTGCGTCATGCGCCCGGAGCTGGCCAAGCAGCTCAAGCCCGAAAAGTCGAAGTCGACGCGGTTCCTGCGCGAGAAGCACGTCGCGCAGTGGTCGGAGGCAATATTGATGGTCAGCGCGTTCCCGACCAATAAGAGCTACATCATCGACAGCTCCTTCGACTTCAGAAACGACCGCCCCAGCGTCGAGTGTGATCCGCGACCAAGCAGCTGCGCTCTGCCTGCGAGCGTGTCGAGGTAGTGACATTCGTCCATTCGGGGAGCAAGATGAGCACCCCGAAGCCCGCAGACTCGGCGGTCTTCTGGCGCGAGGCGACGTATCGCATGTACCTAAGCCTCGAATGGGAGGACAAGTGAAGGGGATGGGAGGTATATGCGGGCGTTCTTGGGCAGGGCCAAACGTGAGCTGCGATCGCTGTCGCTCCAGGGCGAGGCGGCGTTCATCAACTTCTCGATGTGGGCGTACTGGGACGAAAACCGCGAGGAGATGCGCCGGCCAAGGAGAAGGAGATCTGGGGCAAGGACAGCTTCTTTCCTGGAGCAGGGCGTTCGCCTTCCTAGCAAATCCAAACGTCGCGCGCATGAAGGTGGCCAGGACCAAAATGGAGGCTGGTGCGGCCAAAATTGCTGAAACAAGCGCTACCGGGGCAACGATGAAGACTTGACCGATTCATAAGCCAGCAAAAAGCGGGAGGTTCACTACGAGACGAATCTCGAGGGGACCGCGACCAGGACGCGTTGATATTATCCGGAGCGCGATGAGGTTTCTCGAAGTGATAAAATGGTCGCAGATGGCTGAGGAGTTTTGGAGGGGAGAGGATAGATATCGATAGATAGCTAAAGCTCTGGACGAGATACGTAGACTGCGAGCGCTGATTCGAGTGAGTGCACATGAAGTTGGGACCAGGTCGTGCGTGACCATCACGCGACTGACTCACAACTGCGACCAACATACGACCTCAAGACTTTGGGCAACTCTTGCATATTGCAAGCCAGCCTGCGCCGCGGCGCCGATTATGCGCAAGCTGCGTAGCTCGCGAGAAGAGCTTTTTGACGAAGACACACGCTGTTGAGTCATGGTACTCGTCTTGAATCGTCGGTGGCCGGGAAGATCGTCGACGGTCGTGTTGCTCGTCGAGGATCACTAGCACTCGCAACCCCGCTGTTTCCTTCGCTGATGGTCCGTTTCTTTTTTTTTTCTCAACTGAGAGGCGTATAGTAAACCAGCCTCCACCAGCCCCGCTGTGAATAGGAATACGAAACTCCGGTGATTTTTCTCGTGGTGATTGAGGCAGGCCCTATGATGTCTAAACAGGGGGCGAATAGGTGCGCGTTTCTTCTCGAGGCGATGCCTTGCTCTTTTTTCTTCACTTGCGTCGGGGATTGCGCGGTCGCCATATCGCGATTCGAATTCTGGGCTCACTTTCCCTTGAGGGAATGGGCAGGCGCAGAGACCTCTGATGCACAAGGGACCCGGCCAATGGCTGGTATCGCTCAGAGATAGCGGTGGCCCTTGGGGCTAGAGTTACAGAAGCGAAAGCTATCTCCCTGGATAGTCGCTGCATCTGCATCCTTCGACGATGCGGGGTCCGTGCCTTTGGCAAAGAGTGAGGAATCGAGGAAGCTTCATGACATGTTAACCCCCCCCACCCCCCCCTGGTCCAGCACGTCTCGCACTCCATCTCCTCGTACTCGCGCCCCCTATCTTTCTTCGTTTTATCCGTCGCGTTTCTTTCTCCATCGCTCCTCTGCCTTTTTCTTTTCCTCTTCTCTTCCTTCCTTTGTACTTTTCCCTCTCGACGGCTAACCCCACCTCCCAACAGTGTCAACTCGGCGGACTTCCGATACATCCTACCAGGCGTGTCGAAGCCGTGACCCACAGGCGTATTTCCGGCCCCAGCCGCCTTTGCCGCTGAAACCCGATTTCCTCACCGGTTCTGAACGGCGTGCGGGTAGACACATGCAGGCTGGCCGCAACCGATCCGTCGCCGGCAGCGGGCGAGGGATGTACACTTCTGGCGCAGGCGCGTTTGGTGCGTCGGATCAGCGCCCATCCCTCGTTCCTGCGACCGGCGGCACCGACGCCGCGAACCCGTTCCCCACAAAGCAGTCCGTACAGTCCTAACTTCTATGCGAGGCGCATGTATCACTCCCTCCCCAGCAATGCTCAGTCGCGCCGTAGCGTTTGTGTGGAGGCAATCAAGAACACCAGAACAATTTATTTTGGGGGCGGCCCACGTACGTGAAATCACCGTTGTTAAAATGAATATGTAACTGGTCATGGAGGGCGGCTTTGGATGAGTGCATAGGTTCTCAAAGTCACAAAACCATACTGCTACCACACTACGGACGCGTGTGTGTAAGTCCGGATTACGCCGCTAAAATGCGCGAGTTCAAGGCGACATACTCGATCCCTTCTCCTCGGACAACAACCTGAGAGGTTTTACAATTTGGTAATTGGAAGTCAAGTTACTCACTGGCCATCGAATATCTCCGTCGATGGCGGATCTGGCCCATGTGCTTCATCTTCTTTGGACCCACAGACGGCCAAAAGGCTATAGTCCGCGCTCTGTGCGCTGGGCAGCCGCGAGACCACTACCATCCATCCATTAATATTCGCATTCACCGGATGATCTTGAAAGATTCGTGTCGTGTTTGGGGACGCACCGTTGACGATTGGACAATCTGCTACTTTATCTCCAGGTTTAACAACTTCCACCGATGATTCTCACTTCGTGCCAGCATCGTGGGTCCCACTTCAGTTTGCCGTTATCAGACGTAGCCATCGATGATAAATTCCGCACAAGCACATGGTCCGCGCCCACGCAATCATTCGCTATTTAAAAGCCTCACTTTGCATAGGTATACATCAAATATCCCCCTCGATGGCGTCTCCTCAGGTGCAGCCCTCCTTGCGACTGTAACTTCGGTGTGACTGGCTCATTGCTCTATTGTGATATCCGCCGCGAATGAAATTGCCTTTTCACCGACTCGTGGTGGACGATCTCCCGGCCAACCAGGCATGTCTGGATGGTCCCGTTTCGGAGATTTCCTCCGCCGGCAGTGGGAAGGCGATTTCATTGGCGACGGACGTCACAATAGAGCAACATGTCAAGCACTTGGTTGAGAAATGTATCTCGACTTGTTCATAGCCAGTGGTGTGTTTAAATCTCTTCCACCAACCAAAACATGCTCTCAACTTGCCTGTTACAGTGGCCCTGATCACTCATTGTTATATATTTTCGCCCGTCGTCGTGGTGGGCATAAATGCTCCGATTTGGTCTCTTCTAATTTTTGCGCTCAGACCTGGCTCGCGGAAAGCTTGGTTTGCGGATAGATTGATCTTCGTCTTGCAACTCCCTTACTCGCCTGGATTCATAGCTGGTTTAGATGCGGCGGCAGCCCATGACGCAGTTTGGATTTACTAACGCATCTCTCTGATATCGGTGCCATAACATCATCTCTGGAAATCCGTGTTGTTCGAAACCTTCCCTGGTACCCATTATCACACCACAATGTCAGTTTGCCTAGATTCTAAATTTCTGCTGCCGCTGACATTGATTTTGGTTCAGCGAACACGTGTTGGGGATACTGTCGCCTGTGTGATTGTTCTCAGAATTCGGGGCCACTTCGTAATCAAGTTACTCAAAGGTGTCCAAGCATTCTGGTTGCTTCGTTGAATGGGGCGGGAATGCAATACAGCCTCGAAATGTTGGAAGCGGGCCCTTGACTCACCAGCATGCCTCTGTTTTTACCCTCGTTTCCTCCGACATGCATGGAACAGTTATTAGTTTATGGAAATCATTTGTGACCGCTGCCTTAAGTCTAGGCTCAGTCGCAACTTAGTCGATGACCTTCCGGGCGTCATACGAGAAATTGGATTTAGGCTTAGCCGAAAATGTCGCCAGATTGTCGCACGTTGAATCTCGCGTTCCGCCTTCCAGATTTCGTCGCGCAGCCAATCTAGTACAGTGTTCTCGACCCCAAGAGCGAGTTGTGGGAAATCAACGGGTCCATGAGCAGTTCATATCGACAAATTGTACAATGGGACTCCGAGGCTCCGAATAGTTACTAACGGCCGAACTCAATCCGGGGCTCAGGACGTCGCTCATGGCGTGATCCTGTACTGTTGAGTTTAGAGCGCATCAGTGCTATCATTGATTCTCAATCAGGGCGTTAAGCCGAAACCTTCCCGAATCCAACTGAGGCTTGAAGCTTCAAGCAAGCTTGACTCATGTAAAGGACGTGGTCAAAAATTCAGTCCTCTAGGTTCGCTGTCCAAGTATAGTACACGATATTCTACCTCAGTCCAGTGGTCCCAATATATACCACAGATAAATAACGAAATACCTATCAATTCAACCGACGCAGCTGAGAATACATCGGGAGTGAGAATACGACGAAGAGCCAACCCTGTGGAGAGAAATCAGACAAGAAACCAAGAAGTACAAGACAATACACACATTATAGAGGAAATAGGTTGTCTGATCGCTACCCACAGTTCTGAGAGCCACGCATCGACCGCCGACGACTGCACTCAGCGATAGCACTACACATTGCGCCACGAGATCGAGGTTCCAAACATGGCAAAGTATGATAGACCAGGTGATCAAGCAAAAGAGGGTGATGTAACGCGAGAGGATGGGCAAGAGGATGGGCAATGTACGTCTCCCGGCAAGTTTGTCGCCTTCGAGATCCTGGAAATCTTGAGCGTGGATAGTTGTCGAGATGATAGCAAAACTAAGGGAGCATGATGTTGCGGCAAGTCTCCCCAGCTGGTGCCGATTACAAGCTGACGATTTGCATTGGTTGTGGGGTCAACTAGTACTGACAGAATTTCGGACTTGCCTGCGATCATCGCCGAACCCGACTCGAAAAAAACGTAGCCCATCGCGTTCATGATGTTCTTTGATAGCCAGTGACTATCCCCGTGGTCATGGTACATGAATACCACAATCGCATATCCGACGTTGACGAGGAAGATGCGCAGACCGAACAACGCAGATAGTGCTAGCCCGCATATGAGAGTGAAGCGACGCAAAATGCTAGCCTGCTGGAGGGTTACTCGCCCTGAGGGTAGCGGGCGAAACGGTTTGTTTTTACGATCCTCTTGGATGCTCGTTGCAGCTGTCTGGTTGGCGAGATTAAAATGTAACAGTTGGATCCATATCCAACACAGAGATTGAATAGCGTGAACCAAGGGTCGTGAATTGCACAGAGGCCCACAGCCGATGGCAAATATGCTCTGTGACCAACATCAGACAGGAAGACCTCGTAACCACGGAAGAGATGTCCTACCACTGGAATAAATATTGTTTTGATATCGGTCTTGCTGAAGAGGTACAGCGTGACGAGATTATAGCGAGCGGAGAAGATGAGTCGAGAAATATGGGACGATGTGAGCATACTATACAGCGCGATTGCACGGGCAAAACGTACATCGATCCGCCTTATATCCATCTTGATGTCCAAGGTGCATAGGTCTCAAGGAAAAGATCAAAGGACCTTGGAATGCAGAGGGACAGCCTCCAGCAGTTCCGGGGGAAATAGCACTCCATATGATGGAAGACGGAGAGCGGACGGAGCGCGACTGAGTTCTGCCACGGTTATCGGCTGTTCAACGGCCACAATTGTGAAACCGCGCACCGAAGTCGTGAAATACTGATATCAACTCGCCGAAGACTCGATATTCAAACTGTTGCTGATCATCGCAAACCGAGCCAGCAACCACGGTCCTGGTCCACGGACCAACGGTTGAGTTAGGCTAAAAAAAGTCCAATAAAATATAGCGGCCCACGAAAGGAAAAGAGCCAACCTTCTAAGTTCTAGCGGGTGATGTTAACGTCGACGTCGCCGTTCCGATGGAACCAATGATAATGATTGAACAGATTTCAGAATCATGGCGAAAAGATTGATGAAAAAATCGTTTCGAAGCGCGTAGACGTGATTTTTCATTGACCCTTTTGTCACAAGTCATGGACTATTCCACACGAAGCCCTGCCAGTCGCCGTGCATATCATCACCAGAAAGAGCTCCACGACAGAGAGGTTTGTCTTTTCGGGGACTGGGCGGACCCGGGTTGGGTTAGTGGTAGCTGGAATGAGACACCTAGTGGCTCAGGCTGGGTCGCTGGAGGTGTTTGGGCATTGACGACCTTAGCCGAGCTTCTTGCGCTTGAAGCTTCGTGCTGATCATAATGATGACATTCCAGGCACGATGTACACAGCGCTCAGAGTTCGTTTCGGATGGCCTGATAGCTGTGCTTGGCTGGTGCGGCTCTCGGGTGAGGCGGTTGGCGGGGCGTCGTTCGGAATACTTATGACTCCAGATGACGAGCGGTGGAAGTAGTATCCTAATTGGGAAGGCGTAACGCCGGTTACGTACGGGATCAACATGGCATCAGCCCGGCACATCCGGCATCAATCTGAATACCTTGATATTGTGTCCCGCTATGAGCCACGTCTTCAGCCTGTATGCATGGATTGGAAGACTCCGCTCCAGCCGATCCCGTCACCGAACTGGCCGACACCAAATTCCATACCAGCAGAAGTGGTAGTACGGGCCATGCATGATGCGGCTTGTACTCAACTTCTCCAATTGTCGAGCAGCATGAGTTATGCTGCCCAACAATGCCACTTCAAGCCCACCACACATGCTGCTCAGTCTGCCCTGACTATAAGTGCTCCGTAAATTGAGCGAGCAATCCTCCGCTCAACTGAGTGCCGGTGAAGATTTGTTCCGAGCTCTGCGGTGAGAATTCCGGGGTCAAAAAGACACAGGCCTGCGAACGCGTCGGCAACCCAGCTTCCTCGACACACGAAATACACGGAGCATGTCGTTGGTATGAGGACAGCCTTATCAGGAACTTTATCACACTCTTTGTTCCACGCCGGAAATGCGGTTGAACGAGGCGGAACAACCTGATTCTCTCACCGATTTCTGTTCATCGTGACATGATCAGACTCGAGGGCTTAACCGATTCCTGCCCATCAGGAACTTTGGGGTTGCGGCAATGGCTCAGCGCGGTGGAGCAAAATTCGAAACTCCGTTGCATTTCGGCGAAGTTCGCTTGGTGCCAATTTAACAATCCGCCGCTCTCCCCTAAGCTCTTTCCCGAGGACTCCACTAACTTAGATGCATCTCTGACGATCTATCACGGGTACAGCCAACGCCGTCGTTGGCGATGATTGAGTTCTTGCGCCTCTCTACCAGACTACTAGTAGAGACTACCTTCAACCAATCGGCTTCCCTGTTCAAAAATGAACGCAGTATGGGACTAAAGCCGACTGGGACTCACACCTAGTCTCTCGCAGCCAGACGCTCTAACATGGGAAGCTCGTACCTCGCTCACACCTTGCTCGGCTATGAAAGGATCAATGAATTTGGGACTCTGCGACTTATTCACCTTGCTCAAGCGCATCAAAAGCGGGAATCACACTGATGCGACATCACGGAATGACAGTTGAGAAATGAGTAGAAGTTCTATAGTAGAAGGCCCAAAAAGATGCACGCATTGTGCACCCGCGGTAACCATTGCGCCGCCAGCCTCGCACAGCGATATCGAGACTCCTGTACGCAAGGGGAAGACGACTGCAACAATCATCGCAGGAAACGACTTTTGAAACCCTTTGCGATGGAACTGGACACAGCGACATGCATCGCGCCACCCCCGCCAATTTGGACCCGACCCGGAACTCGGAAAGCAAAGACTTGGCTGTGGATTTGCAAGAAGGTCTCGAACGCAATGCTGGCAGGCCCGGAGATCGATAATTTTCTTGTGTCTGCAGCAGTCAGCTGCGACTCGGAAGTTGTACAGTATATGAATGTGAATTTTTCGGCATGCCGGCCCTTGACCAAAATTCACAACGGCTCAGAACATAACTAAAGGCCGCTTTGAATCGATTCATGTTTCCCGGCGGACAGTCACAAAATCTCCGCCATCAAGAACTACGCTGGAACGGGAGCGTTTTGAATTACACAGAAATATCGTGGACGTTCGCCTTTGACGAGGCTTGACCTCCGGTCAGATCATCGGTGGGATCCTCCGCGGCGAAATCTGTGGTGGTCTATGAAAGCACATTAGTTTGTATTGACTGGGGAGGAATATGGCGGGCTACTCCGTTGTTCCACTGCGAGTCGAGCTTCAAGCCATTCACCGTCTTGTCAGTCCGACGGGAAACCTGGATTCGCATGCCAATCGACTCGCCGGAAGGCGCGCTCTGGGGCCGATGCGGTGCACGTTGGTTCAAGGTGGCCATGAAACTATTGGAATATCTGAACCACAAAGATGTTAGTCGAAAAGCCTTAGGGTGCATATGTAGCTGCGTACAGTTTCCCCAAAACGTAGGTCCTGTGCGGGATAGAATTAGCATCCCATGATGGTTTTGGGACGAGGCACTCACAGGGCGAAATAGTAGTTTTTATCCGTGTATTTGATGAAAAGCGCGAGAGCAATTCCAGCGCAGAGTACGGTGACTGTCCCCGTTTGGATCGTGTTAACTATTAACCTGTTAAGCATGCCGTCGGTGTTCTGAGCAGCAAGGGCTGGATGTGTCGGTTTAGCGCTGTATAACTGTGGACAGACATCAGAAATCTCGGGCAAAGGGATAAATCAGGTTATACAATCCAGGTCATGCTTGCTGCGACAAGGATGTCTGTCGCAAAACTTCCCGCTAACCAGAACTGAATGGAGCCATTTAAGTTGCGACTGTGGAGTGATGAAGAAAAAGGACAAACCGAAAATGCGGGATGAAGACGAAGGAGGTTTGCCTGCGTGAGATCCGTTTGGAGCTACAGAGGGTTAATTCAGTGAGAAATACCAGTAAAGTGATTACTTACGAGCGAACACGCAATGATTGCGGTGAGACTCTGTGCCAAAGCAAGCTGGACACCGTCAATCCCCTCTTCAATACGCCAGATCGAGGCTGGGTTGCATACCAATACAATCAAGCATGCCAGGAGACGCGGCAAAGTGCTACGTTTGAGTAACCAGATCCGCCTGTGAATAAACTGGTCGGTAACAAGGGAAGTTGGACATCGATTGAAGGACTGACATTGCGTAAAAGATCTGGACCATTGCAGAAACTGGATTGCGTGTGAGTAGCAACCCCAGACACAACACAAGTGACCAACTGATCCCACACAGGATCGGGCTTAGCACCGATGTCCATGTGCCCTCTTGAAGGGCCTCAACAACGCCCCAGTTGCCGACCGAGTACCACCAGGCCTCATGCGTTCCAAACGCGGTTTGGATAATATCAAGTAGGCAGATGGTGTAGACTGCCAAAACAAAATGAGCTATCACGTTGGCTAGCGGATGCGGGATGCTGGTGAAGCTACCGAGGAATTTTATCTTGAATTGATCCCGGGAATAATTCAACCAGTAGATATCTTCAAGGGTTATGGGTGAGATCATGCAATCGACAAGAATAAGTTAAGAATAGGATACGTACAGACTTGGACCAACAAAAACCCCATTAACATCCAGTTGAGCGCATTTCCGAGGAACTGCAAGAAATCTTAATTCGTCACAGTAGATATTTGAATAAATTTACACACAATTGGACCGATCCTAAGAAATATGTTAGTGGATTTTGCACACAGTGGACAAAATGAAAGCGCACGCAGTGGCAGGATCGGGTAGCAAAATCGTTGGCGGGTCGGTGTTTGGGTCGGTTAGGGTGGAGTTGGACATTTCGCAGGAGAGAACAACGGATGTTAGTAGCGCCCACTTGTGTCTACTATACTTATAGCAGACAGAGCAAATATGCACATACTTATCACGATCGAGCTATCAAGTTCTTCCACCGAAATCTGTTGCAGTCTTGCAGATGTGCGGTCTTCTCTGATCCCCGTTGCCTTGAGGAGTTTTAGTTTTGCCCGCTCCGTGGGGGCCGAAATAGCGTTGATCAGGGATAACGAGATCCCAACAACTCTCCATGCGCTACCGTGGGCGATGGACCCACAACCGTGAAAGTCGCGGGGAAAGCTCAACGTTCAACCCCCGGGCACCGCAGTACTTATCCAAGCCCACTATTCACGGAGGCGAGATTGTGAGGCCCGACGTCGCAGGACCTAATTCACCACAGGGTAGGCTCGGACTGCGAGCACAGAGGTATAACTTGAGTATAACGACCAATGCGGAAACATAGAATTACATGCGGCCCGGGTGTATTTAACAGTATCGATCGTTTCAGGGCGGCGTTCGGGTGCCAGTATCATTCATGGTGATAGATCGCAGTTCCCAATTCTCGAACAATCAACTAAAGTTCCTGAACTTAAACTCTCCCCCGGTCGTGTGAGGTGTTGCTTGGGTGTTGCGCTATCTATAATAGTCCCGAGCTCCACCGGCGGAGACATTCAGACAAAAGGCTGCAGTTCATCGCGCGCCGAGGCTTTTGATTGGATCCCCGCGGTGCTATCGTATCGGACGACTTGGATTTATTTTGGGTTCATCTCGTTCAACTTGTTCAAGACTCAGAACGGACTCGGCTAATTTGACTATTGATGGATGGTGGTTGTTGAGCGAGGTGGTCGGGATACACGAATCCCACTCTACCAGGGCATTTTGCAGTGAGCCGTCCTCGTAAAATACCTAAAATATAAACAGACAAGCCAGACTCTCGTGTAGTAACTTGAGTGCTCGGCAAAGTAACGAAAGTTACGAAATTTGAACCGCATCCCGGCGACTCTCGGCCTTGACCGCGGTAACAGAGGCGGGTTCTCAAGATACAGCTTTCAACGACTCAGGTAGAGAATCAATCACGGCACAACAGAGGGAATATCATGGCCGGCGTATCGCTAGTCAACCAACGCGACTAACAGCCACAGAACCGGTCTAACCTGCAATCGGAACCATATTCTCTTTGCCGTTCCGGGTGGAATTATCATGACCAGCCGCCGCTGTGTATTTTGCTGAAGTATCCGGGGGGCCATGTGAAAAGTCTACATATGGAAGTGTTTCGCGTGTAACTGGCCGCCAGCTCAACTCAGCTCGAGGCTGGCCGCTCATTGGCAGTGTGAGGTACGTAAGATCATCAACCAGAGGCTTACGCGTCGCCATGAGGTCGGTTCGCTTCCAGCTCTGGTAAAGTATAAGAAATGGTCTCCGACGCTAATGGTATCAGCTCATACTGGCCATGATATCTCTGTGGCTTCCGCTTCTTGTGGCTCCAGTCCTTCTCGCCGTATCCTTCACGAGGCGGTGCAAAGCGGCCCCTTTCCCTCCGGGACCAAAGCGGAAGCCGTTGATTGGCAATCTACTGGATGTGCCTTTCACTAATCCGTGGGCTACCTTCGAAACTTGGAGGCAGAAATACGGTGAGTCACCCAAACAAAATGGCACATATCCAATATCGATTGATGTAAATTTCAGGGGACATTGTTTACCTTGAGGTTCTTGGCAACTCCATTGTGGTGCTGAATAGCATGACTGCCGTCACTGACCTGTTGGAAAAACGTGCTTCGAACTATTCGCATCGTCCGACCTTCACGATGAGCGGAGAGTTGATGGGGTTCGACAGAGTGCGTCGAATCTGTCCATTGTATGATTTTAATGACGACGAAGAATAGGCCATTGGGCTCAATAACCGCGACGACATGTGGCGCCAGGAGCGCAAACTTGCCATGATGATGCTGGGTCCCGCTGCAGTCAAACAATACATTCCGGTTCAAGAGCACTTGGCTGCGGTTCTGCTCTCGGAACTCCTGGATAATCCTGACCAGTTTGCTGGGCTGATAAACCTGTGCGTAAATAACATGGCTGATGAAATTCTGTTCTGAAATATTCCGGTTGGGTTGCAAGAGCCACCGCCAGGCTCATTTTCGAAACGACCTATGGTCTGCCCATTGACAACATGGAGAATAAAGTGAGTGTGTAGCGGACGTTGAACAACGGACTTGCATAATCTGGGCCCCCAGTATATCAAGGAGGCCGAAGTGACGTTTGAGCTAATGCGACAATCGATCCAACACGGGGCCTATATCTTGGATTTTTTGCCGTGGTGTAAGTGCTTCTCAATCCTATTGGATGGTCGACGTCTCAAATTGGTGTAGTGAAACACATACCTGCGTGGGTACCATTTTCACCACGCCGATACGGGAGTAAGGCGAGAGCGATCATTGAAAACACCGTCGATTCACCTTACTACTCCGTGAAGGCACAGATGGTAAGGGCGGGGATTTTCTGACAGGCGAAGGAGCTCAAATTTCTCTAGGACGAGGGGACTGCCCAGCCCTCCCTAGTTTCTCGCCTTTTATCCGATAAACCGGATGTTGAAGGCTTGGATTTCGAGTATGTTCTCAAATGGACGGCCAGCACAATGTACGGAGCGGGAGCGGAGTCGGTGAGCAACACTCTGTTGACCATCCGGAACATCACTGAAATTGTGCCAGAGCACTGCAACTATTTGCACGTTCTTTCTGGCTATGGCCATATCTCCGGACGTCCAAGCCAAAGCGCAGCAGGAGTTAGATCTCCTCTTGAACAATTCAAGGTTACCGACAATGGAGGACCGCTCGTCCCTCCCATATGTCAACGCCGTGATCAAGGAAACACTGCGATGGCATGTTGCCGTTCCCCTAGGTATGTGGTTTCTTTAGTTTACCGTGTAGCTGTTGAGCGGGGCTGTTCAGCAATTCCGCGACGCGTGGACAACGATGATATCTACAATGGTAACGTCGATGATATCTCAAGTCCAGGATTCTGTTTTACTTTGTTTCCAGGCTATCTCATTCCGAAGGGAACCATCATTCTCCCGAATGTTCAGTAAGTTTCTCGTTGAGATGTCCCGGCATCGTTGTTCATTGAATTTTAGCGGAATTGCTCGGGAAGGCGATTATGTGGCATCTTTTTCTCCCGATAAATATCTTGGGGACGGGGAACCTGATCCAAGCTCATATGCTTTCGGATTTGGACGAAGGTCTTCTATATTATCGCATAAACGTGGTGATTCTTACCTCAATCTTAGGGCGTGTCCTGGGAGGTATCTTGCTGAGGACGTATTGTTCATCATCGTCGCCTCGGTGCTGACCGCATTCACAATTGCGCCCGCCACGGATTCAGCGGGGCAGAAGATATGCATTGATCCGAAATTTCTTCCAGGGCTCATAAGGTGATGGAACATGATCTCTTTCCACGCATTGTCCACTGAAAGGGATTCCAGTCACCCAGAGCAATTCAAATGCAGTATCAGCCCGCGTACACCTGGAACAAAGACACTGATTGCGAACCAGCTGTTAGCCATGTCGCCAAACTAGTCTCGAGATTGTCGTAGTCCTGTACTTCTGTTTGAAGTGCAGCGTTGTCGGCGGGAACCTACAAGTTACACTTTCATAATCATCACTTATCTGTCTCCAGTTTGGTTGGAGTTCCTGAACCCAAGGACACGTCTTTTGAATACTTTGTGCCACGATCTACCACATGGTGTTGTATGGCAACTGTAATTATTTATTACTGCTCATTCGTATTGACTCTGTGAATGTCAATTGATTGATTTGCTACAACGTATTCTTGTCCCTTAATGACGGTTCCGACGACCTCGATGCCAAAGCTTGAGCTTCAACCAATGCCGACGCGCAAATTTGACCATATGCCAGTTGGCATACGATACACAGCTTTCCGGCAAGTTCAGGAGCGTGGTCACAAAACCTGCGCGTGTATTTACAGATCGCATGGCAAGATGAAGGACAAATAATTCAACACTGGAGTGTAGCGGCTTGTTACATAAATTATCGGCATGTCTGATACGCCACCGATCCAGATTCCGGCTCGACGCAGGAAATCAAAAACGTGAGGGAGTTCGTAGAATTTTCCAGAGAACCGTTGGCGCTAAAAAAGCCCTCTCTGCAGCGAGCAAATGGCGCACATGCCAGAAGGTCGAGGCCACTTCCTTGTCCTGTTTATCGAATTTGGATCAGCGGACTTAGACACAAAGTATGATGAACCCAACCTCCATGACAGCCGTCACGAGCTTGTGTTCGAACCAGCGTACGAAAGTCCCAGTTCCCTCCATTGGTTCGCAGCTGGGCGATCCGTAGTCTATGAAACAGTTAGCATCCGTTTCAGATAAATCAAGGAAGAGGGAGAAGCCATTACCATGGAATCTGGTGGAATCCCTATCGCAGCAAACGTCAGAGAAGAAAACGTAAGGTAAACTGAAATCACCATAATCCTTGCACGGCGCTGGCAGATTTCTTGAAATAACGTGCTGAGAAGTCGCCGGGTACGGCACTGGGAATAGACTTCGTATCTATGGCGTGAAGAAGTGAATTGAGCGCGATGCCATTCATGATGCACTTGGCGAATCCTTGCCTGTACGATACTTGTTTTTTATTTATCGGTGATCGGGACAATTACTCACCCATAGACGGGATTTAGGTTCATATTAGCATCGCCCACTGCGATAAAATTGCAAGGTAGGGCTTTTGCCGGCGCGGTATCGTACCGAACATATGACTGGGCAGCTAGTGAATCCTAATCATGAGCATCGGCTTGATTGATCAACTGTGAAGGCGTACGCAGTCTGATGGTGTCGAAAGAAGGCTCGGTGCGCTCACAGAGAATATCTAGTACATCGAGAACCCAGGATGGAATTGGCAATTTGGAAGCTTTGAGGAACGGTGTAACTTGGCGACTGGTCCTGGGCAAATCTTCATACGCTGTATTTCCGATGAGAAATTGCACTGCGAAAGCACAAATTGAGTTCGCGATCCAGAAGTGCATCCGAATCCATACTTGTGTTATTGTCAGTTATCGCTAGGGCTATTAGCCAAGATAAATCATCGATCGGCGAGCCAGAAGCGTACACAAAGGCGGTTTTTTTCAACGCCTCGGGGATAGGAAGCTCAGATGCGAGGTCAGGGGGCACATCGAAGCAGAGAGTCAAGTAGCAAAGATTCCCATTGTAATGGCAGCGAAGATTATCAGGCAGAGGGAATCCAGCAGCATTCAACCATTTCAAGCCACTTTGAGCACCACCAGTACAGTCTGCGTACACGAGAACATTAGGTTTATAAGAGCGAGTTAAACTGCAACTCACCTGCGATCATCGCAACATCGTTTACAGATATTTGTTTACCATCCGAGAGTCGAACTACGGCCGACTCAATGGAAGCCCGGTCGCTGGTTAGATTAACACCCCGCACGGTACCAGTAAGGGGAGTAATATTGGCGGCAGTTGGATGCTTCAGCAGCAACCGATGGAGCACGGTCTGCCCCACTGCCCGCCGGATAACCAAGGTATCGGGAAACTGGCCGGGCGCATAATCTCCGAAGGGAGTCGGGAGCAGGGCGCCAGCATAGTGTATCTGGACATCGGCCGGGACAATGCTGCGGCTCTCATATCAACAACTTGGGGGTGATGCACATTTATATAACCTACCGACCACCGGCGGCTTTGACTTCAGCGTCAAACGTAGGCCAGAGTCGCCTGGCACCATTGACAAAGAGAGTAAGAAAAGCTGAAAACCGGAATGAGTTGGAGCTGTGCAGCAACGACGACAGAAATGCCCACCGTGCGACGCGTTGTACTGCATGATTCGGGTCTTGGGCTTTTCGGGGTCTTCTATTTCCGGGTCGACTACAACAACTCGCTGGAAGTGATCGGCGCATATTCTAGCTGTCACAATTCCTGCGATGCTGGAACCTCATTGAGCGTTTTTTAGCGTGACAAGTGAAGCCGGGTACCTTCCTCCGCAGATTACAGCAGTGCCAGGGAACTTGTGCTTTCTAGGTCGGCCCAGTGCATGAAGTTCCTTGATCCAAGTCGGCTCGCATTTACAGGACTTTTGCCATACGACAAGGGTGGCAGCGGTGAGCAGGAGACAAGCTGCAGAGGCCAGAGAAGTGGAATAGAGGGTGAGTGGCATGGACGTTGCCAGTGGGCACTGGGAGGTTGCTAACAATCAATAAGTGCTGGCTGTCCGGTATTTAATCAGCATGGTCTGCACAGGTCTTGAAGGTCTCAGGTGAATCGGTGGTGCGATTAGCGTGATGATTGGTTGCATTGGAAGATCGGCGTGGGAAGAACTTGCTTATCATCATTTCTTGATCATTCCCGATCTCTCATCTTCGTCCCATCTTTACAAGCAAAACTACCATCCCGACTTCAACTTGTCACTCGGAAGGCTTCAAAAGTTCAATCGCCTCCCCAATACTCGCATCCAACTATGTATTGTCTCCAGTGTCTTTGCACCGTCCCTCGGAAAATGTGTGATGCGAGGCGATGTGGTTGAACAGATCCTTGATTCCAACCTGGGCGGGAGAACCCATATGTAAACCCGGGAGTCCGCCGACCACCGTTCTCGCGATATTCCCGCATCTTCCTGTTTGGTGAAGGACTCAGAGGCACCGCCATGCGCTATTTCTACCGTCCTTCAGCTTTCGGCTCTGGAACCGAGTCCTCAAGCGATCTGGTGCTCCGATTGCGGACACACAAACCCCTTGATCTTGATCTATCTTTCTTGCTCTGATAAAGTGATCGCACACAAGTGCTTCTTTTCTGGCCGCCCGGAGCCCCGGGTTCGTTTGACGATCTCCATCTTGTCACGGCAAGAACAACGGCTTTACCTTTTTCGACAATTTCAAGAGCCACGGTATGCACTCAAGCCATTTTTGCTATCAGTAGAATTGAACCAACAGAACAACTTCTTATCGCGTTTCATGGCACTACTGCCGTTGATACTTGAGGACGGCTGGCAGTGTCTGGGGTAACGACTTGCGATCAAGGCTCGATTTCTTTTCCTTGCCTGTACCGGAAAGTTGGCAGGTGGAACTGCCACTCTCGTGTTACTCCCCCGAATCGATAACTATTCAATATGTCATCTGCATGTCTCGGGTGAAAAAATTGGCATGGCGAAATATCCATAGGCCTGATACACTCGCACACGCCTGATCATGTCTGTCCACTCTCGCTCCCTCTTCGCCAGGAAATGTTCGGAAATTTTACCCAATAGAATCGCGAGACTTTCTTTAGTTTGTAACTCGCCCGGAGTTAACCGCTGGGGGAAGCCACAGGCTGCCACGCGAATAGCAGTTGACCTGCACCGACTGTCGCAGTGGTTATGAGGGTCTCCGTGAGAACGTACTATGCAATTCGTCGCCATCTCTTTTACCACGAGGAGGGCCCTTTACTCGTCAATTTTTCATTTAAATCATTTTCTGACCCTACATGGGAACTTACTCTCAACCACGATTGTAAAAAGTGCATGCTGAAGTTGTCGGAATTCAACCAGTGCTGCGTTGAAAATTATGGCGTTGGTGACATGCTAGATGAAGCGACATTCCTTGTAAACCGATCCAGAAATTATCCATAGCCTATTCTCTCTCAGTCAGATGCTCTCAAAATTGAAGCTCATACCTGGCTTGCCAAACTAGCCTGGTTTCCCCCAGATTTGTGGACCGAAAACTAAATATTCCGCGGTTCTACGTTGACGATATTTTGACCCAGACTGAAATACCAGCCGGGGATTTCCCTTTTGCATTCCACTGACCGCTAAGTACTGCTTACTTTCGGCATCTGACGATAATTTTGGTGTTATTTACTCAGCATGTGACCGCAACCGAGATTTTCAAGCACCTCGACGGCTGACTCAGCGAACAGAAAATGACACCAAACGAGTGCTCGACAGACTCATCCGACCTGGAATCCCCCGGCAAACCTGTCGATCTGAGCACAATTTCCCGGGAGACCTTGGATACCAATGATCCCCCCGCAGAATTCCACCTAGCCCCCATTCGCGAATTCGTCTCCCGCGGAAGTGCCCGCCGGGCGCTTTTGGATACCAGAATAGCACCTCTCAAAGCAGAGCTCGAAAAGCTCCAGCAGGAGCGCGATGCACTCGACGTCGAAATCCGAAAACACGAGGGGGCTCTCTCTCCACTGCGTCGTCTGCCGACCGAGATTATCTGCCTCATATTCATGTTTGCCACAGCACCGTACATTGACCTCTTGAGTGTCAAGGACGGTCCGTGGGTTCTCAGCGCCGTGTGCAGCCGCTGGCGGACGATTCTCTTGTCACAGCCACACTTCTGGTCCTCCCTAGCCCTCGACTTCACCGACCACCCACCGGAATCACCGTCCCTCAAGGGACTGGTTCCAATGTTGGCGGCTCAGCTAGAGCGCTCTCAGTCATTACCACTGAATATCACATTCTGCACCTTCTACGATCACGATTGCTCGGAGAGGGAGCAGCGGGTGCTCGAGCTCATCCGCATGCACTGCGATCGTTGGGAAGACATCGTATTCTCGGGGCCCGAAACATTATATGCGCGGTTGGACGCTATTCGCGACGAAGTACTCACCATCTTGCGCAAAGTGGATATCACAGTCCGGGATCATTTCAGCGACGATCCCGAGGAAGTTTTCGACCTCTTCCAGCCTGAGTCCTGCCCCAGACTGGAAGACGTCCTCTTCAATGCCGGATCCTACGGCGGAGATCGCCCTAAACCCATGGAATTCCCCTTTTCCCAATTACGCCGATATAGTGCCAGCAATTCATGGACAAATCACGTACACGTCCTTCACTCCGCATCCAGTCTTGTGGATTGCGTATTGCGTCTCAACGGTGCCTTCCCCGACCCCGCAGACACCCTCGTCTTACCACATCTCCTCCGCCTTTCCGTGTCAACGAATGCACTGCTACGTGGCCTAGATACTCCCGCACTGCAGGAGCTTTACGGCTGCGATAGTAGCGGCCAACACTCCAGCGACCTCTACTCGTTTTTGAAGCGGTTGCCCAAACTGCGCAAGCTTTTCGTCGCAGGCGTCCCCTCCATTCCGGATATTTCGCAGCTCCTTCAAGGAGCCCCGCTGATCACCGAACTGTGTCTCTACCTCCCCATGCCATTCGCCTCCGACTTGTTTTCGATCCTCGAAGATATCAGCCAGGATGACCGCGCTACGACGGCTCCCGCTTTGCGCGCTCTCTCCCTGAGTCTTGGTCCCCTCGGTGATACTCTGGGGGAGCCTCTTGACGAGGATTTATTGATGAGGGCCGTCGAATCGCAATGGCGGGATGGCACTCTACGTTCCTTCAGATTATATGCCATGAAATTCAGGCCCTCGGCCGACACACTGAAACGGATGGAGGTCCTCCGTAACATGGGCATGGAGATTGTGTATTTCGAAAAGTCGCGTTCCCTTTATGCCGAAATGGTACCTGAATATTTCAGTCTTTATCGCGACAGTTATGACTTCTTCCGGCTCTTTTTAGACTCATAGACCCCTTTGTATTTCCTACATACTGCTTTCTTTGGATCTTGTTTCTGCACGTTCTCAACAACAAACACTACATACTTACATTTAGATGACTCAGATCAAGGCCTCCTCGCCTGACCGTACACACAATATATTCGCACCTTTCACTCTTACGTCCACTTTCCCGTAGGTGTCGCCAGAGTGAGCTCTGGGTAGGCCAGTATCGGATCCGCGCTTCTTCACGATACGCCGTTCACCGACTTGGAGCACGAAATCGCCACACGCGGAAGGTCCAAGAACCTCCCGTCGACGACAATTTTCCCCGTGACTCCTCCCCAATATCCCGATCGGATTGACGCGCATCGCCCGCCGCCGCTACCGCCCCGCAATACGCTCACATCGGCCCCGGTCGGGCATATGCTGGTCCGGCGCGCTTACCGCGTAGACATTGAAAAATCCTGGGCTGCTGACGAACGGGACCAGCATCCTGTGCGATGCAGTAGTAGTACGACGCGATCCTGAGCGCCGTCTTCTGCGTCGCGCGCCGTTCCACCCCATTGATTTTCGGGCACCATGGTGATGCGCTCGGCAGCCGCCGTCCGTTGGAGACAACGCGTCGGACAAGCTGTTTGTAGGGAATTGACGGGGTGAGTGGCCAGATTCGAGCCCGGCATTGAGCCAACCGAGTATGTCGACTCGCTCGTAGGGCGTTGGGTGGAGAGCCTCACTTGCGGAACTGGCGATGTCTGCTTTGTGGGAGTTTGTGGGCGTCCGCCGTCAGTGTCAAGCATGACGGCGCAATTTCGACAATATGCATGGGATGGCTGGCAAAGGTGGTGCCTGCGATAAAGATCAATAAATCGTCGATACTAAACGAATCCTTCTGAATATGTACCTTGCATAGCTCGGAAGAAGATGGGTGCCTCGTGTTGATGCCCCCATATATGATAGACACAGGCCGTTTTTTCGACCACAGGCTCCGGTATTCTACCCCGGTTAAGGTCGAGGCCAAGTGCGGCGTCCTCCGCTCCAGCTTCCAAGGGCGACACGACTTGATATGGGAATGGTCCTGAGCGCCATGTTCCCCGTTTGCAGTCCACAGCGTATGTACCTGGCGCACACCTGCGCGTGTCTCCGTCCCCTTCGTCCTCTTTTCGCAACGGTGAGCGGAGCCGCCTATGCATTCGAAGCACCGGCGTTCGAGCGCGGCGGGGAGGAGTACGGGTACGAGCGCAGCCTGCTCTACCCTTCACGCATCCCGAATTCGTGCTGCAGCCCGAGATGCAGGAACACGTCCAGCCCATCGTTCGGCAAGGGCGCGCGCAAGAGCTCGCGCTCACGATCAAGTGCGCGCAGCGCGGGCCAGTCGTACGCGGGCCACTGGACGGCGTTCGCGGGTTGAAGCTGCCAAGACGATAACATTCGCAGTGGGCCACGTCCATCAGAAGCACATCGACGGGCACGATGGTTTCGTGCGGCCGCTACCCGTCGTCCGCGCGGGCGGGTTCCTCTTCAGTGGCGGGCGCGGGCCTTCTCGCGCATGGGGAGCGACTCGGACGTCATCAAAGAGATTATGGTTGTGAGTCGTGACGGCGGGCGACAATGTGCAAACGGTGAAGGACACCGATAGTCGCGGTAGTACGGCAGTACCGATAAGTGCCGCCTGTTCTGGAGCTGCGCGGCGGCGCCGGGGGCATATTGCGTAGTGCAGGAAGCTGGCGGTGAAGCAGATTTACGCGCGGGGTAAGAGCGGGGCGCATGCAATGATGCATCACCGCGCCTCCGGCAGATCTGCAGAGTCTCAAGCCGGTTTCTTTTTTTGTATCTACGCTCTAACCTATGGTACACACCAGCAGCTACTTGTTGACGAGAGCAAGAGCCATCGAAAGCCCTTTTGAATCCACGATCCCCCTTATGCCGCGCCGGTGCTTAACCACTGCTCCAGCCGCAATCGCGACCACAACTGCCAGCACCAGCCATCTCCGCGATGACGACGTAGCGGCCTTGGCGGGCGGGGCGCTCCTGGGGCGCGCCGGGAGCTTCATGACCATGCCCGCCTTGGCCGCCTGCAGCTTCTCGGCGGTGTACGGCGGGAAGCGGAAGCTCATGAGCTTGTCAAACCTATAGGCAACGGGCGATTATGCTGATTCTGCTGATTATAAAAAGGTGACGAACCAGCCGGGCACGTCGATAGAGGCGCGGTGGTGCGTGAACACGTCGAAGCCGTACTGGTCGGACGCAGATTTAGCTCAACCCATGCCGCAATGCACTTTCGCGTGGAGGCTTACCTTGCCAGTGTGATATCCAGCTTGGCGCGGGCGCAACGTGAGCGGGGATTTTTCGAACGAAGTAGAAAACGGCTCACAACCGCTCGGCCCAATGCCTCCAAAGGGAAGGCCCGCAACTGTGCACAAAGTCAAGCATGACAATTGACGCGGGGCTGGATGACTTACTGCTAGGGATCAGGATTGTTTCATTCGCAGCGGCGGTTCCACTGTGCGTACTGCCAAAAACTCGAAGATTGTTAGGCTTGTCAACGGGCAAATGACGACAGCAGCACCTTTCTTTTTGTAGGCGTCGTCCTGGGAGAACACGAAGAGCGCTAAGGGATGGTCGCTGTTGCGTGCCCATTAGATCACACTACGGAACGAGATGCTGGTGTAAAACGTACTGCGCATTGACGTACGCGATTGCAGCATCCAAGTCTTCCACGGGAACGATGGGCAGGATGGGCCCGAAGATCTCCCTAGAGCACAGAATCAACCAAACCACACAATTGCAGAGCGGCGCTCGATGGACAAGACTTACCCGGACATGAGCGAGTCGTCGCTCTTCACATCTTTCACGATCGTAGGCGCGATGTAATTTCGTTCCTCGTCCGTCTGGCCCCCGCACACAACGGTGCCTTTGGTCGCCTGGAGCAGACCGCTAACGCGCTTGAAAGCCTGCGGATTAACGAGTTTGGACACGTTCTGCGGAGGAAGAGGAGGCGAGGCCGTGGTTTCGGGATAGAATGCCGCATACTCTTTTTTCAGCGCCGCGACCACGGCGTCCTGCTCGGTCTTTGGTACAATGATGTAGTCTGGGGCCACGCACGTCTGCCCGGCATTCCAGGATTTGCCCCAGAGGATGCGCCGTGCTGCAAGCTGTAGGTCGGAAGACGGGTCGATGAAGACTGGGGATTTGCCTGCGTCGCGTCAGAGGTTGTATTTACTTGGTCGTTCGGAGAGGAGGGCGTACCTCCAAGCTATAGATATAAAACGTCAGTAAGCGGAATAAGATGTTGGCTGAAAGCGCATTACCTCCAACGTCACTGGCGTTAGGTGCTTTACCGCGGCTGTAGCGACAATCTTTCCGACACGGCCGCTACCTATGGAGACAATTCTTATCTCCGCGTGACCAGATAATGTTTAGCACGACGCACCAGTATATAGAACTGGGAACGGAATTTATGGGTTAGAGGTCGGTGAAGAGGAAGTTGCAAGCTTACTGTGATCCCAGGGCAGGTCAAGAAGCTATGAATGAAAGGAAGGGATTATGAGGATAACAATGTGCATGATGAGATGGAACTGCGCTCACTTTGGTGGTTTCCGGGATTGCACCGTTGACTATGCGCACCAGCGACGGATCCAGATACTTCGGAAGCAGCTCGTTCAAAAGAGCCGCCGTAGCCGGGCACATTTCCGAGGGCTTCAGCACGACCGCGTTGCCTGCTGCGATCGCAGCGCACTGTGATATTTTGAGTTCTTCACTAAACGGAAAGCAGGGCATGGGATCTTACGAGCGGTACGATAGACGCCCACAGGGGGTAATTGAAAGGGCTGATGATGAGCACGACGCCCTTCGGTTCCTTGTACGTGACGGGCCGTAAGATAGAGGTGGGGATGCTAAACGCGGGCTTGTCAGGCTTGGCCCACGCTTCGACGTTCTTGTATTGGTACATGATTTCACTGAGGCAGCTGAAGTCGCTCCTAGAAATATAGGTGAGAAGGAAACTAGATTTGGACTACAGGCAGCGGCGTACATGTGAATCTCTATCACTGGCCTGTTGAAGTCGCGCCCAAGAGATTCCTCAAAAGCCTTTGTGTTGTCCTGGATGAGATACGCAAGCTGAAGGAGCTGATATTTCCGATAGGCAATGGACTTTGTTTTGCCCGAGTTGAATCCCGCACGTAGCTCGGCATGAATCTGTGAAGAAAGCGTCACATATTGCACACAGGGCGTAAGAGTAGCTAAGCTGCTGACCTTGTCTATTTCTTCGAGTGGAGTATAGACAAGGCTGTTCATGGCGGGGGGGGGGGGGGGGGAGGCGTCGCGTGGGTACTGGTGTACACACAGAGAAGGATGATATGTGATGTTGAAATGACATTCGGTCGCCGCTTGTGCGCAACAAAATATTTTAGGACCGCGCACCATAGGTAAGATGTCTGAGGGGACACATTCCTATCCGTGTATCCGTGGCCGGAAGAGAACCGCCCTTCCCTTTCCCCGCCCGGGGTCCGCTCTACTGCAATCAGTCGACGTTGAAAGAGAACGAATCTATTCATATCAGCGGAGCTAGCATCGATATTCTTTGTATGCTTTGAGTGATTCCGAAATCGCCTCTGTCCGCCGGAGGGACGGGGAGAAACCGAGCCCGAAGGGCAAGAGGCAGGCGAACGGCAGGGAACTAAAGCTTAGCATTGACCTAGCGGCGAGGAGATTATTTCAGTTAGAGGTCTCCAACAAAGCCAGGTTGAACGGAAAGGACGATGCTGTATGTTTTTTCTCTCGTCCTTGCCTTTGATTTGCCCGGGCGGCAGATTCCAGAAGTTGGGCAGCAGGAAGAAAAGCGAAGACCTGGTCCCGGTTATAGCGGGGCCGGTAGCCAGATGTGTCACCGGTCCTTACTTCGAACTTCGTCATGCTCTCCTTACCATCGCATTTCGACCATGTCCATCCCGATCCTTGCCATTGATCCCTTCACTGCGCACGTATCCTTCCATTTTTGCTCGGAATTGAGAATGACTGGTATCCGACATCTTCAGACTTGGGCCTGGCATGGTTAGCTGGGAATTTTATTCAGAAACCGATTTCAGAAACCGATGTTAAAACCTTGTTCCACAGTTCTTTGGTCCATGTAACGTGGTTAACTGGCTGCTCATGGGTGTTCTTGGCATGCAAGCTTGTAAGTTTCCCCGAGTTGCCATATACAGAAACAGCTTCGTCGCAACATTAAATGCGCGTCGATCTCACAGAAACCTAGTCGCCAATATGAATTCAGGCCAGTCGGAATCAATCGCCATGCGCAATCAGATCTCGCGGATGACCGACAGAGGACCCGAGGAGGCGAATACCAAGATATCATCCGGTATTGACGCACTGGATTGGGCGATGGCAGTGGGTGTTTTTAAGTGTCAAAGATCAGTCCCCCCCTTTGATTGTCAGGGAACAAATCCCGACTCTCTCGCGGACAGCGGTAACGAGGAGTGTGCTTAAAAATTCTATAGTGTGGCTCAGTTTTTCTTTGTCTGTACCTTTCTGCTCGCATTGCCCTGACAACACACCCCTCTGTCGTCCATGAAAGTCTTTGTTGTTGTATGTGCTCGTCATGAATATAATTTGAGCCTGTAGTGGTTCCAGTTAAACGTCGAAAAAAACTGTCCTTACGATTTAGTCAGACAAATTGATTCCAATCGGCCTTTTCAAAACCAAGTGCTGGCGTCCATTCAGGTGCATGTTGCAGAATTTTGGGCACACGGCGCTGGCAAGCATTTAACACGTATAACGGCAAAATTTTCCAGGATGATGTTTTCTACAATATCTGCGCTGGGCCGAACTACTTAATCCAGACTATGATCTACATCTTATATCGTAGATATACTTATGGAAGTTCGAGCCTTTGGAAAGAGCGAGCGAGTCAAAAGAACCTTCCAGAGTACGGTGGGTGCAAAAAGAGACTTGTCGGCCGCGAGCATGTGACGAACGTGCCACACCGCCGACGCGACTTCTTCATCCTGCGGCATAATTGTAAGGTCAATGAAGGAATGAAATATCCCGACGCTCACCCGAGAGCCAGCCGAGAGCAATTTATTTTCAAACCAGCGGACGAAGCGGCCGGTGTCCCGTGTTTCTCCGTCCATGGGCCCACATTTCAATGAACCATAGTCTGTTTTCAACGGCTTAAAACACCAGGTTAGATGATCGTCTGAGTGGCCTACCGTGCAGTCTCGTCGCATCCCTGCGTTCGTAGCAATGCTGTTCAGTAAGGTGTAATGCCGTAGTAGATTTCGATCACCATAGACCCTTCAGCGCCGGGGCTGCGTTTGCAAAATAAAGCGCCGAGAAGTTTCTTGGAAGAAGAAAGGAACCCGGTTTCACCGAATAGAGAACGTGGTTGAGAGCGATGCCGTTCAGTATCACCTTTGCCATCCCCTGCCTGAGCAAATCGCAGGTAGCGGACGATGGGAAAAGCTGGGTGTTCGACAGAACAATGTCACTCACCCATGAACCGGATTTAGTTGCATCGACGAGTCTCCCACTGCAACAAAATTCGAGGGCAGGATGCCTGGAGGCAAGCTGTGGTACCGAACAAACGATTGTATAGCTGAAAAATGTCGGAAGGGGATCAGCTTCAATACCGTGCATGGAAGAGGGGACATACGGATTTTGACAACGTCGACCGAAGGCTTGCCGTGTTCACAAAGTAGCCCAACGACTTCGAGGACCCATGACGGAACGGGCTTGATGTATCCTCGAAAGCCAGTCATGAAAGGAACCACCTCGGGAGCAGTTCGAGGCAAGTCTCCCGAAGAGGTATCTCCCACCACGAGCTGCACTGTACGGATCGCTGTCGGCTCGGGTTTTACGGCACAGGGAGGTTTATGCACGTACTTGTATTGTTCTCCCCGATAAGGAGCATCACAAACGTCGCCAGTGTGTCGTCATGCGGCACGGAAAGGTATACAACCGCGGTTTCCCTCTGACGGGCTGGGATAGGCAACTTCGAGGCAAGGCTTGGCGGGACGTCGAATGTCAGACATGAGTATTGTATATTTCCGTGATACTGTGCACGAATGGTTTCCGGGACCTTGAACCCCGCCGCGCGCAGCCATTTTAAACCGGTTTGCGACGTTCCGGTACAATCTACGAGATCAGCTGGTGTCGCACTAATATCATGACGATTCCAACGCACCAACAACCAAAGCTGCATCGTCGAGGGTTACAAATGTACCGTCGAGCTGGCGAATGGTGACGGTAGCGACGGAAGCTCCATCTTCTGAGGCATGCATCTTCCTCACCGTCCCGCGGAGGACAAGTGTCTTCGCCATGGTAGGATGCTGAAGAAAGAGCCGTTCCAGGACTCTCTGACTACTCGGTCTGCTCATCACTAAGGTCGTCGGAAGTTTGCCGGAATACTCGGTGTATGGAGCCACGATGGGAACTCCGGAATAATGTAGCTGTAGATCTGCCTCGGGCATCCTGAAATATGTTGTCTAATGGGAAAGAAAAAAAGAAGGGGGTATGCATTACTAACCGACCACCGGTAGCCTTCATCTCAGCGTCAAAATTGGGCCATAGTCGCCGTGCACCCTGAACAAAAAGAGCGAGAAAGCCTGGAGACCCGTTTGGAGCGAGATTATGATCAGTAAAGTCTCACTGACCGTGTACCGCAGTGTATTGCATGATCCGAGTTTTGGGCTTTTCTGAGTCTTGGATCTCTGGGTCTATTATGACGACTCGCTCGAAATGATCGGCACAAATGCGAGCGGCCACAATTCCAGAGATGCTTTCAAGTCGTCAGTGGCTCGTGAAGCATGGCCGTGTGATAAATCACCTTCCACCACAAACTATGGCCGTCCCAGCAAGCATCTGCTTCCTCGGCCGTCCCAGAGAGTCCAGTTGTTTCAGCCAAGGGGGAGGAGATTTACAGAAAGTCTGCCAGGCAAAGCCCGTGGCCAGCAATACGGCAATAGCCAGGGTCAGAGCTAGGAGCAGAGAGTGTGTCGACATGCAGGGATTCGGAGGGTGAAACACTGTTTAGTATGTGGGGCCGCCGTCGCATTTCTTGACGGCGTCAAGAACCCTGTCAGGACAGTTGGGACAGAGCGGACTCCGCTTGGGACATATCCCGCGGCCAAAGAGCATGGATACCGATCCGTTCTGGCGCCGGCGCAGAGTCAGAGTCGGTGTTTGCCGATCTGTGATGTGACCGTGCGGTGTCATGATCCGCTTGCCCTCCACGCAAGTGACAAGGCAATTCCGTCTGTGCGATACTGCCGGTACATCTTCAATCATGCCGTATGGTAGAACGCATATGCGGACCCACTGACAGGGTCCCGTCGTGCTTTGAGACCCGAGGACTCCCAGCAACCCTTGCTTACGACTGTACCTCTTGAACAACTTGAAGTCTCTATCGAACTTCAAATTAAGGTTTGCATCCACCAAACAGGTCCACCGTCATGCATATCAAATCCTCCTTCCCCCCGTTACCGCTTCTCCCTGAGGTCAATGTACACCATATTATGTTTGGCCGCCCGGACCAGGCAAGTTCCATCTGAAGATTCCCTTTGGCCCATACTATGAGTTTGGAAGTAGGCGGATTGGCCGGATTATACCATTCATATCGAAGAAAGTACTGGGCGCAGGCGGACCTTCAAGGAGATGATGGCACGCGTAGACCTGGGTGCAACCGCCCTTGCAGGCAAAGTCGCCAACGGTGCTTTAGATCTCAAAACCGATGGCGACGAAATGGTTGGCCTACTGGGAGACAATTCTTTGGTTCGTGCCCTGATGTTCGAAGTGCTCTATCTAACACGACACTACAAAATTTACAGGATTACTTTGACATTGTGTTATCACTGTTGAAGGTGACCACGCCGTTCGCGCTCATCTCCACGTATTCGACGCGCTTCGAGCTCGTACACGCACTGAAGCTCACGAAACCGACGCGGGTGTTTGTGGACTCGAAGCTGTTAAAGAATGTATTGGCGGCGATTGAAGACCCCGACGTGCACATCACGCCGGACAAAATTTACATTTTGTCCGGGCCATCTGTAAAGGGTCGGAAGAGCTTTGGCCAGATGATTGACAGTGTCGAGCGCAAGAAGATCCCTCTGGAGAGGATGTTCTCACGACTGGACCACCATCATCAAAGTGGGCCCGCCCCTCGTGTGGCGGGCTCGCCACCAGCCACAGCACCACTTGGCTCATTTGTAGCCCACACCGACCCCCTAGTTCATCACAGACACCTCGAGACCCTGCTAGACTCCGCGCTGGCCACATTGACCTTGATTCGACACTGCCAGACTTCGCTCCCTTACACGCCGCACCTGCTGGGGGTTTTCAGCCTCCTCAGCTGCCATATAGCGCCTCAGACCACCACTGACTCGCCCTCACTCCCTTGCATTGCGACCACGCCCATCGATACCAGGCCCTCTTTGTCTCCGCCGACGTCCGACCACGAGGCGCGGCCCGGGCCGCGCAGTCCGACGACACTCCAGCCAAATACAGACAAACCCGCAGCCGAACTTTCCCCGTCCCCATCTCCATCGCTCTCTCCTCGCGCTCGCAGCCCTGCCTCGACGCCCCCTGCTCATGTTATCATACGGTTCGACAAGGGGACACAACCGGTCCCCATGCCACGACCCAATCCAGCCAAACTCTACGAAGTGATCACAGACGCGCTTCGCCCGCTTTTCGAGTCGGAGCAGGAGGGCATGAAGTCGGTGATAGCCGGTGTCCAGTGGACTCGGGGCGGCAATCTAGCCATCCATCCCACCGAGGAATTGTGCACCGCAAAATTGTTAGCCAGCTACAGCGACATCATATGGCCGGCAATCCGCCCGTTTCTCCAAATCCCGGGATCGGAGAACCATAGGTGCCCTGCTTTTGATACAGACGACAAGTGGCACTCCGTGGTCTTCCACAGTGTCCCAATCCCAGAGCCCAAAATCAATGCTTGGAAGTATTTCACCCGGGATCGTGTCGAACAGTGGGTAACATCACCGTCCTCGCATGGTGCTCTCCGGGAATGCTCCATCCTATGCCGGCCGGAAGATATCGAGAAGAAGACCTCTGTCGCACTGCGCCTCTCGTTTTCATCGGCAGCAGACGCCGAGCGGCTAGTCCAGAAAGGGGGCTACATGTTTGGTGTTCCATGCAGGGTTTCCCACTACATCCCCAGACCACGTCTCTCTCCGCCAGCACCACCGCCGTAGAGACCCCTCCATTTTTGATCTTCTGACGGATCTACCCTCTCTTTCTCTTCTCTCCCATTATTCACGATACTTACGCCCCTTTTCATGACATATCTCTACTGGAGCCCAGCTCCCACCGCGGAATTTCCGCTTCGCGCCCGTCTCGTCACGGTGTCGCAAAGTTTCGAGCCTGATAAGATCCCACTACATATAAATTGGACACAACGTACAGTACCACCAGACAGGTCGATATCTACCATATGCCTTAGGCACAAAGGATATAAACAAAGACTCAAAAAAAAAAAAAAAAAAAAAAGATCCCTCTGGAAGCAGTACGCCCCGCAAAAAAGAACACGCTTGCGTATCTCGTCATGTCGAGCGGCACGAATGGGCTCCCCAAAGGTACGTGTATCCGTCCGTTATTTGCGATGGGTCTCAAGTTTTCTAGCGGTGATGATAACACACGGGAACATCATAACTTCGACTTACCAAGCCATACTCAATGGCCAGATCGCGGAGTCCCACTCAGTAGCTTTGATTTTACACATTTTGTTTCAGATCCCACTGATATGCAACTCAAGGAAACACGGAAAAAACTACGCGGCCTCCAACCTATACACATTTGCCCAATGCCCATGTTCCACTCGTTGGGCCTGAACGCCTACATATTGTGGGCAACCCTCCGCCCCGCAACATTTGTCATCCCCGAAAAATGGAACACAACCCAATACCTCAAAGCAATTGCCAAGCACGCCACCATTCATCCCTTCTGAATAGCACCGCTAACATATGCACGCAGGTATCGAGTAACACACCTCTCCCTGGCGCCATCTTTGGTGCACCAGATGGTGACACACCCGGACATCGAAAACACCGACCTCAGCTCCGTCGCCGCACTCCTGGTAGGCGGGGCATACCTACCCCCTGCGCTCGCCGCTCGCCTGGGCAACTTCCTGAAGCCAGGTTCCGAAATCTCACAAGGTCCGTAAGACAATGCTGCCTTCCCTCCCATCTGACCCTCTCGCAGGGTACGGCCTGTCCGAAGCGGTGAGAATCCTGAGACTTCGAGGCAGGATGGTGCTGACCTTCCATAGACGATCAGCGTGCTCATGCGTCCGTTTGAGGGGATGCTCGGCATGGGGGTACCACCATCAAATACAACAGGTATCCTTCTGCCGGGGATGGAGGCGCGCATCATGCGCGACGATGGAACATCAGTAAAACTACACCTTGGTCTTTGGCAGCTTTGATCTTTGAGACTCGTCTTTGACGATCTTTGTCTTTCAAACTCAGCTTTGATCTTTGGTTCACATCTTTGCAGCAATCTTTGGCTTTCACGGGGCATCTTAGGTCTTCCGTCGGTGTCTTGTTTGGACGGACATTTTCTGGCAACACATCCTAAAACAACGGGAAATGTGGCTTATTCGATGCACATTGTCGTACCAAGTTGGGTTCATGAACCATTTTCACGTCTTGAGAGTCACTTCGAAAATCGAATGGATTCAGAGATTGACCACTCATGCAGTCCCCAGTTACACAAGTACGCAACACGCATTGATCAAGTTGTGCGCACACGGACGGTGACGGGGCAGCTATTGGCATTGCGGCGTTGGGCGAGCGAGGGAAGGCAAAAGTTTCCCAAGTCTTTCAAACTCCGAGTCCGATCATGATCGGAAAGATGTGTGTCGCTTGGCAACGCCATCAATTGGTTGGTCGTCCTTCCCTCTTCCCTCCACGTCCTCACTTTCCCCGTCTCCCCTTTGCCTTCCCTCCTTGCGTTGGTCCCATGCTCGTTGGAATGTACCCCAAAGCCCATCAACATTCTTACCGACACAGCGCCGTCAAGAGTCTGTGCCGTCAAGAGTCTGTGCCGTCAAGAGGATCCACCGTCAAGAGTATCCACCGTCAAGAGTCTGTGCCTCAAGATTCCGCTTTCAAGGGTTCGCGCTGTCACCTTGGTGCTCCTCAAGCATACCTGACCCTCAAGGAAACCGTCTCCTGCCCTTCCCTCAAAGCCCGGCTCTTCTGTTACTCGCTTCCACTCCACTTCGACCCACGGGCAGGATGTGTAGCGTGTGGCAAGCAAGTCCTTCGTCGCTGACTCTCACTAATCAACCTGACTCACGGCCCTTCCATAGCTTCGCTTCAAGGCTTCCGAGGCTGAGCATGCAGGTAAATGTTACGAAGCTTGAACAGCGTACGTGCACTATGCCGTGTCATCCATGTTCTGTTTCTCACCTTGCTTTTTCTTTCTTCCTATCTCGTGGATGGCCTCTCCTCAAGTCGTTGCGCCGCGATGCGAACTGGAACGGCCGTTGTCTGACAGGCGACGAAGGAGATGGATGGGATGCAGACGTCGGTTGTGTATCTAGATATCCATGTACATTCTATATACACGGCAATATACAGCTTTCCCCCCTTCTTTGTGTGCTTTGAGTGCATCTTTCGACGTCTTTAGGAGCATCTTTACCAAAGCTCTGCCAGTCTTTGACGTCTTTCCAAAGACTTCCAAAGACATCCAAAGACAAAAAGTCTTTGGGGAGACTTTGGACCCAGCTTTGTCAAAGATGTACATCTTTCGAAAATTGACGTCTTTGGCATCTTTGGCGTCTTTGCAAAGACGCCAAAGACGCCAAAGACGAACCTGTAGTTTTACTGATGAACTGACAGCAACGCGGGCGAGGTTGGCGAGCTGTGGCTGCGTGGGGGCAATATTAGCCCGGGGTACTGGAACAACCCGCACGCGAATGCGAGCACGTACATCGACGGGTGGCTGCGCACCGGTGACCAATTCTGCGCGGACGACAAGGGGTACTTCTTGTATGTTCTCATCCTTCTCCCCATTCCGCTTGCTGACACACCGTTCTCAGCTTCCGTGAAGGGCTCGCTGACGTCGTGATTCCTTCCTGGATTGATCGGCCACCAACTAACCTAGGAGAGAAATCGCATGGGAAGTTAAAAGCCGATAATTGGTTTGTACTGTTCATCATCTTCTTCCCGTTGATCGTCCCCGAGCTCTGGTACCATGCCTCGTCGTCCAGAAGGGATCTCAAATTGCTCGAAAACCTCCATGATCTCGTTGGCGCGACACACATCCTCTGTTCATACGCAACGAGCCCAGCAGAAGCTGACTTGTACAACGAGCTCTATCGCAGCTATCTCCTCTCCTCCAAGACTCTCTTCCCCGGTCTCTCGACTCGTCCAAACCACCACTACGCGAGGCACAACGGCGAGCTGCTGAAGTGGTGGGGCCCACTTATCAAGCTCGGTGAATTTTTCTTCCAAAGCCACAACGGAAGGCTGCAGAAAATCAAGACGAACAACCACATGTGTAAGTCGAGGTTTCACACATTGCGATTGTCGACTTACGCGTAGAACAGGGGAGCTGGACTTGACAATGCTTCGCCAGATGTGTCGCCGGGGAAGGTTGTTTGCCGCGATCAGCGATAGCGCCAGTGCAGCTGAGTCGAACTCCCCTGTTGCCGAGGCCATGGGAATCCTGTCCAATCGAGACCCTATCAGCATGGATTCGCGACGTCCCGAACAGCTCTCACCTGCGGAGGAAACCGCCTTCAACGGATCCGGAAAAGTACTCGAGGCTTCGGTGTACGAGCTGATTTTCAGCTACTGGAACCGCACATATTCCCCCTCATACATTCGTCCGGCAGACCTTACATACGACCTATTGGACGCAGGTGTTAACGTGTTCCCGAGTCGAGCGGTACAACTCACCAATTTCGACCATAAGGCACGAAACTACACCACATTCAAAAAACACGCCGGCACCAGCTCCATTTCGTTCCGGCATCCTTCGACGGGACGCAAGGATCTGGGGTACATCCAATCCATCTGGACGCAAGCCCTTCAGGGTCAGAGCCGGATCTTCGTTATCGTCCTACCCCACACGGATTTGAGCCCAATAGAGGCCGTGAAATCGCCATATCCCAAGTGTCCGGGGTTTGCTGTCACTGCAAAATACTCGAGGCCATCCCAACCGCAAGCTCTGCTCGTCGTTGAGCCTCGTCACATCATCTCCCATGTTCCCTTTAGAATGCGGAGGAAGGGGACGTATGGCATCAAGTGCGATTTTACGCTGTTTGTCGATTCATTGAACAGGGGGCGAGACTGATGCAACACGGAGTTGCATGGAGTTGCATGAACCCGACGCGAAGTCGAGCAACACCAACGCGAAGTTGGTGGACGGAAGGAAGGGATGAGATCAGATCGCAAATATGTACAAAGATGACCACTGCCACCTGCCACACCATTTTCAAAAACAGACGCCTAGATATATCTGTTCTTTCCTCATGTCTGCACCTCAATTCAGTGTAAAAAATAAACTGAGATTCATGTTATTCATTTATGTACATACAAAGGAGTAAATACAAGCGCTGTCAGTAGAAAATGCAATAATACATGGTGCGTCGCGTCTATAGAGGTCAAACTTGATGATTCAGACGCATGGGTACGACCGCCGCTCATCCAAAGAGTTCGTAGAAACTTTGAACATAGTACCGAGCAATAGCCTGTTCCAGCAAGCGGACAAGGGGGGGATCCCAGTCCATCCGTGTCTGTGTCCCGGTGATTCCGTGGGGTTTGTCGCAAGGAACGCGCCAGTCGCGCATGAGTCGCGCCATGCCAAGGAGGTACGGCAGTCGGTCCATCGAATCGTGGGCTGCCAAACCTCTTTGGCTTTCGCGGATGTCGATCCCAATCAGTGCGTCGCCGGCGAAGCACCTGCGACACTCGTCGGGTCGTTGCAGCCCGGAAGCGCGCGCATCCAAAGCCAGAAATTCATAACGGAAGTTTGTCTCAGCTAGCTCCCACAAGAGCTCCTTCGTACTGTGCACCATCAGTGGCGGGACGGCGTTGGGGGATACCGGAAATTCCTCCGAAGCAGTCTCGGCGATTCCACAGGCGGTGAAAGCAGGCCGCAGAAGGTCCTCCAGGCTTGCGCTGCGTGCGTGCGCGCGAGTACCGGCCTTGCCCTGCGTGGTCACTTTGCCCTGCATGATGTCCCTCCATTGTTGCGTGGTCAGCAGCGCGGGGCATACAGTGCCATCCGCAAGGCGGAACATGAGCGCGTCACGCATAAGCCTGTAGTGATGGTAAAGCATGCGTCGGCGGAGTTCGTCGTCCGGCGATGCAAGCAGAGCGGGCTCTGGCATGACATAGAGTTGCGGTCGATGGTCGCCGCAAGACGGTGAGCGGCTTCTGTCAATCGCCGCAAGAGCAGTAGCCCAGGCCGGGATTGAGGTCGGCATTTCTGGGCGATCCAGTGCTAAGAACTTGTCGCGGGGCAGCTTCGGGTTGGGGTTCGGCCCTTTCGCCTCCTTCTGCGCCCTCCGTGCGGCAGCGTCTATAAAACCATTTAGTATTGCCCCAGATCGTTTGAATATCGAACAACTCACATGGGGATCCTTTCTCCTTCGAGGGTGCAGACGACTGGCTCCGGCTGGAACCCGCGGTGTCCGACTGCGCAACTGCTGCTCCCGCCCGGGAGCTCCCGGAACCTGAAGCAATGGGTGCGCTGGCGGGAGCTCCATCTTCAAACGGATCCTGATACCACGGCATATTCTGAGTGCAGCGGTGGAGCAGGGACAGGCGTTCGTCGATCCGCTGCGTTGCTTTCACCGGTTTGAACTCAGGCGCGGGCTTCATCTCCAGAAAATCTGGTAGTTTGAATGGGATGACCATCTGCGAGATGTACTCGTCGGCGAAGGCCTTAAGGGGCCGGATTAGCCAGCACGGTAGGCAAGCCTTGAAGAAGATCTGGGCGATGCGGGGATCTGCTGTGAAGCAGCCGATGCAGTCGTCTGGGAGAGCAGTGTTTGCGTCAGGGTCGTTGAAGCCTTCTAGACGCGGCTTGTACTTTGTTGTGTATCGCAACAACCCCGCGAGCTCAAGGTATTCGCGCTGCACTGTGGTGACACCTATCACCATCCGGACGTACGTGGAAGGGATTCGGAGACGCTCTAAGCTCAGTTGCAGTCTCTGAGCTAGCTGAGGGAGGAGCAGCAGAGGTCTAGTGCCAGCGGGGAGAGATTTCGCGTAATCCTCGTACTCTGCGATGAGTGCTTTAGCAAGGCACGCAAGCCGTGAGGCCCATTTTCCAGCCAGTCTGCCGAGGCCTCGCGTGAGGGTCAGACCCGACGCAGGACAGACGAAATGGTCGGGGGTCGGGTTCCACCACATAGCTCCGAGTTCCTCCTGTTTGTGGGGATCTCTAAAGGTTGGGGCTTTTGGTACTGCTGCCAGATGGCAGTAGTTGTCGCTATACAGGCGGGGCCAAAGTACAGGATCATCGGGTCCGTATCTCATGTCGTGTCGGAGGATGATGTGAGTGGGGTCGACCTCGGGCGGGAGGGGGACATAGTTGGCGTTGGTGGTAATGAAATACGAGGTATGCCCCATCTCGACACACGCGGCCGCCCTTCCATCCAGCGGGCCAGTTAGCTCTGGGAGTCGTGGCCGATTTTTGGCCAGATCGACGTTGTTATAGACGAAGGGAGCTTCTCGGACTTTCCAGGCATCTATGCCGGGTAAGTAGAGTCTTTTTGGTAGCTCAGCAGAACGTACCGTGGTCCATGAGCTTCATAGTGAGGGGGTTTTCGGCTAATTCCATCCTAATGTCGGAGAGCATGTCGGAGGGCGGCATTGTTCCTGGTTCTGTTGGACGAGGGGGTGCAAATCGGGGAGTAGTTCCCTGGCGCGAAGCCAATGGGATTGGTACACTGGCGCGAAGCCAATGAAGGGTGGAGATGGACTTAGAGAGAAAGCGAAATCTGATCTCACGTGGCTCTGGATGACTCATCATCATCAGAAGTCGGCAAGTCGGCCCACTTCCCGCTTATGGTCTCCACCTTCCACCACCCTCCCGACGAGCTTCGCGCTCGTCTGCGCCAACTTTGTGTTGGCGGACTGGCCAACTTCGCATTGGTCACCTTCCTCCGTCCCTGTAAAATCAACACTCGTTTGCGCCGCGACTCCCTGCGCCCGACTACTGTCTTGGATGACACAGCGCCGACACTTCACCGTCGCCACGGAGTTATTTCCCCGCCGTACAGGCGCTTGGCTAGGCGCGTGGTTCGGATAGATCCCTTTATCCCTTTATCATGTCAAGGGGAACGAGGCATTTAGAAGCGACCTTTGTGCAATCCAAAACGGTATGTCTTTGTGCAAATCTACTTCAAAAGGAGCGCTGATTCACATACGACTGCAGTTCACTTTCCTTCCACCTTCCACATCGCATCCAATCCAAGCCCCATATCCTCTCCACCATGGACCCCAACCATGGCGTCCAAGCTTCCTACGATGTCACTTCGAGTGGCTATAATCCCGACCTTGTCACTCCGAGTGGCTATAATCCTGACCTTGTCACTCCGAGTGGCTATCCCGACAACGGCTTTGCTCAAAACCCTTCCGAGTACTCGCCCGCTCCCAACGCCCACGAGCAGAACACTCCCCCCGAGAATCTCGACAACCTGCAGGCTGTTAATCAGCTGCTCCTTCAGCAGATCGAACAGATGAAGATCGGGTATCACTCTAATATGAATGCAGAGATGCAGGCGTTCACAGCTTCGGTCAAGGACGACTTCGAGGCTGTGCGTGCTCAAAGGGACGCCGCGCAGACTGAAAAAGCCTTGCTTGCGGCCCAGGTTAACGCTACTTTGGCTCGTCTCGAGGCTATTGAAAGGTGTGTCAGAGCGCTAGACGACTTTCTTTGTCCACTAACTTGCATCCTATTAGTGCATCCAAGGCCCGTGCTGAGGCCGAGGCCGAGGCCGAGCGTGCAGCCAGGGCCAAGGAGAAGGCTAAGCCGTCCAAGGCTACGCCATCCAAGCGTACGCCATCCAGCGCAGCAAAAGAACCCCCGGCTACACCAAAGCCGTCCGCGGATCGTCGTCGCTCCAAAGCCCCCGCCGACTCTCAGTCCACCCCATCCCCATCTCCCAAGCCGCCTCGTCCCTCCGCGAAGACGTCTCGTGCATCCAGCTCCACCAATCCTCCTCGGGCTTCCCCCGACCCGCCTCGTGCGTCCAGCTCCACCGACGCCCCTCGGGCTTCTCCCAAGCCGCGTCCGTCCGGCTCCACCCATCGTCCTCGGGCTTCCCCGACCCGCCTCGTGCGTCCAGCTCCACCGACGCCCCTCGGGCTTCTCCCAAGCCGCGTCCGTCCGCCAACCCATCGGGCTCTTCCGCGAACGGGGCCCGTACCTCTTCAGGTTCTCCCCCCTCTGCTTCGTCCTCCAATGGCAAAGGCAAGAACGCAGCCAAGCCGAATACTCCACGGAAGGTCGCTGAGTATCAGATGCTCAAAGGCGACATTTCTATCGAGGCTCGAGCGTTCAAGGTATAGTACATCCATCGATTCTTGTAACACTCGTTAATCTTTCTGCTGTAGCACGTCATGCAGTTGCACATACGTTTCCTCTCCGGCAACTTGGAGTCCACCCGCGCTGAGTCGGCAAAGGAAGCCGACGTCAAGCACTTTTGCCTCAGAGTCCGCCATACTCCACATCAAGTGTTACCTC
Organism: Mycena polygramma; assembly: GCA_029449255.1. Taxonomy (NCBI): domain Eukaryota; kingdom Fungi; phylum Basidiomycota; class Agaricomycetes; order Agaricales; family Mycenaceae; genus Mycena; species Mycena polygramma. The sequence continues at coordinate 187,070 of JARKID010000077.1, read as the reverse complement.
GCGAAACTCGGCCTCTCCGTCTGGGCGGTCGACTTCACTCAAAGCGCGTACTCCATGTACAACACCGCCATGCGCATGTGCGCCATCGACACGTTCCGGTTTATGTTGGGGGCCACGTACTACGACTTCCTTCGTCCGGACACGCGCTACGTCAACGATCCTGCGCTCATGACCAAGATCTACGACCACTTTGTCCATGTCTATTTATTCAAGAAGTGGAAGCTTGAGATGCGTGCGGAGGGTTCCAACAAGCTGAACGCTGAGCGGAACAAAGCCTCCCAGGCTCGTCTTCGTGTGAGTTTTCAGTCGCATCCCTATCTTCCCAACTGATTTCGTTTTTCCCTCAGCTCTACAAAAGACGCGACGGGTACCTAAAGGACAGTAAGATCCCCAAGAGACTTCAGCTTCTGTTCGCCGCTAAGGCCACTTCGGACGACGAAAGCACTCCGCAGGGTCTGCGCGCTCTTGCACGCCCGGAGAGGTCTGAAGACGCCGACGCTATCATCCGAGCAGTGGATCGTCTCCACGTAGACGACCTGCTTGCAGATGGTAAGAAGAGGGCCACCAACAACTGCGAGCGGCGCCGTGCCGCTCCCTTTGGTCAGCGCAACTCTGGCTATTTCCAAGAGGTGACCCGATCGTCGGCCGCCTTATCTTTTGTACTAACGGAAATTACCCAGGTGCCCAAACAAATGCCAATCCAGTACTACCAGCCCGAGTGGTTCAACAACCGGCCTCCCCAGGCTCGGCGCAAAATCGCGCCTCAACTCACCGTCGTTTTCCCCCCCGGCACTCGAGACTTCTTCAGTCGTCGTGGCGACAACCTCCTGTCTCAAGCGCAATTGACTGAGAAGTTTGGCGCCATAGTCTTCGATGCCTATGATCTCGACTTCGGGAACGCTGAGGCTGAGGCGTCGGGCGAGGGCGTCGGGGCGGGGGCGGGGGTAGATGCTGATGATGAGGGCGAGGGGGATGACGTTGGCAGCGAAGACAGCGAGGAAAGTGAAGCTTCGGACGCCGGCAGCGCGGAGTCTTTCGTCGTCGACGACGACGGCGCCTCGGACGGCGAGCAGGGCGAGGACGCGTACGGCGACAAAGACGAAGACGATTCAATGGGAGGCAGCGACGCGGGTTCGGACGCGAGTTCGGACGCGGGTTCGGACGACGAGCAGGACAACGAGGAGGACGACCACCAGGGTGGCGCTTGGGACGGCCGGGCGGGCTTTGCTGCCGAATACGACGTCGATATGTCGGAAGACGAGGGCAAGCCGGAGTACAACGAGATGTTCGACGGCTCCGAATCGGACGATTAAATAATTTGGCTTCGGATATCCCTGAATTTCCAGTTTACTTTTATTTACATTCTCGTGGCTATTTAGAGTATTTAGCTAACCCTTGCCAAAATAGTTTTTATGCACACTTCGGGGCAAATTGCGAAAGCCGTCAAAATCTCTGTTTTGTACTCAAAAGGAAACGCCGCAAAGCCAAATCGCCCAAAGGGGAAAGTCCTTCGGAGTTAGCAACATGACAGTTCAATCACGGCTTCCATGACAGCATAGCCTTGATCCGCACATGACAGCTGATTGCCCGCCGTGTCATATCCATGACTTGGTAATTTGATGCCATCATTGAAATTTGACCCGAAAAACACCGTAGTCCGACAGGACACTGGTAGCCTTGCCAATATGAGTCCGAAGGACCTAGAATTTTTATAGCACATACTTCATTATGTTCCCAAGTCAACTGTCCTATTTATACACTCACACATGCTCAGATTTCTCTTCACAGTGCCATCTATTCAAAGGTAAAATGTTGTACTCGGCAACTGTAACACTGGTTGACTTTCCATAAGCTTAGAAAATTCCTGAGCTTGGTTGAAGGTGCCAGTGATGCGATCGAGCTTCAAGATATTCTGACTGTCCGACAATGTGTTGGATTTTCATGACCTAGAATATTTTCATGAAGGTTGCGTCTCTCCTTGAACAAGAGTCGGAATGAAGTCCGATGGCCGTTGGGAGTGTGCCGAATTTTACTTGAAGCGAATGGGCCACGGGACGGCCTGGGAGAAGGAGAGACAGGTATGGGTCCCAGCCAACCAGTTTATTCATCTACAAAAATCTGGAGGGGGGGTAGCAACCCCTCCTTCAGATTTTTCTAGATTCACATTAAATCGTGTCTACTTTTGGGTTCCCGATTGATGGGGTCCCGACAGCTGTCATCGGGAAGCTTGAAAGTATTCCTCAGGAATTTATCTATGCTTATGGAAAGTCAACCACTGAATTGAATTGAGGGGGGGAACCACAAATCGTATGAGCCCATCAACTAGAGAACATACCAAAGTGCACACTCAAAAAAACTCAAGCCCATAGGAATAGTTTTGACCATGCTACAGCTGTCCTGCTTGGATCGGGACTTTTTGGGTGAAAATTTTATGATGGCATCAAAATGCAAAGTCGTGGATATGGGCAACTGCGGATTTGCAGCGCGATTCCAACGCGCTATATCCCGAGGCGATCCAGTCAGAATTGGGGGCGGGGCAGCTGTTCTGCCGAAAACAGCAGAAAACAGAAAAAACAGCCCGCGCCCTAAGTTCCGCAAAGAGCTGTAAGTTAGCTACAGCTCTAGATGATATGTCAAGCTATCTCTCTGTATTTTTTCTCTGGACTCTATGTACATGCCACCTTCAGCAACAATAATTCTTGTCGTGTGAATTCCATACACCGCCACATGATGGCAAACTAAAATACGCCCTGTACCCATAGTTTTTCAATCCAAGGGTAGGTTTAAAAGCCATATGTCTTAGAAAGACATACAGCAGCATCCCCATGCAGAAAAAAAAAAGGGTCAGGGATCTCATTGTGTTGCAGGATGGGTTTAATCCGGAATCCTGACCTACGGTTTGGGACGCACCATTGAAATCAGACCATATATGATTTTTTTTTCACCCTCCAAAATCTTTATTGCAATTTCCAATACTAATGTCATTCCGTGAAAAAGTTTCAAACTCAAGAGGTCCCTTATGGCGGACCAAACATTGCATAAATGGAACCACAAACATAAATACTTTAGGTCAAATGTACAGTCTTTAACGGTGATGCGAAACGTAACGAGGAAGCGAAATGCCCCCCGGTTTGGCCCCTTCGAACTCAACCTGCCAGTCGCTCTTTCTGTGGGTGGAAGAACTCAATGTGATGGCTATTTATGCAAGAGGAATTTCGGAAAAAGCTGCTGTAGCGCCAACGCGACGCGGTTTTGTTTGGACCATCATTTGGCCCAGTTTCTGGACCTGTACGGAAATTCATGCTCTGAAGCGCAGATGACCTGTTAAATGTCGGGACCGGGGTTTTCAGGGTCAAGGATAACGAACATACACACCCCGAGATGCCATGTTGCATGTATCGAGCACGTTGTATTGTTTTGCCATGTTTCGCATCCCCGTTTTCAGTCACATTTTGAATCAGACCGAGAATGTGTTCGTTCTGAATGAAAACAAGACGAAATCTCTCAATTCTTTGCACTCAGGTGTAGCTTGGAAGGCAACGCACCGGTCTACAAAAAGAAATGATGTCATTGGAGCAGTATTCAGCCTGCAATCAGACGCGAAGTCTGAGCATTTCGCTTCACAGTTAAAGACTGTATACTTTTACCATTGCTCAGTTTCCTTCCGTACCACATAGGTACATCCCTTACCTATGTAGTATGCTGTGAGGAATCATATTAGTATTTTCTTCCCTTTTGGTTACTCTTTAGCTGTGAATCAGATGTACGTAGATCAGATGATCTTATCTATCTTTTAACACAAACCACTACACACCCCGCCTTGTGCACCAATTCTTCACTTGTCGAGTACCTCCGAGCCCAGGAATAGTGCATGAGGCGAAATCTATAGCATTTATACGACATACCTAATACTTATGAATCTATGTCTAGCACCGTAGAACAATACTTTCACGACTCACGATACCCTCATCCTTTCTCTACTCTTCACGGATATCCAGTTGAGTCGGAGCTCGGATATACAGGAGCTGGACATATCTCACTCCTTTCCGAGATCCTCAAGAGATCGGACCGTGCAAAGCAGGGTCTTCACCACAATATTTGGCTTATCGCTCGCCAGGGCAAGCGTACAACGATTACCCTTCTGTAAGAGCTCACGAAGCCTTACATATGCACCCTCCGAACCGATTTTGGTTGTAGGCAGGCACAAAAGACCCAGAATCACTGTTTTCAGTCTGTCAGCACTTTCTGCGTCAGTATGGGTAGGTCAACTCCAACCCATACCCGTACCTGTTGTTATCCGTACCCGCAACCCGACACGGGTGACCCCATCCGTGCTGATCACTAGTTTCAACACGCACTGGTTTGCTGAGCATTGCCATTGCATTGAAAAATGTGTACATGTAGTATTATTTATTGCTGTACTGTCCATTCTTCAAGTTCTGGAGGTTCCAAGGTATAAAAGGCCAGCATGTAGTACTAGAAAGGAAAAAATGAAAACCCTCTTTTGTGCACACTTGTCTTTTCTTGGGCTCAAGGCCACACGTTGGACCCAAGGTCGCATGGTTGAATGAGAACGAAACGGATTGGGCCAAAGCCGCAGGAACATTGAAGAGGAGCAACAGTTTGGGCAGAGTCGACATGAGGGTAAGAGTTTTCTGCGAGCCTGATGTGTCGACTGACACAAACAAGATTTTGCGAAAAGATCAAAAGACACTCGTGAATAAAAGAGTTAGGTTAGAGCAAGCCTCCCATAGCCTAGGGAGAAGCCCACTGGCAAAATAGCAGGGTTGAGCACGTCCAGAGATGACACAGATGAAAAAATCATGAAATCTATATAGATATTTGAGGAAGGCAAGGATTTGGCGACTATGGACGAGAAAGACAAAACATGTTCAGGGAGGATATATTTGATTTGGTGGGAGAGCACAACCCAACATTTTTACTTTATATCCACCACCTGTGCCTCCAGCCATTCCCACAGCTTGCACCCCATTTCGGGATCATTTGCACTCGAAGCTGGTCTTCCTAACCTTGCCCATGGAATAAGAAACTTGAAAGAGGTAAATGAAAGTATAGTTGATGAGCAATAACATGGCGGCACATACCATTCCATTAAACCTGGCACCATCCAACGAAGTCCCCGCATATAGCTGTGTAAGTGCTCCCCAGTGGGGAGGATGGATTTGTAGTGCCCACTGAGTTAACAATCAATAGGCTGTGTATGCTGATAGCACCAAACCTACCAGCATCCAAGACTCCTTTCCTCTGGTTAAGTGTGAATTTAAGCCGGTACCTTTAACGTTCCCTAAGAATTTTGTCAAACAGGGTTATCTTTCAAAAAAAAAAAAAGTTATTGAGACACACCTGGGTTAACAGACGTACAGACAATGCCATCGTTTCCGTACCGTCGCGCAAACTCTTTGGCATAAACAACATTTCCCTGCAGACTTTAATCAACAGAAAATTGCAACCCATTACATAGATGGCGCACCCATTTGCTTTGACAATATAGGTAGATATATGATTTCTTCCTCCTCAGCGGGGAGTCAGTAAAGGTGCTGAAGTCGATGTTGTTGGCGAGGTAGACTCCACATGATGATGTATTAACAACACGGGCCCTTTCACCCGAAGAGCGGAACGCAGCCAGGAGGGCAGGCATCAGAAGCTTTGTGAGATAGAAATGCCCTGACATGGTCCATGAAGAAAGTACATAGAAAGTACATTGAACTGGGACAAACCAAGAACATTGACTCCAAAACACATGTCGTAACCTCCGGATGTGGTCTGTTCGATGGGTGGAGCCATTACACCCCTACAAAGGGCAGTTAGGATGACAATGGGCAGGCATGGAGGGAAGTGCAGACCCGTTGTTGAAAAGAATATGAAGTTGTTCCTCTTGCCTGTAGCGTAACATGAGTTTCTGCAATGCGACGGACATCGGCTTTATCTCACTGCATAAACTCCGTGACGGCTGCTTTGACAGAGGACAGGTCGGCAAGATCTAGTGGGATGAAGTATGTTGTTTTTAGGGTCTTCTTGTGAATCTCCTCTATGACTGCCTCAGCACTCTTGCGGGTGCGAGCCATGATGTATACTTTCGCATTATGCTCGACCAGGGCCTAAATTATGTGTTGTGTCACAAAGCATGCAAATAATACGGATGTGAAAATATTTGCCTTGACAGTCTCTTTCCCAATCCCTGAATTGCCGCCCGTGACAATGACCACCTTCCCAGTCAGGTCGGGGATGTCGGCTGTGGTCCATTTGGGCTTGGGAGCAAAATACGATTGACAAATGAGTGCATAGAGATTGCCCAGCACGGCGTACATCTTGCAGGAAGCCTGTAGCGCAATACATGTTAGCTTTTATATCCCTACAACGTAAGACGGCGACTCAATGAGTTCCGTGTAATAATACCTACCGGACATATTTTTAGCGAAATGTATAATTGATGTCTATAATCTCATGGAACAGGCTCACTTTTCTGGCCCTGGGTTATCCCTGGCACGGTGTTAGACCAGACGTCAACACCGGGAATTGTTGTCATTTTGATGTTTCCTCCGCTGTCCAGGGATGTTTTCAGCCGAAAGGTATAATCATGCTCGCTGTACAGCGGGAGAATCCCGGAAACAAGGGTTAGTGTAATTAAGTGATAGCCACCGGATCCATGTCGATCAATGCCTCTTCAAAATTCTGGTGACTACATTTGGTTTGCTTTTGGTTGCGACATGTTGAGAAATTCGACATACTCACGGTTTCATCCATCGGCAAAGGGGTAGAGGGATTGCGGCGAAGCGGAGCGCACCACATCAACGCGATTGCAGTGTTAACCGTTGACGAGAAATGATGCTCGGCGATCGGAGACTCGTCAATCACTCAAACCTGTTTGAATGTTCAACTCGCCGTCAGCTTGACCCTGAGACGGTGTTCCAACGGAGTTCGACTGAAGGCATGGCAGCTACACTAGTCCCATTTTGTATCAACGTGTTTCCCTTGAATTGAATTAAGGTCACCACGAGCTTGAAGGTAGGTAGGTAGGTATATTCCGGCGCGGTCCCGTTAAGAAACAGCCGGGGCCCGTACTACATACAGGTGTCAATTGTATGCTACGGATACCGTCAATCTTTGACCACTTGAACACCTGAGTGAGCCATCTACACCTCCGACAACATTGAGTACAAAAAAATAAAAAATACCGGTTGTGCAAGGGAGATGCAGACAGAACCTCAGGGTGGCATGGCCTCCAAAATCAGGTACGAAAAAGAAAAACCAGAGCGGGCTTCTCTTGGCCCGACAAATCGGGGGGCGGATCACTAGACTCGTAACCAGTCTGCATTTTACGGCAAATCTTTAGTGCAAGCACTATGCCGTAGGCAGACTGGTACAACTCGGGCTAAGCGAAAGGGCTGAGCCCGGAGTTTGAATTTTTTTTCTTCTTGGCTAGGTTCAACCAATTTGGGTTGAATGCACAAGGGCCAAAGACAGGATCAGATTGAAGGACCATAATCCTTGATTTGGCTGGTTCAGAATCTCACCGGATGCCATGTGTGTTGAGTACCGCACACCCAATTTACAAGGGAAATGATGGCTCTGCGCAGCCACCGTTTGATGCCGTGGATCGGCAACGCTTAAGAATTCAAACCCCGGGCTCAGCCCTTTGGCGTGGCCCGAGTTGTACCAGTCTGCCTACGGCATAGTGCTTGCACTACAGATTTGCCGTGGCAGACTGGTCACGAGTCTAGCGGATCACCTGGATGAGACAATGGCGGAAGGAAACGGAAGGACGAGACAGCTCAAGACACTGAGACAGTTCCGCTCGTCGTCCGATACAGCCCGAAGGCACCTCCGTGAAGTCCAAAGACGTCTTTGGCGCTCCATCCTGGACAGGGATTGGCGTCAAGATGCGGTGATTCCGTTCCCGAAGACTGTTAAGTCATAGATGCAGCCGCTGGCCCGGAAAAGCTCGTTTGCTGCGCGAGACTCCTTTTCAGTATCATCGACGACAACGTACTAGCAGACTGCTTTGTAGGTTTGACTCTACCATTGCATGGTGTCGGCCTCAATTGTGGCTCTACGCAAAGGTTCTGCGGACTTCACAGGGCATTTCGACAACTTCATGATGGGAGTGAAAAATTTAACGATGCGGGGTATGTTGAAAAGGAGTTTCATTCTGATGATACTTAGCGCTGATGAATTTAAGGTTGACGAGTACATATGTCCAATAATTTATTGAATACATGTAGCACACAAACTGTGATATCAGGCAACCCTCGCCGCCTCCGCCTTAATCAGGTCGGCAGCCTAGTGGAACCACATCAGCCAATGCCGCTGGTGTAAAAGGATGATGCCACACCTTTTCCGCAATGGCATAGATAGTCTGACGAGAGACGAATGCTCAGATCTCAGAGTTTAATCGAAGCGACGGGGAACTATGCACTTACCGCCATGGGATGGCAACTAAGTTGCACAGGAATCACGGACGCATCCACCTAAACGTATCAATGGCTACATAGGCCATACAACTGTAATCACTCACCACGCGCAAATTCTCAGTCCCATATACCTTGAGAGCGGGATTCACCACACCGCCATCCTCCCGGGGAAGCATGGCAGCCGTCCCGAATGGGTGAAAGGATGTGAACACCGTCTGCCGGACCCACGCCTCCGCTGCGGCCGTATCAAACACCCCCGCCGCTGGCGCCACCGGGGTCCCAGCGTGCTTCATCTGTTCCACAATTTTCCGCGTAAACTGCACTCCCGCCGTAAGGATATGCACGTCAATTGCGTGCCCGAGAAGTCCGAGGTCCACCTCCAACCCATGCGCCCCAGAGGCGGAGGCATGCGCGGAGCCATGGGAGAAAGGATGTAAGAGCACGGTACTGAAGAAGAAGTACCGCTTTCCCGGGACGAGGTCGCCACCGGGAAGCCCTGGTATGTGCATAGGCACCATAATTATCCTGGGGTTCAGTCAGCAGACATTGAGGACCACTTTGGAGGACGCACTCGATCTGGTGTGACTCCTCGTCGTGCAACCACTTTTTCATCAGGTCCAACGTGCGCGCAGACGTGATCCCTGTGTTCTCGAGGGTCGAAAGATCAGCAAGGTGTTGTATCTCAGCAATTTTCACGGCGTCCATGAAGGCTTTCAGGGGGAGATGCGAAAAAAAGAATATCGCGGTAGAGAGAAGGCCTGTGCCGTGCTCCTTACTGTAATCATGATTGAGAAGAAGAAAAATGCATGGCGGGGGGAAAATGCGAACTATTCTTCCAGCAGCCTCGCAGCCACATCAGGGTCCGCCAGAACCTCGTATGACTCTAAGGTTGGGTCGGTTGGGTTCATCTCGCAGAGCGTGAGGACAGATGGATGTTCCTGCGCCGGGATGAAACCCATACATCGATCTCAGAAACAGCGGGAACCCACCTCTTTTTCAAAGGATAAATTGGGCACAAAAGACGAGCCCGGCAGTTTCAGTCAAACACCAGAAAGAAATATCGAAGCAAGACAGTAGGTTCACTCACGCAGATTGAACCCTACGCCGGGCAGATCTAGAATGTGGGCCACACCCTCAGGGATATACCCCTTTGCGCCAATCCCTGTTGACAGCAAGGTCAGTTTTTGAATGAACACAAGGCGGTCCGGGACGGCGTACCAGAACGCTCGAGCAAGGCTGGGGTGTGGAACGTGCCTAGTAATTGCAATGTGAGCGGAGGCAATAGGACAATGTGGTATCAAACGTACCACCGCACACCACCACCTCCTTCCTCGCGTGCACTGTGTGTTCACCAGCCCCTGCTGCAGAGACCTTTTGATCCTGGAATTGAACACCCGTGGCGCGTGTCCCGTTGAAAATAATCCGGCTCCCACGCGCCTCAATAATGACCTTCAGATTTTTAGCCCCGCGCATGGGGGCCAAATATGCCTGCATGGTGTTTAACGATAGAACAGAGACAAAGAAATCAGAATGTGCTCACGGCCTGCGACGACACACGGGTAGAGAATTTCGGGTCAACCGCATTGAGTGGGGGCCAGACGCCGCCGATATCTGTGGTTCCTTAGCCCAGTCTGTCAGCCTGTAGCTAACGAACGATTCAATACGAACCCCTGAACTATTGAATGGCAACCCTAAGTCGGCGCAAGCCTTGTAGTACGGCGCCGCGATGGCGGGGGTGTGGATGGGCACGGTGTTTGGGATCGGACCGTTGCCGTACAGTGCGGGATCTGGAACGAGTGCGTAGCGACGGTCGCCTTTGGGTTGATCCTCAGGGAGGTGCTGCGACTAAGGACGGATATGTATCATATTATCGCACGAATTAGGTTCGGAACAAGGAGGTAAGATACCTTTTTAAAATACTTGAGGAACTCGGCAGCGTTCCAGCCGGTGGCTCCGAGGGTAGATTCAAGCGCTGGAGGTCTGGATTCAGAGACGGGTAGCTAACGGAGAAAAAAGATCTACCATCGTATTCGCTGGGGGGAGCTCTGGGAGACAGATTCAGTACAAAATCTAGCATGTGAGGCGAAGGATGCGTAGTACCGGGTGAGTTTCATGAAGTTGAGCTACAAAAGCCGGTCAGTAATGCAAGACGACAAACACACGATCCTTACAAGGCTGGATCCTCCCAGTCCTTTTCCCCTATGTAAATGATGAGGAACTCGACATTGACATAGACAAAGTTATCCCAATACCTTGGATTATAGATCACTCTTTCGGACGCTCCCGGCTTGGGAACATTGAATATACCCTCGTCCCACTCCTTGCCAAGGTTCGCCATGAATTTTCCTGGAGTTGTGGAGTCCAGATGAGCGAGTTGTAAGGTGATAGGGACACCCACCCGGAGTTTTTATGTCCTCGTTCTCAGAGTGGTCCTTCCCTGCCTCCAGAACACATACACTGACACTCGCATCTTCTGCAAGCCGCGCTGCGAGTGCAAGGCCAGCAGTTCCGCCACCGACAACTACGTAGTCGAAAGAGGAGGCGTCCATGTCAGAGTTAAAGCCACTCTGGGCTGTTTTCTTTATACCCCACGATTGTGGGTCCGCTTCTGGGCACGAGGAAGACCATGAGTTATCGGATTCGATCGTACACGGGCTTTGGACGGCAAACGGAAAGCCCGTTGACAAATGCGGGTTGAACCCCGTCGGGCTTCACGGGCCAGACATAGCAGCGCAACGACATTGAATGCCGTCTAAAATTTGGCGCAGAATATTGGATAAAGTTGTTGTTAGAGCGTTGACCGCCAAATGTCGTGGAATGATCCTGTCAGACTGCTTGTTCCCACGCGGCGGGCCGGCCCGCCGACAGTGGGTTCGAACACAAACTCGTGATGGCTGTCCTGTAACTGAGGACTATTCGAGTTCGAACCTGCGTGTCTTAAATTCAATGAACGGGAGGAGCACGACGTAGTTTCAGTTTTCGTGCATATTTTCCTTTTGCTTGCAGCGGAGACTTTGTCCTCCCGTTATGAACAGAGTCGGAAATCCTGTGGGAATCATAATCTCCCTCCTTTCTATCGCACATTGAGCAAGGTGCCCCCTCTCCCGCACACCAATATCCACCCTGAATGCTTTGGGCCTTTGTGATTTTTCTACATAACTAAAAATTCTACCCGACATCCGGCTGTGCATGCTGACTCTAGGACGTGTATGAAGACCAGCAATGGATATGAAGTGCATTATGTATCAGAAACCTTTGCATTGGAGCGGGAACGTCTCCAGGTCATCGAATTACATGGAAAGTGCGGGTACAAGCATGGCGTTCCAAGATTGTTGCGTAGCAAGTCGAGCCTTCTGAGCTTCTTCATCAAATGCATGCTTCCACTTCGTCCACCACTCGTCCGCCTTATGAAAAAACAATGAGGCGCGTCAGAATTATCACAGAAAATGAAAAGAGAGGTAACGTACCTCGTCGTCAGCATTATAGCTAAACATAACCAGGGACTCTTCCCACGCTGCGGCCGCAACAGGAGACTCTGAACATTTAGTGAATTCGTTGAAATCCGGGTCCAAAGTTATTCGATAAACCGCGTCTCGAGCGACCTGAGCTTCTCCGGGGGGAAGACACTGGTGGCCGAAACCAGTCACCTCGGACTTCTGCGTCTTCCTCGTCCTCCGCTGTCTAACTTCGTGGTACCCGCTCAAGAATTTGGCGATCCTACTTCTATCGGGCAGGCGTGAAAACAGTCTGCCCAGAACAACTGCATCCTCGATCTAAGCATATTAATAGCGATCAGTTCGTAGGGCGAGGCTCTTACCCCCATCGCAGCGTTATGAGTGCCATGGATCTGGCATTCCAGTTGAGTGGCTGTTTACAGCTCGACGAAGTACGAACCGGTGCGCAATGGGCCGCATCGCCAACCAAGGCGGTGGTTGAATCGAAGCCAACGACGTCTTCCAGTTCAAAAACAGGTTGCACAGTTGGGAAGCGACCGGATCCCAAGTCGATGAGCTTTTGCAGCCTACACGCTGCTTAATCAACGAGGAAAACGCGAAGTTGCAAGTCACAAACCGAGGGTCGTATCCGGAGAGATCGAAAGGTAGCCTCTTCTTGTCAGGTGAGCTTGCGGACCACTCCCGGATGTTGACATCCAGGGGATCCAGAGAACACAGTGAAAAATACGATGTCTCGGCATCGAGCTGATTCAATTTAGCCCAAATCAGCAACATCCAGAGAGAGCATACATCTAGAGTCCCTATCAAGCTCGATCCATTCCCGGCCCAAATGGTCGTCTAAGATGATTGTGAGACTGCGCCTTGTACGAAGACCAGAGAGCGAACCTCGTTTCCATGGCACAGGGACTTCAATTCCTCGTGCTCCTGGAAGACCTTCGTTGGGACTGCAATGTTTATCCTTTCGGGGAGTATAAATTAGAAATTGTGCCGACGCTGTGTACACAACACCCACCCAGTAACGTTATCAGTTACCTGAGGCTCGCCTGCCTCCTCGTCTTCCTCCATCATTCGGCGCACGCTACTGTTGTGTCCATCGGCGCCGATGATCTAAGAAGGGGCGCGTTAACGACCGTTGCCCAAGGATAATCAGCCAAGACGCTCGCACCACGTCACCGCTCACTGCGCTCCCGTCTTTCAACTTGACGGTCGCGGTGCCGTCGGCAGTCGAGATCCCCACCGCCTCACATCCGTATTTTATAACCACGCCGTCATCGAGACACAGCTGAGTCAAGTAGCGAACGAGGTCATCGTACTGAAACAATTTGTTCAATGTGGCCTGGACAGGAACGTGAAGAGTACATACCGGAAGAACAAAAAAATCTGCCTCGAGTTCGGACATGATTTCTGCATGGAATTTCATGTATCCCAGGGGTTCCGAATCCTGAGCTAGTGGCTGAAATTAATGGAAACACCAAGACACAGTCATCACGAAACTTACCTCGCCTGAAGGACATCCTGGGAATAAATTGAGCATCTCATTGCTGCAAATGGTAGGAGAAACAATACCCGGAAACTTTCGTCGCGTTCGTAAATAAATCCTCTGCCCCGGGCCAGCCCTTGAGGATGCGCGTCATATTAGGCGGGGAGCGGACACTCCCGACAATCTGGTGGATCGAGTCAGTATATAGCTGCAACATCAGCGCTCGCAGCAGGTACCGTCGTGTCTTTCTCGTTTTTCTCTAGTATTTGGACTTTGTGTCCTGCGTGGCTTAGACAGTGACCAAGGGCTAGGCCAGTGATGCTCCCTCCCACCACGACGAATTCGATTGAAACTGTTGCTTTCGGAGGGGTGGGCATGGATGGGGATCAGGATAGAGACAGCGGGGTAAGAAACATTCAATTTAAATAACGGAATGGACTGGCCCCACAAAGCAGAAGGCACATGCTAAGTTCGCCATCATTGCGCACAGCGGAGGCATCATTTCATCGAAGTCGCAGCAGCTCTCCATCCATCTCAGCTTCGGTGGCATCCTGTCGGCGGGCCGATGCCTGGTCGCCTGCCTAAATATGTCCGACATCCTGGGTTGTACTGCGCGAGGCAAGCTGGGCTCGACGTTTCAGCGCTGATATTGTGATTGAAACCCAGGCTGCCGAATTTGGATACGGCGCAACGACACGGCCGACATTCGTGGGATCGGCGTGTGGTCAAAAAACCCGGTTTTGGATAGCCCACACCGCGATACTGCGAGATACCGCTAGTCTGGTACGCGAAGGCTGGTATCTGTGGGTCCACAATCACAACCTATTTTCTATTCAATCATGGCTTTCGGCGACGCGACGAATCAAGATAGACGGGCGCCCCGCCTCGTTTACGCTTCAAGGATGAACCGTTGATGGGCCTAGAGCACGGCCATCGCCAGTCCCTGCGACCAGCTCAATCCTGAGTCCAGCTGGGATTCACCTGCCGGCCGGCGCACCGGCCAGAGACATGAACGCCGAACAAGAGAGTCAATTCGATGATCAAGGTCCAGAGGTTTTCGTGGCCCAGGTACACAGAATCGGATAGCCGAAAGACGCGAAATAATGGCCAAGATGACACAGGAGAGTGAATCTGAACTTCAGAAGGGGACACAAGGACGGGTGCGGTTCCAGCCCACATTCTCCGAGACCCATGGGCAACAAGATGCTTCGTAAAAGACGGCGCTGTGGTTTTCTAAAATTGACCAGATAAACGGTCGCAGACCGCGGTGATTGAGATCCTGAAGCTTGGAAGGTGGAGTATCGAGATGGAACTGGTAAAACCATCTGAACACGAATCAGAAAGGTTTCCGTAGGGCGTCCCAAGGATACGTACAGCCACGAACATATCAAGAAGGAAGGAACGATGTGCGGTTTTGTTGAGGCTGCGACATCAAGTTCTCCTTTGTTCGCCGTTTTTTTAATGCTAGCGCTATTCTCGCCCGAGGATCTGTCTCGAGGATCTGACCACCTATGGCTGTAAGTAACCAGGAAAGCCGAGGAGACCCTGCTCCTAGACTTTGGTACTTCCATTCCACCGGCAGTGATTCGTGTTAAGACCGTCAAACGGGCCGAGAAGGAACTCACCTACTAGTTAAGATACCTAAACGCCGTGCCGTGTCAAGTAGGCCCCACCGACTCGATTGAAAAGTAAACTTGAAGCCCCCAACCCTCGACGGGGCTCCCGTAACATGCGAATTGAGTCCGCCGGAGATGGCAGTCAAGTGCTGAGACTAACCGCAGAGCAAGTCGAGGAAAGTCAAATGACAAAGCAATTGATCTTGATGATCTGCGGCATTGATCCGCATCAACCGCCTTCCAGCAACTCGACGCTTGATCAACGCTTGATACTCGTTGGTAGTCCTGACAACTCTTGGGGCAAATCAGGGTATTTTCCCCCTTCGCCGCCGCTCAAAAACTAACAACTGGCAGTGTAGATTGAAGCAGTCGTGACGAGACAGCAGTCGTGAGGACGGCCGCCGCGAAATCGACGCCGTCGGACGGCGTCGATTTGACGGCGATTCAACTTGAATTATGTTTCTAAGGAAAGTGGTCAACTTGACTCTCAGATAACTTATCGGACAACACGTTCCGTTGAAACTTACCTATGTGCGATTTTGGCTTTGTAGTCTGGATCCAACTTGGAAGCATTGGTCTGTCTCGACCTGTTTTGATTCCCGCTCAGATTCATTGGACTCATGGAGAACCGTCTTTCCGATCCTCGTGGCCGTAGGTGAACTCAATATACGAGGCTCTTATTCCTAGGCTCGCGACGCTGTGTTACCTTGCCCTTGAAATTTGTGCATGTAATGAATTGAATGTGGAACGTTACTGCAGCCAAAGCAGCTAATGAAATCAGAGGCAAATTGGACGCCAAGCCTTCGCCCTAGTCGTCAAACCCACGGCGTAGAAAGCAATCCGCACTGAAAGCACAACGCCGCTCAATTCAAGCACACATTGTAGTGTTTGCCCACGGTCATCGAACTTGGAGGGTAGGAGCTCACATAGGACAACGTAGCCAGCATAAAACAAAGTCTTAAGCAGTGAATAAGCCGCTATTTTCGGTCTTGGAATGGCACAGAATGAGATATCGGGATTCAAAAACTGGCAAAGTGAAAGTGAGTGTAGCGCCGCGCCGGTTGGAACTTGATTCGCACTACTCCAGTTTTCCTCCGTTTTTTATTCAGGATGTGCTTGCCATGATTGTCTCACTTTCCATGGTTGATATCACCTACTTGTGTCTCTTTGCGCTCCGCGACACATGTACACTTCCGGGCGGAATGTAACTGTGTGCGCGAGGTTAGGGCGTGTCAAAGTTCTCGTGCCCCGAATTACAATTGAACCTGCGAATGCTCTGGAGCGCTTGCCAAACCAACTACCAACGCACACTCGGAGGAGGAGCGTGAATGGCCAACCCGCGGTGTGTCAGACTGCGCAGTCGGTTGAGGTCTACGATGGCGGTCGGTTGAACGGTCACTTCCACACTCGAGCCAAGGGCTTTTTTTGAGGCATTTGAACTAGCAGTCCGAATTGACGAATTGAGCTCAACCTAACTCTGCATTACTTCCTCCAACACCCGTGCTTCTCTGCGCGCGCGGAACAAAACCGCTCGTTCGCCTCGTGCGAATGTGGCCTCACCGTCGGGATACTCGTTTTCTGCGTAATAAGATGCTCAGGTTTGAAAAACTGAAATACATGTCTATCCATGCTAATAATATTCTCCCTCGACATATGCGCCGAGTATGCTTTCCGTTGAAACAGTCGCGGCAACATTAGACATGCACTGGTTGTGCAGGAAACAAAATCGGACGGATAGTATTGTGCCACTAGATAGTTGGATAAAAGCCGTCCCCACCTGGTGACTTACCACGCCCACCGAATCATTTCTTTTGCCGATTCGGACAGCGACATCTCCGCCATCAACACCGATGTAACTCGGACCTGTGGGTCAACACAACCACATCTTGGTTGAAATTCTGTAGTCGCACACCGGAAAATCCCGGTCACCCCCATCAAAATCGTCTGGTTCGCTAGCTGGCTTGCTACGAATATACTGTAGGCTGATTCGTTCGACGGTAGGCATACACGACAGGCTGTGTGCTTGATGTGATATTCATGGAAAAGTTGGGGACGAACAGTCTTGCTATGGAACGGAGTTGCGATCGCAGATGAAAAATAGAGTTCGATGAAGAATAAGGGTTGGACAAATAATGTACGGATGTCAACGAACTCCATCGCTAAAATGACCGGGTAACTGACTGTACACAGGAAGCAAGATGGTCACCAATAGCCAAACCTGGAAGTTGTGAAAAGAATGTGAGACGACTCATAGACATGAAATAAGGACTCACATTATAGAGAATATACGAGTGCTCGTCATCTCTTACACTCCTCAATACCATGTACCGAACGCCCGCGATCATTCCCAGTAGTATCACCGCTGCTCGCGCCACAAAATCCAGGCTCCAAACACGGGATAGTACGAGAGACCAGCCAATTATGCCGAAGGAGGTAAGATAACGAGAAAGCACCGGGAAAGCAATTGGTAGCGTCTGCCTGCCTGCTAACCGATCCCCCTCACAGTCCTGGAAATCTTGGGCGTGGATAGTTGTTGCAATGATAGCAACACTGAGGATAATTGATATTCTGGCGAGGCCGCCTATGTGATGCCGATCGCAGCCTGTCCACTGGTTAGTTTGTTTTGATTAGGAAAAATTGGGGTAACCTGCGACCAAAGTAGCACCCGCCTCAGAGAAGCCGTAGCCAAAGGCACAGACGGTACTCTTTGAAAGCCAATGACTGTCCCCATGAAAGTCATGGTATGAGACAATCAATATCGTATAACCGACGTTACAAAGGAATACAGCGAGTCCAAATGTCGCCGACAGTGATAATACGCCCACAAAGCAAACATATCGCAAGATGCGGGCCTGTTGTAGAGTGATACGACGTGAGGGGAGGGGCCGAAAGGGTTTATTTTTACAATCCTCTTTGATGCTGGTTACCGACGTTTGGTTTGCAAGATTAAAATGCAGGAGCTGAAGCCAGATCCATAGAACCGTTTGGAGGGTGTTGGTAGTCGACCTCAGTTCGCAGATAGGCGCGCAGCCCAAGGCAAAGACCGACTGGACGAAGAAATCAGATATTTGCCCATGTCGCAAGAAAATGCTTACGATTGGAATGAGTGTTGTCTTTATATCCGTCTGAGTGAACAGATACAAAGTAAAAACATTGTAACAAGTCGCACGCCCGAGTCCGGTGAGATACAGAAGGGCGGAGGAAGGGGACATTGTGATTTTGGCGGGTTCACAAAACGCGGCACGCAACATAAGCCGATCGCGAGTACGCTTTTGTAAGAGTTCCCCTCGCTTGGGTGAACGTTCGCCATCTCTGTTCTGCTAGGTTCTGCTTCCACGCAACCTACCAGGCGTTGTGAGAGTTTCTCTCGCTTGGGAGCTTCAACATCCGCCATCTCTGTTCTGCGTCCACGCTTCGGCACGAACGTCCCCATCCGGCAAGTAACCCCCATGAAGTCTACAGGAAAGATACTTACAACCAAGTAAGTAGTTATTCTCGGTCTGGATCCTGCGGTCCCTTCGACACCACACGGCGTTCGGGCTCTAGTTGGCTGATGGAGGGACAGCTCGCAGGTGCGTTGTTTATCAATCTCGGCCCTCCGAGGCCCGTTTGACAACCCGATTCTTGCGGCTTGTCGTTTCCAGCCGTTTCCTAAATCCTTGACCCCGGCGCGTGATTGTCGATGAGTTGGAACTGGACTAGCAGACCAGGGACTACCAATGGCTCCTCGGGTTTCATTGGGTCTACGTCCGACTCTGCGAGGACATCGAAGCAGAAGAAACAAAAGAAAGCACCGTGAGTCATACCTCACGTGACAAACGCAATAAACAATGCCAAGCATGCTGGCAGCTGCTCACTCCTTCCTCCCCACTCTCCCAAGCCTCCCCTGCATTCTCGTCTTCCTGAATCCAATAGTTTAGGGACCGCGCAGTATGATTCATCCCCTCCTCCTCCTTATGGCTATTGATTCACTGCCACTTGACTGCCACGCCGCTTATTTTAATCCCCATCTCATCCTGGAGTCGGCCATGCAATGAACCGGTCGGCGTTGGAATCGGGCACGCGAACTTTGAAACAGCGCGAAACCCTTGATCTTGATCTTCCAATAAGTCGTCTCTCTTGCGCGGCGTCTGTCATGTCTCTCTTGGTGTTGATGAGGCGAGAACTCACAACTCACGGTCCGGCAGGTGATCCCATGGCGAAGGAATCCAGCTCGCCACAGTGGTTGCACTAGGTCCAACTCTCAAGTGAAGAAGCGTGTCCTCGATTTGAGGAGCACATGTATACCTGGGCCCACCGGAAATCCGCGGTGGGCGGGGACGATGCTGGCGAAAACTTAATTGACGCAATTTGGCAGGCGCGTCTCTATCAAGCAGCTATGTATCAAGCTGCTATTTATGCCTACTGACCATGGATCTCAAGTCGATTTGTTGACTCAATGCCATGAAAGGCGTGATGAACTTCGCGATGATGCTTGTGCTGGGTAGCCAGTACGGGCAGCACGACGTGAGCCTTACTATGACTCCGAGAGGTAGACGGAAATGCCGACATTAGTCGACGACGAGTCACCACTCATTGGCTACTGCCCCAAACACGCTAACATTCACTATCTATGTTCTATCTATGTCTGACTCCACGCGCCGTCGCCTCCGCGCAGTTGTTCCCCACGCCCCAGCTTGACCCAAGATGCATCCCGTTTTAGAACGGATACCACCAGGCGCTTCCTTTCTCGATCTGGGTGCTTCAATTCCGGTACCACTCTCTGCCAAATTTATATCGTCTCGCTCCGCGCTTCTCTGAGCCATCTTTGATATCTGTCCAGGCCGGGGGCTATTCGTGCTCAAGTAGTAGCCCAAGAAGCAGTACAAGGATACGTACGCACCGCCGTATCTTGCACAGGGTTTCGAACACCGCGGGGTCACTTTCAAACCCTCCGGGGCATCTGACTGCCGCGGCGTAGGCCCTGTTCATCGCATCCTGAGACACGGCCGCTCGACGGTGTGGGAAAGCCAGGTCCAATTTCAGGCTTCGTTGAGCGCAGCTCATTGTGTCAGCGCGGCTCATTGTAATCTCCTTATCAAGCAGGCAATACTATAGGTACCTAGGCACCTCCGCGCTCTCATGTCGCCGACCCCGAACTGAAAACTCTGTGACCAGCACAACGCACTGGTTTGTGGCGGGAGAACCTTTTTCTGGATCCTCAAAACTACTTCGTGACAATGGATATTGCCAAAATCCCCGTGTCCCTTCTGGCAAGTTCGATATCGTTTTGAGCTAGAATCCCGCCTCACAATTATTTGTTCAATACTACAACTTGCCTATCGGCATTCCAATTGAGCTCTGCCGCTCTGAATGGTGAATGTATTTCAACGTCGGTCTTCTGGAACACAATGAACAAGTACACACTCAACTCTATGACGGACCAAACGTTGCATAAATAGAATCACAAACATAAATACTTTGGTGCTCAAATATATATTTTTCCATATCTCAGTTTCCTTCCGCATTGCATAGGTACATCCCATACCTATGTAGTATGCATCCTCCGAGCGAATCCCGGTCGTAGGCGGCCACAAAGGACCCAGAAGAGGCTGAACAACTGTTTTTGATGCCGTCGGCACTTTCCGCCTTAAACGTAAGCACCCAATCCGGTAATTAGTCTTGGCAACACTTGTTTGCTCCTCGCAAACAAGCACAGCCTTCCTCTTCTTCCCACATCTCTCTGCGCTCCCCGCCTCCACTTTCAATTCCACGCGCTCACTATTGCCCAACATCGCTGCCGTCGCCCCGCCATCGCTCTGTGTTAGTGCGCAAGCACCGGTGTCCGTGGAAATTGAGGTGTGGCATGTCGCGCTTAAGTATCCTCAGCACGTCGTTGACCACTCCCGCCCGCCAATCATGTTGTGGGATCGTGTCAGCCGGCGCCCGCCCACAGCGAGCTGGCAATGCCGCAGCGCGTGCGACACCGCGAGAGAGCCGGCTTGCTATTCTGCGTAGATTCCCTGCTATTCGCTGCTTGTCCCTTGCGCGTCACGCGCGACGCGCGACGCATCCAATTTATTTTCATGTAATCCAATACTACCTAATCCTTCAAATAACCGCGCTATGTATGTGTGAGTACAGTGTGACACGCCGTGAGCTTAGAGGACTTTGACGGCGGGTGCGCGTCGGCCCGCACTTCCATGGGTTTTTGAA
Source organism: Mycena polygramma (assembly GCA_029449255.1). Lineage (NCBI taxonomy): Eukaryota > Fungi > Basidiomycota > Agaricomycetes > Agaricales > Mycenaceae > Mycena > Mycena polygramma. The sequence goes on along the minus strand of JARKID010000077.1, from coordinate 165,892 downwards.
TCAATGTACTGGGTATCCAAAGAAGAAAACGCGAAAAAGGAAAGAAAAAAAGGGGGGGGAAGGGAAAATTCAGCGCTCAACACGGCACATTCAGAGGGATTCTCCCAACTTTGTCTAGGAGTTGAACAGCCGAAGATGGAAGGAAAATCTATGCTATTTCCGCTACACAACACAAAATGCAAACGAGGAAATATGCACTCGATGTACGCGTATGACTGTACCCTACTGTACCTGCAGTCTCCTCCCACATGCGGCGGTATTTGCAACTTGGTGAGACAATGCTGCAAGACCTTGCACACTGCAGCGTCAAAATTAATACGAAAAATGAGCGCAGCAGGAAGGTACGCACGAGACGCGAGCTACGGCTCTCCGAGTCGACGTGGCGGAATCCGGATGGCAAGCGCCAGGTAGATGTGCGCGACGAGCCACAAAGCCGAATAACGGTGTTATTGGCCAGCTGGGCAGGCAAAGGGTTTGTGTCGCCGTGGACAGTAAACAGTGAATACATCGTCGGTCGGTCGTGATCGGGGGCGGTTGGGACGAGCATTGGCTTGCATGCCCAGTTGGATGTGTCGATTCTGAGACCCATGGATGGGCATGTGAGGAGAAATAAGAATCAATATGGGCTCCTACCTGGCAGATTGGTAGTAAGTACAAAGGTGGAGTGCGAGCAGTGGATACACGCACTTGATGGACCACGGCAGCTAAACATCGGTCAAGCGGTAGTCGCCGGCCTGGTTTCGAGCAGGTGCCGTGGTGCTCAGCTTGCTTCCACTCTCGAAACCGGGGGTTTGTTGACGAAAGTTCCAGGTATGGTTTTCTGTTTCATTGGGCTTCTGGAGAGGGGTCTGCTGTCCGGGAGGATGACAATACAGCAAATGAAATTGTTGTAGTGGACGGAATTCATTGGCCGAGGTGCAGAGGTACAGAGCGACGAAAGCGAGGTGGACGTCGGGTGGATGGCAGCTACCTGTGACACGACCAAATTATCTGCCAGTCACACGGTTATCTGCCACTTCACAATCTCAAGGGCTAGCGGACACATTTTAATTTTCTGGATGAGTAGAACGGTTTCGTACTGCCAAACACGGCTCCCGTATTATTTTCAAGAATTTAGAGCTTGTGGATGTGAAGTTTCAGGCCGCCGTGGCAGATAACCGTACAGCCACTGGCAGATAATACCCAGCTGATCTAATCATAAACCCTTCCATGTAAACACTGGTAGCGCCGTAGCGGCAACCTCGGAAAGTGCCGAGACTAAATTTGGTCTGAGGCGGAAAGTGCCGGCGGACTTCAAAACAGTTCTTCTTTGGTTCTTCTGGGTCCTTTGGGGCCGGAATCAGCCCGGAGGGTGCATACTACACAGGTGTGGAATGTACCCATGCAATACGGAAGGAAACTGTGATATGGAAAAAAGTATATTTGAGCACCAAAGTTTTTATTTGTGCGGTTTCAATTATGCAACGTTTGGTCCGTCATACAACTTTATTGCTGTTTTCATATATAATGACACACCCCGAAAAAAAAAAAAAAAAAAAATCAGCGAGGTCTCGCGTTCGAGCCGAGATGCCGACGCCTTTTTTGCATTTTACACAAGACCAAACAATGGTTCAATTTTGTCGTTTCGGCGCATTTCGTGGCTTTTTGACCTCTTTCGGCCCGGAAACTTGTTTACGGTAGTTTATCATGTTACTGTCCATATGAACACCGATTCAGGGCTCTCCACAGCTTCTATTTCACACAAACATAATTGATTCCTCAAACAGCCTGAGAATGTCTCTATCTGTCTGCCAGGGGGTGAAATAGAGCTTTTCTATGCACCAAAGTATCAGTGATACATTCCAGTTGGCCCCAATATAATCCTTCTGTGCTGATGTTCCATACACGGGCAGTCATGGCACATACCCTTCATTGATGGTCGGGCTATGATCCCAGGTGGTTGCCACTGGAAGAACACAAGATTCCGGATACAAAAGAGGTCTGAAGTATATTCGGACGATGTATGACTACTTTCCCGCCCTTTCATCACCAACACAAGCAGTTCCTGCTCAACTAGGGTGAGCCTCAAGTTAATACCATCTTTTTATGGAATACACCAGACAAGGTTGATAGATCGTAGCAAAAATTGCGCCTATACGTGTACGTTGACCGTTGAAAGGGTTCTGGGTATTAATTGTGTCGCAAGTGCGGTGAAATGCACCGAAACGACGAAATTGAACCGTTGTTTGGCCTTGTCTAAAATGCAAAAAGACGTCGGCATCTCGGCTCGAACGCGGGAACCTCTCGCTGATTTTTTTTTTTTTTTTCGGGGTGTGTCATTATATTTGAAAACAGCAATAATTCATGGATGTGGCTCATGGAACTTATCAACCCCCAGGAGGAAGAGGAGGATTCTGGTAAAACCTCTTTCCTGACCAATATTTGATTTTGCTGGTGAGGAAAAATCATGCACGTGATTTCTGGAACAATTTTCTGTATCGGCTAACACGATGATTAGTTAAGTACGCTCTTCCTTGAGCACCCACAGAGCAAGACCGAGCGTTCTCCCGTCCGGTGAGTTGTAAAACGTGTCCTTGACCTCGTTGTCTAGTTTTGCTCGCCCACCATCATAGCCTCCAATCTGGTGTAACTGAACCAGTGGCTGCTATGATGTGGAACAAGCAAAGTAGACGACGAGGGCAATGATAGGTTTTACAACTTACCTGAAGGGAAAACACTCCCCTTCGTTGGGTGGTACTGTACACTCTCCACGGGCGAGTCACAACGAACCGGAAACTGTTAGGCGGGTACATACCAGCAGAGGTATGCGATCAATTCTACGTACGCAAACCAAGCTAATTTTCGGCCTGGAGATGTCTCCTGCGTCTGCTTCTGCAACTGGCAAAAGTCCTGATCAAAATTCCTCGCAGTTTCTTCGACGGGAGTAGACCGGAACGACTCCTCTATGAGAGACACCGCTCCGCCTTCTCGGCCTCGATCCCCCATTTTATCTACACCTAATCGCAATTGGGGAGAGTCATTCTGTTAGGTACAAGGTCGGTCAGTCCTCCCTCCGCTGTGATCGCCTTGCTTAATACTCTACTGTCAAACCCCGTTTCAGCCCAAGGCGGCAACAACGCGATCGAGACCGTCGCCGCTTCGCAACCTAGGTCTATACTCACTGTCTCCTTTCCTTCCCAAAGAGCAGTCCCCCGACGACGTAGACATCGTTACTACCGCGCGCGCGCACGCAAGCGCGCCGACGCGAGGGCAGCACGTCTTCGCCCGCGACACCTCGCGTCGGTCAACGGCTTGAATAGGATGTTGCTCGGCGGGCGAACCATTACGCTTACTATTTGGGAGGCTCATAACCGCCAGATTTACGGAGCGGTGTAGTACCGATTCTCCCGATCTTGTTAGAGCTATCGCAGCGGGTTGACGCAAACATCTGTTCTCTGTGAGTGTTGACTTCAAAGTCGAAAGTCGATGGCTAACAGATCCACTGGCGTGCAGCGGACCTGTGCAGCGGGCTCTCGCTTTCCTCGGATACCTCGTCCCCGGCATCCTCGCGGTCATCCCTGCTCTTTCGCCTCAGCTTTCTGCGTCCTCTCCGTCCTCCTTACATCTCATGTCTACATCGAGAAGCACGTCTTGGAGTACCTGCTCGATGCGCTCGACATGCACAAGAGCGCGGACGTGGCGCCGCGCACTGCAACGCGCAACCTACGCTCCCTCTCAGCTGCAAGCCAGCGCCAAGACCCCGTGCTGTTGTACAGCGTGTGCGACCTGCGCAGCACGAGGTGGACGACGAATCAGCCGGGGCAGGCGGGGTCGCCGGGCAGACGCGCGTGGAGCATATACCGGGCAGTAGGATTTAATTATGAAGGCATTCGAGGCGCAATGGCAGGATGGCAGCAGACAGATTATATACGTAGTGCCAAAATGATCCCTGGATATTTCCGTCTCTCGTTTTTTTCGAGCGCTCTCTCTCTCGCATTTTTCTACTTGCATTTGCACGCCCATCCAGTTCCAGTCCTCCCCTCCCCCCCAAAAAAAAAAAAAAAAAAAAAAAACCGCACTCCGTCGCAGAGTTAGCGCTCACCTTCCTTCCTAAAGGAGACATTGGCGCTCGCCAGCGCCATGATTGGCAGACTTGACGCCATTCACCACCAGCTTCCCTGGGCTTCCCCGACTCTCCAGGTACCCTGCGTCCCGCTAGTCGCCTGTTGTCAGAGTTGGCAAGGTCGGTCCATTCTCAGTACTTTCGCTGTCTGCAGGTAGTAACGGACCTCTCAGATGATTTGGCTGCAATCCTTTCTTTCCGGTCTGCTTCTGACTAGTTCTGGGTCAACTCTCGGGGGCGGGTACGGCGTAATTAAGCCTCGTGTTTTCATCGTCAACATGTTCTACTCTGAAGCCCTCGAATGGTACAATATTCCGGAGTTTAACCTTTTGGCGCAGAACATCACGGTCCCTGGCTTTTCGCCCCTCTTCCCGGACGTCCACTGTACACAAGATGGCTTGATCTGCCAGCTAATAACCGGACAGGCAGAAATAAATGCGGCATCTACGATATCCTCGCTGCTCAATTCGCACCTTTTCGACCTCACGTCGACGTACTTCCTCCTCGCAGGCATCGCCGGAGTCAGCCCCAGACAGGCTACCATCGGCTCCGTGACCTTTGCACGGTACGCCGTCCAAGGCGGCTTGCAGCATGAATTCGACGCGCGCGAAAAGCCTGAGCACTTCCCGTCGGGGTATTTCGCGCAAGGAACAACGACCCCAGGCCAATATCCCGAGTGGATCGACGGGACGGAGGTCTTCGAGGTCAACGACGCGCTTCGCCAAGTCGCAGTCGGCCTGGCACAGACCGCACGCCTCACAGACACCGATGACTGCAAGCGCCTGCGCGCGACATATACATCGTCCATCTTCGCCGCTGGTGCGGCCCCGCCGTCGATCGTCATGTGCGACACGCTCACGTCGGACACGTATTGGACCGGCGCGCTCCTCGCGGAGGCCTTCGAGAACACCACCCTGGTGCTGACGAATGGGACCGGCGTCTATTGCTCGACGCAGCAGGAGGACAACGCGATCCTGAGCGCCCTCCTCCGCGGCGGGCTGTCCGACCTCGTGGACTTCTCCCGCATCATCGTGATGCGCTCCGCGTCTGATTTCGACCGGCCGCCTACCGGGGGGAACGCAGCGGACAATCTGTTTGCACCCGCCGTGGGCTTCCCGCCTGCCCTTCTGAACCTGCGCCTCGCGGGCGTTAAAGTCGTGCAGGGAATCATCGAGGGATGGGAGGCGACGTTCGAGCGCGGTATCGAGCCGGCCAATTATATCGGCGACATAATGGGGTCTTTGGGTGGCCAACCGGACTTCGGCCCCGGAAGCTTCTTTGGCGGGAAGGGGGCAAGGGCCCGCTGATCCCTTTGCTTTATGTCTCGTTTCCCGGGATTGAGATTTTTTGCGCTTTTCATGCCGATAACACAATCTAACGCCGGGTGTGTGTGTAGCTTCGTTTAGAATACACTGCATGCGTTTAGAATAATTTCAATTGAATAGTCTGCAACAAAACAGGATCCTCAGATAGCGTGTCGCGATTATTTTACTCCGTTAGATCAAGTACCATCTATCCATGAGCCACGCCCCTAGAACAAAAACTTGACGTTTTGGTAAAACTCCAGCATCGGATTCTCCCCGCTCTTCAGACGCGTGCGGTTGAGGTCCGCATACGTGCTAAGGAACTGCGCGTGCGTGAAGACACTCGACTTGCGCTCGCCGACGGGCAGCCCGCTCGCGGACGTCACGCCATCGATGGGGCGCCGTCGGTTGCTCGGCTGGTACGACGAGAAGTGATCCGCACCCAGGCTCGCGCCTGCGCCCGACAACGGCGTCAGCCGCGGCGCGCCGGTGGGCACCAGCGACCGGTCGTTCGCGGGCTGCGAGAGGATGTACTCGTACATGTCGCGCAGGCGGCTGAAGTCGGTCGGGAAGAAGATGTCGAAGTAGCCCTGTGCGACGAGGAGGGTCGTGACGGGGACGGTCGTGTTCTGGAAGCGGGTTTGGACCACGGGGGCGTTGCGGCCCGGGATCGCGTCGGGGATGGAGGAGAAGTCGGAGAGGAGGAGGCGGTGGCGGGGGAAGTGGTTGCGGAGCGTGCGCAGGAGGCTGAGGAGGCGTGTCGGGATGTACTCGGCACGAGAGAGATTTGGGGCGAAGGGGAGTTCGGCGTAGGCGCGGAGGAGCGCGGGGGCGGCACGGAGGAGTCGGGGGATTGCTGGGGGATGAGCGAGACGCGTGCGGAGTTTCAGGAAGGACGCGATGAGTGGGTCGGTGACAGGTGTGTATATCATGTCGAATTCGCCCCGGTCGTCGATCGTGACCAGTGCTTGGAGGGGCTCGAGGGTCTTCAGGTCGTACCGGATCAGATCATGCGCGAAATTGTCCTATAAAATATGTTGGTGAAAGTCGTTGGGAAAAGTATTTATGTGGAACTTACAATGACCTCCATGGCCACGATAAAGCACGGCGCTGGCTCCTTCGTGTCCCAACGAAATATGCTCTTGTGGTCAACCTTCACGCAGGGGTGGTGTGCCGCGAGCTTCTTCCTCTGTAGCCCGACCAAGCTTCTGCTGATCTCGATGATGTTATACTGCGTGCGGTCGTACACCTCCGGGTGGTTGCTGCGTAGATAGTCCAGTATATTCAAGGCCAGGGTCCCATTCCCCGCACCAATCTCGTAGATGACAAAGTCCTGGTACGGAAAGTATTTGAGGAGATACTCCGACACGAGACATTTCGCCATGGCTATGCCATACCACGGCTGGAGAGGATCAGCCGCATACAGCGTTCATGCGAAAGGCGGCACCTTGAAGAGCTCCGTCGGCGTGTGCCATATCTGCCGTCCAGGGCCCTGCAGCTCGTCCGCGCCATATGCCGCGTACTGCCTGCTGACCTCTACCTGGAACTCGACCGAGTTCCGCAGTTTTTCAAAGTCAAACGTGGTGTGCTTGGTGTCAAAGATGACTGCTTGCTTTGGAAAGTAGCCATAATTTGGATTGTACAGCGAATCCTCGATCCAGTCGCGCACGAGCATCTTCACCTCCCGCGGCGGACTGGTGCATTTTTCGAGCTCGTTCGCGTCGACGAGTCTGTAAGAATTGAGCTCATGGTGCGACTTGGAGTCTCCCCCGTCGAGCAGCGAGCTCTCGTTAAAATTCCATTTGTCCGGCAAGGGCTCAGGTTTCTCGGTCACCGTCAACCGCGGTTTCTTGGGGTTGGACGGTAATTTCGACGCGAAACGGAGGAGAGTGCGAGGAGTTGGACGATAGGACCGAGTGGTTGTTGTGGCGAGCGCCAAAAGCATCGGTGGGCAGGCGAACGCGGTCGCGTGGTCACGTTTACCGCTTACCTTTCTCCACCAATCGAGTCTTCACGCTTACGCTCCTGCAGACTCAAGAGACAGCTCTGGCTCTGGCTTCGCTCAGGGAACGGAATCTGCACATATCGGAGGGCATCTGACAGATTTTCCGCGAAAAGCGCTCCAAAAAACCTGATTAGAAGTCATTTCTCATGGCCTCGACATCGGCGCCCACCGTGGATGCTGTTGACCAACTCGTAACCTCGTGGATGGTCTCTGGGCGCGATGAGGAGGTCAACGCAGCTGTAGCAGGCAGGCTTTCAGCACCCGCTTCCGAAATCGGGCTTTTTCTTATATCATCCAGAGGTTTCTGAAGGTCGGCTGCTTGGTGTCGTCAAAGCCCTCGGAACGTACCTTACCTCCGAGCAGGATGAGCTACGGACAAAGGGTACTGTCTAGCGATTTCGCAGAGGTAGTCGCAGGTCTTGACCTCTGGCTGCAGGCGTCGATTTTCTAGCTACAGTCATCAGTCGTTGCCCGGAAAACACTTTGAACAGGCAGTCTGGTACCATTCCTTGCCCGCAGAACCTTTCACGGTACTTATTCGTGTCCCAGTGAAAGTATTGACCGCATTTTTCTGCGATAAACTTGACGATACCGAGACGATCGTGCCTGCACTGAAAGGTCTCGCGAGTCTGCCCCCGATCTGCAGCTCAAGCGATGCCCTTGTCATCTTAAACGCGCAAGTTTCCTACTTTGTGTTTCTCGATCCTTTCTTGAATGTTCTTTAGTGTCTTTGCCCATGTGAAAATGCGTGCATTGGTGCAAAATGTCCGGTTCCATGTCTTTTCAATAATCGACGGTTTAATAGCCCATCATAGAGAAGGTGTGTCTTGCGCCTTTTTTTCTTTCATTTGACTGACTCTTCCAAGTTTTGAAGGGCATGAAGAGTGGGTTCATCGCGCCCTACATCAATCTCGCAGAAGGCGAGAAAGACCCCCGCAACTTGCTCCTTGCGTTCGCTATTGCGCGCGTCATCCTCATCGAGTTCGATCCCTCCGACCACATAGAAGTATGCGCTGCAGATTTTGTGTTCTCCTTCTAACGCAACACAGGCCCTCTTCAACATTGTATTTTGCTACTTCCCCATCACATTCCGTCCGCCGCCAAACGATCCCTACGGTATCACCGCCGAGGACCTGCGCATCGCGCTCCGGTTCGCGCCCTCTCCCAAAGACACTCTGACAAATGCTGACTGTGTGCCTCTCCAGCCGCTGCCTAAGTGCCAACCCCGCCTTCGGGCCGATCGCGATCCCGATATTCCTCGAGAAACTCGCCGCGGGATCACCCGCCATCAAGGTACATCCTCCCGCTCCTACTCACACTAAGAGGCCCGACTGACCGCATTCCAGCGCGACACGTTGCAAGCCATGACAGAAAGCTTCCCCGTGTACGACCCGTCGCTGGCGCGCACGTCCGCGCGGAAGCTGTGGAATGCTATCAAGCTGGAGGTACACCTGTCGAAACACAGCAGGTATCCCTTCGCTGACACGATGCGCAGATCTTCCAGCCCACGGACAGCGTGACGGAGGAGGCGGCGCTGGTCGCTGTGCAGGCACTTGTGGTGACGATACACGCGGACGATGCGCAAGACGATGACGTGCAGGGCCTCGCGCGCGATGCGTGCGAGGAGTGCATCGGCATCTTGCGCGAGCCGGAGAAGAGCCAGGCCAAGCCCGCGATTAAAGTGCTCTGCGCGTTCATGACGACCACCCGTGTGTAGTTTCTTTCTTTCATAGCCTTCTCTTCATTGATTGTGTCGCAGCGTCGGTCGCGCGATACACGCTGGCGAACGCCGTCCCTCATCTCCTCAAGCTGTTCGCGGACCCCAACGAGGTGCCGAGTCGGCAGCCGGTATTGTTGCTGCTCTCCGACCTCATCGCCGCCGCACGCGATTCCCTCAAGGCGACGACGTCCACGCAAGATTCAGAGGCGCCTCTCGCGCCGTTCAAAGACGAGGTGCTCGGCGCGCTCATTTCGGGTCTCGCCGCCCCCGCGACCACGCGTGCCGCCCTCGCCGGTTTGACCGGCCTCGTCTCAACCCCGCACCTCCTCTCCGACGCCGAGCTCGGATTCGTCGTGCTCAAGGTGAACGAAGTCCTCGAGATATGCTACGACGAGGAGCGTTCCGATGACAGGTACGCCTACCATAGCTACACGTTCTGCCATTATTGACAAGAACGATACCAGCAACGCGATCCTCAAGCTACTGATGACCATCTCCGCGACCTCCCCCGCACACGTGCGCGACCAGACGCTCCCGCTCCTGCTGCACTCCCTCCCTGCGTCCGCGCCCCCGCGGGGCGCCGTCACTACGCGCGCACGGTACCAGCACGTCCTGAACGCGCTGAGCACGCTCTCCAGCCCGCCGCCGCTCTTCGAGGCGCTGGTGGCGGCACTCACTCCGCGGCTCGTGTCCGTCGCGTTCGACTCCCCCGCAGAGGACCCCGAGCTGCCGGCGGCGTATCTGCACGCGCTCCTCGCAGCCGTGAAGCGCGCGCTGGCGGGCAAGGTCGATGAGGGGCACGCGGACGTCGCGGGGTACGCGGACAGCTTGGTGCCTGCACTGTACGGTATCTGCGTGCGTGCGGCGCTGCGCGGTGGGCCGGCGCGCGAGCCGCGCGTCGTTGGTGTTGTGGGCGATATTGTGGGATTAGTGGTGCAGAGTCTCGCGCCGGGGTGAGCCCTTTGCTTTATTCTGATGAAGGCTAGTGTTGACGGAGGTGTCAGGCGGCAGCAAGCATTCGCGTCGGTGCTGTTCCCGGCGTTCCTGGCGGGCAAAATTGCTTCGTTGTGCCCTGGGGAGCATGTTACGGCGGAGGATAAATTCCTTCCATTCGGTGTAAGCCTCTGAACCTTGTGGGTGAAATCTCAGCTAAGTGTGGCTTTTTAGGCGGAAGCGACGACCGCCGAACGTAACCTCTTCGTGCTATTCGAAGCAGGAGTCATCCCATTGCACCCATCAGTGAGCTGTCTCAATATCCCGACCGCCCAGATACTCATTCAGTTTCTTCACTTAGGTGACGCTCGACGCAGACATTAATGCGTGCACAGAGACGATCCTGGTGCAGGGCCTAGCGCACGCTGACAACGAGCGCCAGGCGGAGGCCGTCTTCCGCATCGTCGGCTCGATCGTCAACAAACACGTCGACGGTGCGCTTATCCACGTTTCCTCCCTCCGTGATCTTATATTTCCGTGTCTTTCAGAGCTGGGTCCCTTCCTCGAGCACAAAAAGAAGAAATACTGGTCTGAGCGGATCCTCGACCAGGCAGGGTCGCCGGAGCGGCGACGGCAGGCGATCAGAGTGTGGACTTGGGTATGCATGTCTCCTCAGCCTATCTACCTTACATCATCCTTACCCAGTCGTAGATATGCAAAGGTCTCCTTGTCCGGAATCACCCCTCCGCGTCCGACCTCATCCGCCGCCTCTTCGACGTCTTCGCCGACGAGATGATCGGCACGGACGCAGCGAAGGCGTTTGGTGATATCGCTGCTACAGACAGCGTGTTGACCAAGCGTAATTTCGCCATCGTCAAGGTGTGTACTTACATAGACCTGACACGGACACTCCCTCCGCCAGACTGATACGACGGTGATCCAGTTTTTGTGGGCGCAAAAGTTCGCAACGGCCATCCTGCCGCGTCTTATGAACGGCGCGAAGGACGGTAGCGGTGCGTCTCTACTCTCACCGCCGCCGCGTGTCTGATCCATCTTTCTCCTGTGTACGCAGATTCCGCCCTGCAGCACGCGAACCTGATTGCGCTCACATCGCTGATCAAAGCGATCCCGAACGCGGCGTACGCGCACGAGATGACGCAGGTGCGGTTCGCCGTCCGCACTATTAGTATCGATCACTGAGTCGTGTTTTGTTTCCTGCAGCTCCTCCCCCTCCTCCTACGCGCGCTCCACCTCCCCGACACACAGATCCGCGCGAACGTACTCGAGACGCTCCTCGCCGCAGCTACGGAGCAGAGCAGCACCCACGCCGTCTTGTCCGAACACGCGCCCGCGCTCGTGCGGCAGATGCTCGGGTATACCAAGACGCGCGGGCAGCTCAGCACCAGCGTGCGTCCCCTCCACCCCATCATCTACATGTATTGCGCGGCTGATATTATATCCTCCACAGCGGATACGCATCTCAGCACTCCGCTACCTCGGCGTGCTGCCGGGCATCGTGCGATACGACGTCCTGCACCCGTGCAAGGCGGAGGTGCTGCGCGAGCTTGCAGAGGCGTTGGACGACCCGAAGCGCGGGGTGAGACGGGAGGCGGTCGATGCACGGTCAGTCGTTTGTTCCCTTCCCTTCCCTTCCCTCCCCTCCCCTTGCCTTTTCTACTCCTTCTCTGAGTTGCTTTGCTGACTTTTTTTCTCGTTGATACAGGGAAGTCTGGTGCGTTTTCCTTTCCTTCTACTCCATTGCGCATAACTGACTTTCGCTCTGCGCCAGGTTCAAATACAACGGGTGATGATTTTCGTTCCTTCGATTTTGCACTTCGGGTATCGTCGTATGTAGCGTAGCAACTTCTCCCTACCCTCTAAAAGTAAACAAAGAAACTACATGTATGTATACCTGACTGTATAGATGTATGTATGCAACGAGCACCGACCGACCGACGAATCATAATGAGCGATGAATGAGATAAATGAGCGAGAAACCATGATCATGACGGATACAGTAATAAAAGCAGAATTGAGAAAGCGCGGGGTAGTACTATAAAACGGGCTACGTATGGATAAATCTTAAGCTTATGCAGGGGGTAAGTAAGTGAAAATGTGGAAAATCGTGAACGAGAAACATGAAACGTGAAAAAGGGGGGACGCCTATGAAGCGGCCATGATCGCCTTGGTCTTGACCGCCGCCTCCGCGAGCGCAAGCTCAAACGCATGCAGGTGCTCCTGCACTACCGCCCTTCCGTCTACGCGCGCCTGCGTCGCCGTCCCCGCACCCTCCGCGCCCCCACTCGCACTCCCACCCGCACCCGCACCGCCCGCCTCCCAACCGCCGCCGGCCTCCCACCGCTCAATCCTTCCCCGACTGCGCTCCGCGCCCTCCCACTCCGTGCGCCACCCCCCGAGCCGATTCCGCAGCGCGCGCAGCTTGCGCCCCGCCTCCGCCGTCGCCGCGCCGTTCACCTGCGCGTGCTCCGACACGCTCGTGAGCGACGCGACGAGCGAGCTCGTCAGCCCGCGCAGGTCCGCGAGCTGCGCGACCGCTGCCGGGCCCGCGGCTGTGCGCGGTGCGCGCGCGGACGAGGGGGAGAAGAGGGTTTGCGTCGAGGGCGGCGAGAGCGGGGGCTCCGAGGTGTCGTCGTCGCGGTCCTGGCGCCCGTCGAACGCGGGGTCCGTCTCGCCGTCGGCGTCGGTGTCACCGAGGCGGTCGACGTCCGGGTCCGTCTCCCAGTCCTGCGACATGGCGCGCAGGTGCAGCGGGCGCGACTGTGGCAGCGTGGGCGACGTGCGCGGGTCGTCGTGCATGTGCGTGGACGACGAGGACGTGAGCGCGGGCACGGGCTCTTCTTCCTCCGGTATAGGCATCGCGTCGAGCCGGCCAAGGACGTCCTGCCCGCCGACTTCGCCCGCGATGCGGCGGAACTCGCGCTCGTACTCGAGCAGCTCGCGCACCTGGCCCTCGCGGTCGCGCGCCGTGTCGTTGATGCGGCGGATGACGTCCGACGCGAGGCGTTCGAGCGCTGGTTGCTGCGAGGAGGAACTCGCAGATGCAGATGCGGAGGGGGAAGACGAGGACGCGGGGTCGGTGTCGAGGCGACGCAGATGCGCGAGAAAGTTGTCGGTAGACGCGAGGTCCTGCGCGAGCACCTCCATCGCGTCCTGCTTTGGCTGCTTTGGCGACGCAGGCGGCGAGCCGAACGTCGGGTCCACGTTGGCGTCGTGACCAAAGTCCGGTGGCTCGGGCGGCCCATCGTCAAACGAGGCGTCCAGCTGCGGATCCGAGTCCGCGAACGACAGATTCCCGTCCTCGCCGTGTATCTGAGGCCCAGCGGGGGGATCGATGCCCTCTGCGCCCTCGTCGAATTCGATGCCGAATTCCTCTGCGAGGAGCTTGGAGCCTGCGCTCGGCTCGGGCATCATGGCCACCGCGAGCTCGTGCGCGAGAGAGAACCGGCCGTTGGCGCCATCCTCCCCGCTGTCTAGGGCGCCTGCGAGGCTGGAGGGACCGCGTAATGAGGCGACGGAGCGTCGGTTCGACGGAACCTTGCGTGGTGAAGTCAGAAAGCCGTCTTCTGTCATATTTGAGAGTAGATTTGGTCGACAAAGGGTGGTGGTGTTCTTGAGTCGGATCCTGGCGTGGATATGGGAGAATTAGACACGGTGGCGTATCCTCGAGTTCTTAGGCAAGACCGCTGAATCAAGCCAGATACTGGTAAGATTCGTTAAATGCATCACATTAGCAAAAGAAACCGACATATTTCGCGCGTGTCGGCGTTCTCTAGTCAGGCGTACCCTCGGTTTCTTAGGCAAGAGTCAAGACTGCTGAATCAAGCCAATTACTGGAAATAATCAGTCTCACCACTAATAACATTGAAAACGACGCACTTGAGCGTGATCTATGCTCCCAGATTTCCTTTCGCGCTCGTCGTAAGGATGCGACGTCCGTATTCCGAGATTATTTGATTCCACAAGTCCTAGAAATCGCCGCGAGTCAATTCCTGCGTAGGCTGCAACGAGAACGGTATCCCAACGATTTATGGGGCCGTGAATGGACGCGACTGGGCCACTTGAAGGCCGCCAGGGAACTCGTTGCGGAGGGTCGTGGATGTCTGTAAGGAGATTATGAAAGGGAGGCTGTCGGCTTTCGTTCATAACATGTACAAAATTTGACCGCCCTTGTCCCAAACTTGCAAGTTCCTTTATTGCTGTCCTTGTAAAACTGCCCCCCTTTCAACTACGAGCTGTGGTTGTTCCGGAGCGAAAGATCTTCCTGAAGGATTTTTTTTCTACTATATCCTAATCCCTCTTCTGTCTGGAACTGTGGCCGTGGATGTCTTAGATCTAGGGCTCAGGCTGAATCATCGAAACCAAGTCGGTTGAACTTCCGAAGGAGCGGCGGGCCAGAAAGTGATCTTGAAGCCTCGAGCCTTACATCGGGCAGGGGCTCAGCCATGGAATTTTGCGTCGTCCCGGAGTTTGGTGTGAAATAACATCATGCATTCAATGAATTTCATCCACGAAGCACACATTACGCCGCCCATTCAGACCCTTCCCAATGTCTTTGCCCCTGCGTAATGTCCCCGAAATCGAACAAGTACTTTCCCCAATCATCCACCCTGCCGGCGAAAAGAATCAGCCTCCCGAAGCATCCACTGCAGAAACACGGGCAACGCACTCAAGTCCCGTAGGCATATCCGTCCACGCTTGATCGATGAGATCGAGCATATACCCCATTTCGTGGCTGGCTTGCGTTGGGGTGGGATACATCTGCGTGAACGGGTCGTCCGGTAGGTCGCATGCCTCGGGCACGGACGCCAGCGTGAAAGGACCGAATTCCTTTGGCACGTCGGGTCCTGAGATTTCAGAGCCCAGTCGTGAAAGGTTTCCTTCCGAAAGATGCCCGAGTGCTGCCCGGAATCCGTACTTGGACCGCAGCTGCGAGCTTCGTCAGGGAGCGGCAGCTGGCCGACGGAAGCAAGTTCAGCCAAGATATCCCTGCGATGCAAGGCATTCAGCGTCCTCACGGCGCTTACATCTGGAAAAGCCTACCACAACAAGCCCGCACTCTGCCATCTATCCAACCGCAATGAGCGCGCCATAGCGGTCGTGTAGTCATGCACGTACCTGTTTTCACACACACGTAGAACCTCCATACACTTGTGTACAAGCGCCAACTCCCGGCTCGAATCCGACCGGAGTCCCGTCCGCCTGGCGCTCCACACCTCCAATAGCAGTATGATGCCCGAGGTAAATATTGCCGACTATAGGAACCAGGATTAGTCTGGTAGTTCTCCTCGACAAACGAAAGCCGCATACTTACCATATTGATAACCACCGGCACACGCCCCTTGCGCCGCCGCTGCACATCGACCATGTCCGCACACGCCCGAGCCGCATTTGTGCATATTTCCAGCGACGGCAGTGCCTACAAACAGACTCAATTAGTTCCCCGGATGAACGTGGACCGTGAACACGCAACGGTGGGTGCATTCTTGCGCAGCAAAGGGCGATGAAGGAAAATCCGGAGGTGATAGTACGCGCAGTGCAAGGCGACGGACTGGTCGAAAAACACCGCGTCTGCGCGCGCGGGGTCCCAGCGCACTGTCCTCGCGCGTGAGTGGTATAATTATAATACTGCAGCGGACGCACGATGTACCGGGATCTGCGCGTGCCAATTGTCCAACGCCGAGTCGAGGTCCGCGCGCGCGTACTTCTCCCATCCATCGCTCGTCACGAAGAAGCGGCTCGTTTTTTTGAGCCCGTGCTGCACATGATTTCGCGTAAGGCCATGTATTCCTCTCGAGTGGATATACTGACCAAGATCTTGAGACTAAACGCGAGGATGTTTTGCAGGCGAATGAGCGCGTTGAAGAACGCGACGGTGGAGGGCACGTCGCGTGGCTGGGCCGTCGGGTGCTCCCAATATTCATCGTCGCATTCGAGCGGGAGGTCGAGGTCGAAGCTGAGGCGATAAAACGATAACAGCATAAGCAAAGATCGCGGATTCAAAGGACGCAAAGCCTGACTCATAATACTGCACGGCGCACGGGCGGCCCATATGCCAGCTGATAGTGCGGTCCAAGTATACGAGCACCCAGTAGGCACGTTTGTATAGCTCGTGTTCGATGTATGGTCCCTCGACACAAGCAACACGCTGGTGGCATCCGATATCCTACCGCGGTCGCATCAGTTCCGCAACGTCGTATGAATAAAGCAACGAAGAATGTATACCTGAGCAAGTCGTAATCCGAGGCTCAGCGTCCATGCCTCTGGCGCAGATGAGCCATCGAGGAACTGCGCGGCTAGCTAAGATGGACTGGGAGGTAAGCGAACGGAAGCAAGTGAGCAGGTGAAGGAGGGAAGCGAATGCGTACACAATAATACTGCAAATCGTACAGCGTCGCTTGGCTAAACAAACGATTCCCCACCAGCGGGACCTGTGCCGAACGAGAGACGTCAGGGCACCGACGAAATACAATGTACGACAAACCTGGTCGAACCATTCCCACCCACACGCCAGGTCCACCCTCGTCGCGCTAGAGTCCGCTCTCCAGCGCGACCCAATTGCACTCACAAGGAGGACGGTGGCCGCAAAACCGTTGTCTCTGTGTAAAGCCTTCAGCAACACTCCCGTAGACAATGCGCATTGAAGAAAAGGCGCGGACCAATGAACACAAACCTCAGATGCAGCCGGTCTGCCATGCTTCGCTGAAACGTGGGCCGGTGCAGCAGAGGCACATATATGTTTACGTGTGTGAAATACAGCTCGACGAGCTGCGCCACACACGTCTCGGATGGAAACCTATACACAGGCGTGTGCGGCGCACTGGTCTCCAGCTGTGGGTCATGATCATGGAGTGTGAACGGACGGCGCACAATGGAATACACAGCAACCTACCGGCTTCCGCGTCCAGTATTCCAGTCGCCGGGACGGCCACGAGAGCTCTCTGTATCTAAGCTGTTCTCTATTGCTCGAATGGACAGAACCATGCATGGGCGTCGATTGCTCGGCACCTTCCTCGCTTTGAAGAGTGGATTTGAGGGCGACCGCGGCTTTGATGAGGTGGGCGCTGGAGCTCTTCCCGATGAATCGCTCGGACATCGCACCGATGGATAGGTCCTTCGAAGGCGATGAATACAGGCCGCACCAGACATGGAGAGACGCACCTGGAAGCCGATCTCGATATCCGTCACGTCTGTTCGTGGTACTAGTGGGGGCGGGGGTGCAGCGAGGCTGCGCAGTGCCGAGCGTCGAATGTACCGACACATGGGCGGATCTTCGATATCTTCTGAAATACCACTCTGCTCTGCGTTTTCCGCAGAGAGGCACAACGACAGGGTGTTGGAAGTATTTGTTACGAGCTGAGCACGCAGGTTGCGCACGAGAGCCTCCGATCGCTCGAGTCGGGCCTTCAGAGAGTCAACGTGCCTGCTGTACGTGTTTGTGGCTTGCATATGGATTGAAAATATAAGAGCGCACCTTTTGTCGACATACGAGCAGTCGACGCCGGCGTGGTTACACGCGGTACACTCTTCAAGTTTCCCGGACTTGAGAGATCCATCGCCTGCGCAATAACATGAGTCATGAGTTGTAAAATCCAGATTTCAGCTGGGATTCTTACATCGCCCTGGAAAGACAAACATCAGCACAGGAAGCAAGAGGAGAGAAACAGCGCGTCGGTGGCATTTGGCTCTCGGCATGCTGCAGTTATTGGGCAGGGAATGTTCAATTCACACAGACAGTCAGTTCACTCGCAAGTAGACCAAATTTCCGCGATAGCTTGAAGGACGACTCACTCCTCCTGCGGCGACAAAAATCACACGCGCGTTCGAATCGGCGTTTCTTTCCCCTCTGCAATTCTTGCCCGTGCTCATTGTCTTTGGAAGACATGATATAGAGCGGCTGCCGCCGGTATCCCGGATTCAGGGGCCGTGTGGAGTGGACTGAGGGTCAACGGTGTCGAAGTAAGAAGTGAGAAAAGGTCTTGCACGCCGCGGTAGGAGGAAAGGCGATCGATCATGGAGTCTGGACAGCGACGGGCACCTTCAAGTTCTGCTGTCTAGAGAAGGTGCAGGACGAGAGAAGGCAGCGAGGCAGAGGTCAAGATTTGCCAGGCCTTTGAGGATTGGAGGATCCGATGTCACGGTGGATTCAGAGCGCGCGTGTCGTATGGCGTCTGGATCGATCCACGCTGAGCGCTGAGCGCTGATGCAGCGGTGAGGAGTTGACTCAATACAGAGAATGAAGTTGGGGGTTCTTATTCAAGCAGTTGTGGTTGTGCAAGCGGAACCAATTATCAGATTCCAGCAAGATTCCAGAAGCCCAGGATAACTTCCACTCAATGCATCCACCGAGCTCCACCAAGTCCGTCCAAAGTTAAATAAAAGTACATGTACAAACTACCGGCAAAAAAACGGTGCTGGTACAGAATATCGTATCTGCGCAGGCGAGCATCGTACGCATGTATCTACTGACGCTACGAAATGAAGTAAGGTAAGTCGGCGCCAAGCGGCCCGGGGGCGGGCGTGAACGTTAACGTGATGTGAGTCGGCGTGAAGAGTGAAGGATAAACAAGAGGTTGCAACGGTGTAAGCGATAAAGTTATGCTGAGGGATGGCAAGGGCAAGGCGAAGCAAGGGGGCAAGGGAGCAAGGGGAGAGCAAATGCAAAAGCGAATTTGATTTGTGAGCTGGAGGTGTGTGGGTGCAGTGGGTGCGATGTAACGAGGTGACGAATGGGCGTCTGTCTGGAGAGACTAGTGGGTGCGATGGTTTGAAAGCAAAAGATGCAGGGTGTGCAGGGTGCGCGGTGCACAGTGGGCAGAGCGAATACGAAAACGGTCGGCGCTGAGGCCTAGCGCTGAGGAGGGAGGACTCGGAGGACAGGAACGACTTCAAACAAGCTCCGAGTTCCGCGGGTCATACACCGACGGGAACTCGCTGTCGTACGCCAGCCGCGACCCCCCGCACGCGTTCTCCGGGTCGTACACAAGAGACGTCCGCCCCCCAGGCGACGCCGCGAACGCGCGCGCGCCGGGGGAAGAAGGCAACGGCGCCGGCTCGTCCATCGACGTGGGCCGCGAATCCGCGAGCGCGGGCTCGTCCTGCCAATGCAGCGGGCTCTCGCTCTCAAACGGCGAGTCCGCGAACACAGAATGCCCGTCGTCCGTCCCGCGCGCGTTCGCGTACCGCAACGAGGGCGCCGGCACAGGCGCGTGCCCGTCGTCCGCAAAATCAGAGTCCGCGTGCCCCACCGTCGTCGCCGGCGCGCTCGGAAGCGTGTAGCTCGACGCATGGCTCGCCAACGTCGTGCCGCCGATGAACTGCGGCGCGCGCGCGGGGACGACGATCGGCTCGGGGCTGGGCGCGGCAAGGTCGAAGGGGACGGCCATGTCGCCGCGCGACGCCGCGTCGAGGCGGCTCCACGCGCCCGGGCGCTCGCTCATGTCCGCGACACCGTCCGCGGCTGACTGCGCACGGGCGCGGCGGCGCTTGTATATGACTCCGGCGCCGATGAGGAGGAGCACGAGGAGGAGGGGGATGAGG
The DNA here is from genome assembly GCA_029449255.1 of Mycena polygramma. Lineage (NCBI taxonomy): Eukaryota > Fungi > Basidiomycota > Agaricomycetes > Agaricales > Mycenaceae > Mycena > Mycena polygramma. Next base: position 146,270 of record JARKID010000077.1, on the reverse strand, counting down.
ATTGCTGGGATGAGCTTTGAGTTGGAGGAGGAGGAGGAGACAGAAGCAGCCGCAGTGGAGGAGGCCGTAGGGTCGAATGTTATGGTGGACATGACCGACTGGGACACGGACCCCGATCCGGTGCCTGTAGAGAGGTCGGCAGGGATGGTCGGGCTAGAGGGGGATGAGGAGGGGGAGCCGCTTTTCTTTGTAGAGGAAGGTGAAGAGACAAGAACAGGTGTCGACTTGGACGACGTCGTCGGTGTCGCTGCCTCTGTTTGGGGAGTAGTCGTAGGCGAGGTCGTCGGTGTCTCTGTCGGTGTCTGTACCGGTGTCTCTGTAGTGGGGGGCGCTGGCGCGGCAGTTCTGCAGATACCGAATCAGAATAAAGTCGAAAATCCAGTAAACAAGTCTAACGTAGGAGGCGGCGCAGCGGCCTGCGTCGTCGTAGGTGGATTTGTCGTTGTGACGGGATTGCCGCCATTGCCGCCACCACCATTTCCGCCAACGGGATTACCACCGCCATTGCCGCCAATGGGACTACCGCCATTGCCATTGCCGCCGGCAGGATTACCGCCAACGGGATTGCCGCCGCCATTGCCGCCGAAGGGATTACCCCCGCCATTGCCACCAACAGGATTACGGCCGTTATTTCCACCGCCATTGCCGCCAAAAGGATTGCCGCCGCCGCCATTGCCGCCGGCGGGATTACGGCCGTCGTTGCTGCCGCCGTTGTGATTTCTGGGCGTGCGGACCGACACCGGGAAGCCAAAGACGGGGGACATCTGGTCCGGGATGGGGGCAGCCGATGAAAGAGTGATTAAGGTCAGTAGGAGGACCAAAGATAGTCGGAATTGAAAGAGTGCAAGGCGGGCATGGCCCATATCCATCACGGTTGCGGCACTCCTGAGACCTTGGGCTGCACAAGAGCAAAGCGTCAACAAAAAATGCGCACGGAGAGGCAGGAACGACGCACGGAGGAGGTCCTGGGTGAGGCGGTCGGGGAGAAGATGAGGGAGAGCGTCTGACCAAATTCTTTTATGGATCAAAGCCCCATCGCCCGGTTAGTTGTCGAACTGTTAGGCGCGATATTTAGCTTAACTTCTTGATCTCGTCCAGGTTGGGCATGTTCATTGTCGTCCCCTTCATCCCCCCAAGACTCTGAGATATGCGGTCTTGAGAGGCACCCCCTTTCAATCCTTTGAGGAGCTCTTTCTTGCATTGCAAAATTCGCGTTCGTGCCGATTCTGTGCCGGTCCAGGAACTATCATCCCTGCCAGTGCCAGTGCCAGTTGGCTGTACCTGTCGGACCTACCGTCACCATTGCCGTTTCTCACTTGGAATTTGGGTTTCCTGAAGCCTTCGGTGTTAATAGCAAGCAGCCAGGAGCAAGCGCGGAGGAGCGGGTCCTGAAGGAGAAATATTTGCGGTGCGTACAACACGTATCAACAAGCCCGATAGTACGGACATACGTCCACCGACGACCGACGAACCTTGGACAAGTTGGCGAGAGAGTCGTAGCCAGCAACTATGCATCTCCTCCAACTGCTCGAACAGCGGCTTAAGCCCTGAGCAAGCCCGGGTTCAAAAATGCGTATGACTGGCAGAAATACGATTGCAGTGCTGTCACCACCTTTGACTGACAGTGATCAAAGTCATTGACCGCAGTCTGACCGCCAGGTAGCAGTGCAGGATCCCCTCATTTTTGTACGCCCACCACCATCTCTGCTGCCTCTCAAACCTCTGCGCTGGATTTCTTGCTTATGGGGGAAACGTTCAAACTCGTGGTGGTTGGAGACATCGCTGTGGGCAAGGTGCGCCGACTCGACTACAGCGGCGTCAAGCCACTCATATTCTTTCTCCCCAGACTTGCCTGCTCATCTCACGTACCACCAACAAATTCCCCGACTTCGTGCCGACCGTACGTCAACACACACCCCTCTTGCTGTTGGACGACGCACCGACTCGGTCTTCTAGGTCTTCGACAACTGGGCGGTGACTGTAATGGTCGACAAGAAGCCCTACTCCCTGGGATTCTGGGATACCTGTGGTTCGTGTCCCCACCTATTTCCTTTTACATCTTGACGCCCGCTGTCTTCCAGCTAAGGAGGAACACGACCGCCTCCGCCCGCTCACGTACCCGCAAACGGACGTGTTCCTCGTCTGCTTCGACGTGACATCCCCTCCGTCATTCGCGAGCGTCAAGACGAAGTGGTTCCCGGAAGTGCACTTCCACTGCCCCCACGTGCCGTGCCTCCTCGTCGGGACGCAGATTGATCTCAGGGACGACGCGCAGATGGTAGAGAAGCTGGCGGGGAAGGGCCAACAACAGTCGGTCACGGCCGCGCAGGGGGAGCGGCTCGCGCGTGAAATGGGTGCGGTTAGATATGTGGAGTGTTCGGCGCGGACGCACGAGGGGGTGAAGAGCGTTTTCGACGAGGTGCGCCCGGGCGCAATTGCGCTATTTTCCGTGCTGACAGTCTTGCCTTCACTGCAGGCCGTCTTCGCGGCCATGCTGCCGCGGCCCCTGCTTGTGCATCCACGACTCGGAAAGTGTATTGTCGTCTAGACTGAAAATATAGTGACTATTGAGTCAATGACACTGGTGTCGCATGAGATCGAGTAATCTAGCACGTACCCCAAAGTCCGTCACGAAAGGCGTCCAAAACACTGTGCCGATGCCTGCGACAAGCTCAATACGCCATTTTTTTTCTCAAGTTGCAGTGGACATTACATGATTTTTCGGACCCAAGGAAGACCAGCCCAGCGCCAAACGAAACCCAAGTCCGTCGGAGTTTTATTGAGTGTCATGAAACTTCATAGCTGAACGCGCTAGCGCTGAACTCCGATCTGTTCTGTATTTCACACAACCTGAAAAAATTCCACGATCCTCATGAGATTCATACGAGTCACCTAATTCTGCGTACTTGCTACCGCCTCACCTATAGGTTGAGGTAGTGGTCCATTCACAAACCGCGTGGTATTCCTGTGCTATGATTGGACAAATATCTCCATTCGGCAATGAGGACCTCAACAGTCGCAGTCAGCGTTCGTCCAAAAAAACATACCTCCAGTCTCCTTCCCTCACCACGTCGTCCCCGCCTCGCAAATGTCTGATCCCGAGGACTCTTGCACCTCCATAAGAAAACCCGACACATACCTGCAGCTCCGGATTGCCTCGGTATTTATCGTCCTCGTGTGCGCAACGACTGGGACCTTGTTCCCCGTGCTAGCACGACGCTCAAAGTGGCTACACGTTCCAAAATCCGTCTTCGAGTGCGTTCAGAGGTACTAATTAGGGCATACCCTGATCTCGAATCGTTAGCTTCGCCAAATACTTCGGATCGGGCGTCATCGTAAGCATTTGCCACACCGTAGAAAATCTCGATTAACCGTGTTGTCCTCGCTTCTTTTTTGTACAGATTGGAACTGCGTTTATACACCTATTATCACCAGGACTTGAGGAGCTATCGTCTCCGTGTCTGGCACCAGGGTGGTCAGAATACGTGCGTCTTATCGCCGCACAAAGAAAAACGGGTACTTACCCCGAATTAGCCATATGCACTGGCGCTCTGCCTCCTCAGCATTTTCTCGATATTTATTCTGGAGCTGGTGGCGTTCCGATGGGGGACATCGAAACTGCAGAAGCTCGGGCTGCGCCACGGCAAGTGCTTCTGTGACTTGGCGGATGAATGAAGTATTAAATTCTCGCCTGCAGATCCACACGGCCATTTCACGGGCTCGCACGCCGCGCACGGGCCCGAGGGCACACAGACGCCGCCGAAAGAGACCACCGACCTCGAGGAGCAGCGGCCAGACCCGCACCACCACCATGACCACCACCACCACCACGGCGAGCTGACGCACATGGACGACTCGGCGAGCGCGCAGATAGTCGGGATCGCGATCCTGGAATTCGGCGTGCTGCTGCACAGCGTCCTCATAGGACTGACCCTCGCCGTCGATCAAGGATTCAAAATCCTCTTCGTCGTCATCGTCTTTCACCGTGCGTTCCCTTTGGCTAGATATTAAGATTAGGATGAAGCGCTGACGGAGTCGTGCAGAAACATTCGAGGGCCTAGGGCTTGGCTCGCGGCTCGCCTTCATCAAGCTCCCGCCGCAATACAACTACGTGCCCGTGCTCGCCGCGATCGTCTACGGGCTGAGCACGCCCGTAGGCATCGCCGTCGGGCTCGGGCTGCGCAGCTCGTACAACCCCGGCAGCGCGACCGCGTCCATCGTCAGCGGTGTCCTCGACTCGCTGAGCGCGGGCATCCTCATCTACACCGGGCTCGTCGAGGTCTGTCTTCCCGCATCATCTTTCTTCCCTATAGCCAATGCTAACGGCACGGCGCGCAGCTCCTGGCGCACGAGTTCCTGTTCAACAAGGAGATGATGAACAGCTCGAACGGGCGGCTGGTGTACGCGCTCGGGACGATGCTGCTGGGGTGCGGCGTCATGGCGCTGCTCGGCAAGTGGGCGTAGCGCGGGCGCCGCGCCTTAATGTGTACGATATCGATACCGGAGGACTGACTGCTGTACATCTTGCTTTCGTATTTTTATTCTCATCTTTTCGCATATATCAGTTTATCTAGCTATAGCACATATCCCTAGAGTATAGTCGGCGCGCAATGCAATGTAACTTGTTTTTCTGGGTATCTTGGTCTCCGGGCTCCCATTCAGCGTCTCGTCGCGGTCGCGACTGTCGCGAAGGACACGCTGCCTTCGATTTCAGCATATACTCGATAGTCCGTCGTCCCCGTGTGCTACCAGCTTCAAATTTCCCCGAGACGAGGCTGCGGTCCCGAAGTTGTATAGAGTATTATAAAGTCCTATAGTAACTCTACATAAAAGTGCGGTGCACATCCTCCAAGCGAGGCATCGGGAACGTGAAGGGTCGTAAATACGCGAGTAAAGTCCTGGTATGCACAGTGCAGCAAAAGATACGTTGTGGAGATATCATTCCAAGTGGGGCGCGACCGTCGGGGTGCGGGCGTCGTACGCCGGCGGGGGCTGCGAGTAGCGGCCGTCGTCGTACGCGAGGTAGTGCGAGCTGCGCGGGGCGTACTCCGACAGCCCCGCTTCGCGGCGTTTCTCCGATCGCGCGTCGGTCGCGGTCGTCGCGGAGCCGGAGAGGGAGGGGGAGACGGAGCTCATGGACGTGGGGCGCGACTCCGCGAGCGCGGGCTCGGCCTCCCAGTGCAGCGTCCACTCGGACGCGAACGACGCGGGGCCGAAGATGGACGCGTGGACGTGCCCGAGGAGCGTGTGCCCGTCGTCTGTGGGCGCACCGCCGGGCGCGCACTCCGCTTCCGAGTGTCCATCGTCCGTGGGGGCTTGCTGATCAGTGTCATTCGAACCGACGTGCGCCTGGCTGGACGAGTGACTCGGAAGGGTGGGGTGGGGCGTCTGGAGGGAGGCGGCGCTCGTGAGGTCGAGCGTCGGCGGGGGGAACGTCAGGGGCGGCGGGGCCACGAAGCCCCACGGCTTCTCCGTGTCGAAGCGCGTCCATGCACCGTCTCCGTTGTCCGTCTCACGCATCGGGGTGACGGGCCGCAGGATCATCAGCTGCTTGGCGCGGTCGCGGCGGCGTTTGTACGCGATGCCGGCGGCGAGGACGAGGAGGAGGGCCACGGCGGGAATAACGACGCCCAAGACGATGCCTGCTTGGTTGTGGCTGGAAGGGGGGATGGGGACGACGCCTGCGGATGAGGTGGAGGCGATACCGTCGGATGTCGGCGTCGATGACACGAGCAGGGGCCCCGCTGTCGAGGTGTCTGTGGACAGGTCGGCCAGGATAGGCGGCGTGGTGGCAGACGCCTCCTTTGTCAAGCTGGTAACCGAGGACGCACCCTCGGTCTGCGACGAGGTTGACACTGCCGTGTGCGACGAGGTGGGTGCTGTAGTGTGCGACGACGGGCTGACTGTCGTATGCAGGACCACGTCCGTTGTCGGCGTCGTAGTCGCATGCGATGTCGGCGACGCCTGTTGGCGAGTTCTACAAAAGAAATAACCATTCAAAGTCTGACCCGGGAGGAATTCAAGTATACGCACGTAGTCGAAGTTGAAGACGCGAGCGTCGTCGTCTCCGTCTGAGCAGGCGTCCGGATTGGGGTCACAGGCCTCCCGCCATTGGCGTGACCATTGTCGTTGCCAGTGTCGATAGTTATCGGCAGACCGAGGAGAGTGAGGGTGTAGTCCGGTGTCGGGGCGGCCCAGGAAAGAGCGAGTTGGGTCAGCAGGAGGACCAGGAAAATGAATGGAAGGCGGGCATGGCCCATGTTAGCGAGTCGGCACCCAGACTGGGCTCTTGAAACCTCTGGCTGCGATAAAGGTGTTAGTGTTCTACGCTGCGCTGGGGGACGATACGCATACGCACAGTGAGGTTCGAAGACAAGGAGGGATCTGGGAGATGCGGAGAAAAAGAGTTCGCAAGGCGACCTTGTGGAGATCATCATCGTTCGGCTACCGGTAATTCTGAAAGGATGTCCTCAGGACGAGCTGCACAGCAATCTTGTGATATCCCAGTCGGTGCATGCTCCAGAATATCTGGCTTGAGCTTGAGTTTGCGAAGAGTCGCGGAGCGCATTCGTCTGCAGCGGCGCCGACAAATCATTTGCCTCCGAGAGACCCAAGAAATTGACGGGAAGATCTTCACATGTTCGTTGTCATTGTGTGCATGGTGCTTCAGACGAGGTCTCAACTCAGAAAACGCGTCCATATCAAGTCCGTATTGTTTCGCTAGGCCTGTCCCTTGAGCTTTGTGCTGGGGCGGCCTCGAGATATTTTCCTGGGCCGAACTTGATTTGATCAAGTATCCTGAGTTCACGAAGGTCTGCCTCCAAGCTCCAAGAGCCCAAGTCCATATGCATACGCCTTCAAATGGATCCAATCTGCAGTCCAGAGACGGAATTCGTGGTGAGCGTTGGGTGAGCGTACAAAAGCGTACAAAAGCGACAAAGTTTGGTTGCAGCCTTGATTTGTTTGGCTGCACCTTCCCCCTAGTACTCATTGCTTCCTCATCCTTCCAACTTGCTAAGCTGCTTCCAATCTTAACCTGCCATGGGTGTCACGGCCGTCCAGAGGAAAGCTGTCGAGGAGGTCCTCGCCATCTCTCCGCGGCCACTGGTTCTCCTCGTAACGGCAGCTTGCAGGGATGTTTCTGGAACTTACGGGACCGCGACGACTGGCCGGAGCAAGGCCGGAGTACATACTGCGAAGCCATTCCTGAGCCGCGTTGTCTGAACAATATTCAAACTATGCTTGAGAAGAGCTCAATAAAGACCCTTTGGACGCGAACACGGATCTCTTCTGGGTTTTCTTCAAGGCGCCAGGAACACGTCACAATTGCACGCAAGAGTGTTAATGGGAATGGGAACAGTATGGCAGAGGGGAGACGGATGATGATGTGCCAGCGCAGTGAGTGGAGCCCGATTCAAGGGTAGAGAAGGAGGCTGACGGGGATGGAGACGCGGAGATGAGTGGTGACCAACCTGCGTCGCAGGTTGGCCACAGGTCCCGCGAAGCGGCGGAAGTAGAACTCACAGGGGCGGTACATTAATGCGTCGGAGAGGATTCTTTGGAGGTGGCGTGAATTGATTTTTTCCGGTGATTGATCTCCCCCATGGCATTGCGCTCAGTTTCTTGTCTGCGGCATGCGCAAGTCCGACGTTAAGAAGCGTCCTTGTCATTCCTCTTCAAGATTCAATGTCTTTCGTTCACGTCCCATATATTGCGTGTACGTCGATGGCGACCGATGGGGTTATCACGCCATTTCGATTCCTTTGGCGTTCGCCTCGAACCACCACCACGATGGACCCACTCCCCCAGGAACTAATCGAAGCGATCGTAAACGAGCTCGACGACTCTTCGTTGTATCCATTCTGTCTGTTGTCTTCATTCTGCGTCGGCCCCAGCCAGGCGCGGATATTTCGGTCTCTGCAAATACGCGTCGAGGGACCATCCAGCACCAGTCGTGTCAAGGACCACAGACCCATGTCTCCATGGCAAGCGGAGCGCCTCTTCTCCGCCTCGCCGCACCTCGCGTTGTACGTCCACCGCCTGTGGCTGGACATCCCGCCGCCCAAGCGGCCTCTCAATCCGCGGGTCGTGCACATCCCCGCCCGACCGACAGACTGCTACCCGCCGCTTCAGAAAATTCTGCCTGCGTTCACCCGGGTGCGGCGACTGCTCGTGAGCGCTCCTGCAGATAGGCGGTGGGCGGATCTCCCTGGGGCACTGAAAGACGCCATTCATACAATTGTATCGCTAGCCTCTCTCAATGAGCTTCATTTTCGCTTACTGAGCATCCCGGCAACGCTCATAACCTCCGTGGCTGCGTGCGTCCCGGCGCTGACACTCACCAGTGTGGTGATCGAGGACATCGAGCTGCATACAGCTCCACCTATACAAGCTCAAGCGCTTCGCGAACTTACTATACAAAATACCTCGAAAGCAATGTCGGATTTCCTGGGAGCTCCTGGCGTCATTCCCTCCCTGCCGGAGTTATCCATCCAATATCCTGCGGAGTGGGCGCATGTTTTCAAGATCATACAAGGGCGTGCGGCGACGCTCAAGCGCCTCCGCTTTCGCCTAAATCGTGCGTCCCCGCCTTGGCATGCTGCAATAATGTTCTTACCAGTGTGATCAGGGCGGTTCGGTGACGCGCTCCTCGTCCCTTGCCTCAGCGCCTTACGTGTCCTGGAGCTGGAGACATCCATCGGCGACCCGCCCTACCGCCTCCCAGATACATTCATCGCCCTTCTCTCGCAGATCCCAAATGCGATGCCGCGCCTCGAGCACGCGGTCATCCGTGCGACCGTCTCCGTCTTCGTGCGGCGCAGCCGATTCGACCTTTTGGCGTTGGGCGAGCCGGAGGGTGTCAACGACGTCGCATGGACACACAGCGGGCTGCTGGATCTAGGAAGCCGTGCCGCTGCGCACTGCCAGCTGTGCTTCCAGGATTTCCCTCCCTTCGATCTCTCGGAGGAGCTGTGGGAGCTGCGCGCGGCGGTGTATCGCGAGTTTGTGCGCTGTATGAGGGAGCTGATGCCCGCTGTGCGCGACCGCGGGGGACTATCGTTCTCGCAGACGCGGATATATCTCGGACCACTCTCTGTCAAAGGTTCTTTGGGTGGTCCCATATTGAAGGATTTAGAGCGAGGGTGATTGCCACCAGCGTTTTCGCGACAGGACTCTCAAGACTACTGCACCGCGGAGTCCTTCTCGCGTGAAGTGCGTGATCCAATTCCATCTGCAGACATCTCTCGGATGTGTGGACAACAAAACGTAGCAAGTGATAGATATGTTATCGCTGGTGTCCTTAACCTTCGAGCCGCATTGCCTGCGACTGCCACAACCGAGCGTCCGCGGTAGCAAACTTTCGCCACGAGGCTGCAGCTTCCGATCCATGACATTCTGGGGGGTCATCCAGCCTGGTCCGACCCAGCGCAGAATACACCCAGAGCCAATAAATCCCTTTGATCATTCAAAAATTACTGCACAATACGGCTCAGAAGTGTATACTCCTCCTGCCCGTCCTGCGACACGAGCGGGATAGGCCGAGTATTCACGCGCAGGGACAAGAGGTCCGGGCGGGAGCTGCTACCGTGGTCAGAATCCTTGCGCCAGGAGAGTAGGAAAAACGCACTAATGGCCAACCGGGTCTGCAGTGAGCTTCGCCTGGTTGATCGCCTCCAGGTCGATGTCGGCGTATATTATGGCCTCTTGGTTTGGGGGAATCGTCGGGGTGATTTGGGTCCCGTCCGGAGCGTAGATTGCCGCGAATCCGCCGCCGTGCTAGACACAATTAAATCACGCTCAGAACAGAGCGAAGAGAGGCTTACGGGCATTTCCCAGAACGGCGCGCCCTTGACGCTGCGAAGGTAGTCAAATAAATGCAACAGGGTTTGGACAAGATAACGAGACGCACCCGCACAGCTCAGCGTTCTCCGGACTGAGGAAGGCCGTGCTCGCGATGACGAACATCTGGCCTTCTAGCGCGGCGAATTTGCACTGGAGGACTTGTGCATCGGACGAGAATTGCGGCGGCGCGCCCTCGCACACGGCCCCGCAGTACGGCCAGCTGGCGATGTGGATCTGCACACCCAAGCTGTAGTGGTGGAAGCGCAGCAATGGCTGCAAGTGCTCCCTGTCGCGGGATTAATAGGGGTAGATGTGCAGAAAAACGGCAATCGCACCAGCAGTTTAATGCACCGACCACCACACCGCCCGGCCCCTTGACGGCGCTCTGGAGAGAGTCGGCGGGACCGTCTCCCCAAATCGTGCGCTCGTGTCCCGTTGCCTGAAGTATGTCAGTGCCGAGCTCCTGATGGACAGCGCAAGTTACCTTCAGCTTGCGACGGTACAGAACGACGACGCCATCCGGGTTGATGATGACCTGAGTAGCGTACATGCTCGCCCGGTCCAGCTCACAGAATCCGAGAACGACCCTGGAAGACTTAAATGGCCTGCTACCAAAGTATCAAATCCACTCACCAGATTCCGACCTCCTTCGTCGCCGCCAGGATCTCTTTGAATTCCGCGGACTGTACCGAGAGACAGTTCTTCTGGAACTTTGTCAGGAAGGGTGGATTGAAAGGCTGCGCCCAGATGGCCATGGGATAGCCGGGAATGAAGGACTCGGGGAATCCAACGAGCTCGGCGCCATTGGAGGCAGCCTCTTTGATGAGCGAGATGGTCTTTGCGACCCCCCCTTTGAGGTCCCACCACACGGGCTCGGATTGAATGGCGGCAACTCTGGACCTGGTTAGTAGTGAATCCAGAAACAGGCACCGTTGACGACAAACTTCATGGCGGGGGCTTGACGGGGCAGACAACTCTCAACTTTAAGGTTCGGGATAACAAAGCGTGTCGTTCAGCGCTGTTATCTACTCGGCTCCAGAAAGGCATAAGTAGCTGATAGCGATCCACTTGAGCCTCCGATTCGGGTATGAAACAATCAATCTGCGGGAAGCAAAGGGGAATCGCAATTAATATTGTTCAACTGCGACCACTCAAGCTTCCACGTCGCCATTGGGTCTGAAGGAGAGGTTGTACTCTGGCCGCAGCGTATGTGTGGTGGTGCCTGGTGCAGTGGTGGTTCAGACTTAGAGCGACGCCGTAAGGCTCGGATATCACCGAGTTGATCTCAACAACGTGTCAGTTCTCAGCTCACCTTACTTAGACTATTAGGCTTGAGCTTCAAGTTTGCGTCCAACAAAGTGCTTACGGTTTGTTTGCTCTTTTTCTTTCTTCGCCCAAGGAGGGTGGTCTACCTTGAAATAGCGCGAAATGCTCACATGATCTCCGAGTCAGCCAAGGAACTTAAGAAGTTACGGACCGCACTTCTCCCAAGAATCCAATGCTCCTTCAAGTTTGCACGTCCCCGATTTTGGATCGTCTGCGACACTTTAATTGTCGATGTCCGGGTTAACCTTTTGCTGTCCCGGACCGCACTCATCATCTCCCGCCGGCGGAGGCTCGCTATCAGCGAATAAACATTGCCGACGAACATTGCACAAGTCCCGTGGACCATCAGGCCATATGGTTGCTGCCGTCGTACAGCCCTCTTCATACCACGGGATCGATTCCTGAGCAGTCGGCATCGACGCTACGTAAGTTATACTGGTATAGAGTCGCGTCAGTGTCTCAGTCGGGGTATAAGTAGCCTGCTGGCCAGCTGCGATGCCTTCTTCCCCTTTCCAAAATGAAAGCCTTGGGTGTCGTCTTCTCTGCGGCCGTTATCGCGTCGACGGCCGCCCAAGACCCTGCGCAGTTTGTCAATCCATTCATTGGCACCACGAATGGCGGCCACGTCTTCTCGGGTGCGACTCTCCCTTGGGGCTCCGTCAAAGCCGGTGCGGATAGTCTTTCTGGCGATAATCAGGCCGGATATGTGAGCGACGGGTCGAATATCACCGGTATCTCCCAGCTGTGAGCAGTCTCCGTTTGATCGGCGAAACTTCTACTCAACAAGCCAGACACGATGATGGTACTGGGGGCGGGGCGTCGCTGGGAAATTTCCCCTTTCTCCCTCTCACAAACTCGGAATGCGCCAATAGTGATCTTACGAAGTGCACGGTGGATAATACCGGGAGGGCGATCGGTCATGGTGACCCTACTGCATCGCCCGGTTATTGTGCGTGTTTTGCGTGGTTGTCTCGCGCATTTCCTCAGTGATCACAGTTGGCATTCCGCTGAACAACGGAGTTCTGGCGGAGGTTACTGCCACTCAGCATGTTGCTTCACATCGGTTCACGTACCCAACTGGCACGGATCAGCTCCTTTTCTTGCTCGACGCGACCAGGGGTGAGTGCCCCATGATATAGTCCTGGCAACATGACTCGAATTCCTTGGTAGATTTATCTGGAAGCTATCGGGGAGGCGGGAGAGTCACTGTATCTCCGAATCCAGCTACAAACGGGACGCGCGTTACGGGGAGCGGGACGTTTGGACCGTCGTTTGGTGAAGGCTCGTACCAGGTTTATTTCTGTTTCGACGCTGCGAGCAGCTTCGTGCAAGCGAAATACTACCAAACCACCGCGGGCAGTCTCGCATACACCGATCTCAATAGTACGGGTACATTCGATGTGGAGGTCGGAAACAACAATCCGGCGGGCGTTCTCATGGGATTTACTCCGGCTCCTGCGACGCCAGAAACGCTGGCCGTCAGGATGGGCGTCTCGTGGACAAGCACTGCGAAAGCATGCGCATACGCGGAGCAGGAGGTACCTGACATTTCGGCATTCGATGCAATTCACACTGCGGCCAGGTATATCCCCTAGTTGGTTCATGAACCTCCGAGTTGACTCATCATTCACAGGGCAAAATGGAACGAGGTTCTCGGAACTGTTCAGGTGGACACAACCGGCGTGAGCAACGATACCCAGGAACTCTTCTGGTCGTCGCTCTATCGAACCTACATCTCCCCTACAAACATCACTGGGGACAACCCGCTCTGGGAGTCAAACGAACCGTACTGGGACAGTTTCTACTGTATCTGGTATTTATTCATCATTTCCTGTTCATGGGTGGATCTAATCCCTTACCATAGGGACTCGTTCCGCGTCGTCCATCCTCTATATGCCATCACGGCACCCACCGCGCAGGCGGAGGTCGTCCGGGCTCTCATCGACATCTACCGCAACACAGGCTGGCTCCCTGACTGCCGGATGTCTCTGGACAAGGGCTTCACACAAGGCGGCTCCAACGCCGATTCGCTTCTTTCGGATTCCTACGTGAAAGGCATCGAGGCCGGGATTGACTGGGAAACGGGACTGGAGGCCATGATCAAGGACGCGACCGTCGAGGGCGACTTCTCTGTTCAGGGTAGAGGCGGCATCGCTGCTCGCGCAAAGCTCGGCTTTGTTCCCGTGGGCGATACTTCGGACAACCCTCCCAACGAGGGACCGAACACCAGGTACGCTTTGTACTGTAATTTGTATCTGAATAACAATTCTTAACGATATTAGGAGCGCGTCCCGACTGCTGGAATACGCATACAACGATTTTGGTATCGGGCTCGTGGCAAAGGGCCTCGGCAAGACCACCGACATGGAGCATTACTACAACAAATCCGGCGACTGGGTCAACATTTGGAACCCGGACGCCGCGAACAGCGGCTTCAAGGGATTTATCCAGCCCCGAAATGCGAACGGGTCGTGGTACTTTGATCCCCGGTACGACCTCAACAACGTCTTTCGGCCGGACCACTGCAGCCCAGTGTTCGGACATACTGATTGCTTCCTGGTCGGTGTTGATTTTTGTGTATTCAGATACTGGGCTGACGACGATTGACGTAGAATTCGGACGGCGGAGAGTTTTACGAAGCGTCGTCCTGGGAATACAGCTGGTTTGTCCCGCAAGACATGGCCAAGCTGGTTACAACGGTTGGCGGTCCTGCCACATTTAGGTTGGTTCGATCAAGATAGTAAAATTTGTGCAGTTTTTTACGAGCTGATTTACAGCTCGCGTTTGGACGCCTTCTTCGCAGATGGTTTCCATGTGAGTCCAACAAATGGTTTTAATACGCTATTAACTCGTGGTATCTGTAGGATATTGGCGATGAACCCGGTTTCCGTAAGTTGTCAATAAGAGTTTGGTGCATTATTAACTGAGGCATGCCCAGTGCCGACGTATCTGTACAACTATGTCGGCCAACCCACGAAAACTGTCGACAGAGTAGATGCCGTTCTCACGCAGTACTACAACACGTCGTAGGTCGTTTGCCTCCCGAACTGCGAGAACGCGTTTGACACAATCTATATGCAAGCCTGAATGGGCTTCCAGGGAATGACGATTCAGGCGCCATGGGTGCATACGTCGTCTGGAGCCATCTCGGTACGCGCCGCTCTTGTTCGCGATATTTTCAACCAATCTGGCTCGCAGGATTCTTCCCGGTCGCCGGGCAAGATACATATCTGCTCAATCGCCCGTACTTCCCTAAGACGACTATCCGCAACGAAGCTACCGGCGCCGTCGCGACGATTATCGCGTCAGGGCTGAGTGCAGAGAACAAGTACATCCAGTCGGCAACTCTCGACGGAAAACCTTATACCGAAAACTGGATATCACATCAATTATTCACGAGTGGAGGGACGTTGGAATTCGTTATGGGCTCCAGCAAAAACAGTACCTGGGGAACGGGGAACGCGGATTTGCCGATGAGCTTGAGCACGGGAGGTTTTAGATAATGTATATCTATGCTCGTACTTGACTCGAGGACAATGTCCGGTACATATGGGAGCTAGTTTGAGAGTTGGAACCAGCGATTAATATCTAGAAAACCGTAGGTGTGGCGGTACCAGTGTCTTGTCATCGTGGTCGACTGTGAGAGTAAGTTTAACATCTGACCCTTCCTGTCGCAAGGGCTCAAACCGCCCCTCCATTTGCAGAGAGAAGTGATCGTCAGGCACAGTTATAGAGCGCAGCTGACCACCTCGCCACCGGGATGTCACCATGTCCACGAGCGCATCTTCCGAGTCGCTAGAAACCGAAAGGAAGTTCGACAGCTGCAGGCGTTCGCCGCAGATGAGAGTCAGAGAGCTCAAAGCGAGACCAATGTCGGTAGGCTCATTTCGCAGTGTGAGGACACCCGACATGTCATCGATAGAGGATCGCCGAACGGATACACTGATGTCTGTGATTGTTGGAACACATCTGAGTACGCCGGATACATCGGTGACCGAAGCGGGGAAAAGTAAGACGAGTTTTTGGAGTCGGTAGGGCCTTCGCCTCTTGAACAGCGAGGACAGATGGTCGGATGCACTGCAGCAATATAATTCCTCAAGCTGAGGAGTGTCCAGACAGTCCAACAGGTTCGATCTCGACATCGAGAGGCGACGGAGGTGCGGCAAGGTGACCAATGTAGTCGGAGGCATGGATATATCGTCTACATCCAAGAGACACTCCACAAGGCTCGAGGCCAAGCGGAGAATATTGAGGTGATTGTCCCAGGTATTCCGCCCAGCATATCGCAGAAGCTGGGAGAAAGGCAGTGTCTGGTTTACTGGCACTCCCCACTGATGATCCAGATTGAGTGACGCCTCTCGTAGATTAGGAGCGAACTCGAAAATATCCAAGGAGCCCTCGAATTCTTCATCCCCTCTGTGAAACACCACCTGCAGCTTGCGCAAAAGCGGGAGATTCCCGCGAACAGCTGTCAAGCCGGCGGATAATGATAGTGGACCATCGATTCGAATTTTTTCCCATCGAGCACAATGATTGGCGAGTTTATGCAGTAGACCTGATTCCCGCTCCGTGCAAATGCGGTCGAAGCTGGAAGTAAATACAACGTCGAGGGGCAGATGTCCTGATCGTTGTAGCTGGGTTTCGAGTCGAAATTCAGTCATGGTTTTCGACTCCACCAGTCTTTCGCGGAAGTCGAGGTTGATAAATGCCCAAAGGACGGGCTGGGTGCAGACAATGGTCCGCCACCGGAGGCAGACCTGACTGATGATCCAGAGATCTGTGTCTGGGCCATACCACTGTCTGCGGCGAGTCGCGAAGTCGAAGATGAGGGATAAGAGTTCTGTCGGCATCCGACGAAGGGGGGATAAAATGCCCTCAAGTTTCCGGATATCCTCCTCCAAGGCATCACGGTCTCTGACGACTTTATTCAAAGACACTGTGAGAGCTGCGATTCGCTCATCTGCGCGTATTTTCCGGGCCTGCTCTTCGGCTATGGCATTTCGGAGAGAAGAAGTTTCTGAGTCGGTCGGTGGCCTGTTGCTGTCCAGTAGGCCATGGACTTGTAAGGGGTCCGGCTCGTCGAGGGTATCAATCGCAGTCCGACAGTGTGGGCAAGTGCGGGGAATCGGAGAGTCGGACGACATTTTCTACGACATACAGATTCAGTCAACGATGGAGCTATGTGGGAGGGATCGTACGGTGCCCGTGTGGATTCTACCCTCACGCAGACTCAAGCTGAGTACGGCCGGAGATTCAGTTTTCAATTTTGCGTCGCGTCGTGACGGCCGGTGGAGGAACGGGCCCGGCCGGTTCGATCAATATTAATATCCCCTTACGTACACAACTAGTAAGTTGCGAACTTGAAGAAATTGGGAAGGTCGTCGTAGACTCGGAGGTGGTAGCTCATGCAGAACGGAGCCCTCTTGCAGGCCCACTCTCCTTTACAGAGGCGGTTCCTCGAAGACAGTAACAAATTTTGAAATTTCTTTCAACAATTTGTCAATTTCGAATCACGTTTACAGTCGAAGGAATTACAGAATGTAGTTGAGCCGCAGATGGTCAGGCATCATGTCTAAAAGTAAAGTGGATGCTTTACTACTTATGGTGACTTTCAATCCTTGATCTCTGAGGTGGTCCATCCGCCGGATGGATTCACCCGGAAGAAAACCGGAGAAATTGAGTGAGTGTAGGCTACCGGACCGCCATCTGGATTCGAGCATATCCATAAAGAGATCCTGAACGTCGACGGCGAAGTCGAGTTCTAAGCCAGCTGGAAGATATCGGAGGAAGCAGACAGAGAGCGTTCTCAAGTGCGTGGCTATCCCAGGAAGCACGAGCAAAGAGCAAAGGTCGCGACAGACGCGCATGCCTACGAACTGCACTCCAAGATGTGTGAGTGTTGGGATTGCATGCAGCAGAGGTCTGAGATCCGCAGCAGACAGTTGACGGCAATTGTGAATAAAGAGGGTTTCCAGGTCGCAGGGCTCGCGCTGCAGGAAGCTGACAATGTCAACGACCGGCCCCGAACAGTGTAGTTCTCGGAGGACAGGGGCCTCAAGGTATTCCAAAAATGTCGATGTCGTTATAGCAAGCCGGTCAAGGTGCGGTAATAAGATCCGAGGCGTTAATGCAGCACCGTGACCCTTGAGAGTCAGAGCGCAGTCCACGAGATTGGATGCAGAGTGCAGGTTAGAGAGGTGACCATCCCAGGTGTCGGTTCCACGATACTGCAGGAGCTGGGAGAAGGGAAGGCTGACCCTCACTGGAGACCGGTCCCAGAAGATAGATACTTCACGTAGATTGGGAGCGACGTCGAAATACTCGCAAGAGTAAATGGGGCCAAAGAGAGGCCCGTCGTCGGGCTGTGGAACTTCGAAGTCGGTGTCGGACACAGGCGACGCATAGAGTTTAATCGACAGTCCGCGTAAAAGCGGGACTCGCCCTCGGATGCGGGGCAAAAACCAATTATCCCCAGCCATAGGGAATGATATCGCCAAAGTCTCCCAGCGCCAACTTTGCTCGAGCAGAAGGTGTGTCAATTTTCTGGAATTGCTCGTTTCCTTCGTCCTCGTCTCCATGTCAACGTAGTTGAGTGTAACATGCAGCGGTAGCTGCCCCGAGTGTTTGAGCTGGGTTGCGAGCCTCAAGCAGCTCTCATCCGGCCGCAGAAGGAGATCGAGATTAACCACGGCCCACAACGCAGGTTGGGACAGTAAAATGGCATGCCATAGACGGCAAACATGGCTAACTGTCCAAACAGCGACAGTGCGGGAAGGGGTGCGGCGAGGAACGGCAATCGCGAAGAAAAATATGAGGGAGAGGATCTCCGTCGGTATTTGGCGAAGAGGAGAAAGAGCGCCTTCGCACTTCGTAATCAATGCATCCAGCTGCAGAATATGATTTTTTGGGGACGACGTGGCAGCTATCGCGCCGAGCTCTGCAATTAAGCGCGCCTTTTCCGCGCGAGCAGTAGCTAACAGGTCCTGGATAGAACGTGCTTCTGGTTCCTTTGGTGCCTCATTGCTATGCAAGAGAGCGGATATGCGGCCGGGCAAGGATAGGACAGTGGCCATTGGATGAATTTTACTAGAGGCTCAAAAAAACCTCTACGTCGGAAGTACGTCGGGTACTACTTTCGATGGAATCTGCAGATAGTTGAGCGCGATTAGTAACCGCAACAGAAGGCGCTTTCCTGGTAGCGTCGATTACATTCACAAGGCCGTGAACGAGAGTCAAGGAAAGAGGAAGCGACACTGTACGTACCGTGTTTGGTTCGTCTGCCGTTGGGTTTGGAACCAAATATCGTCCTCCTGCCTTCATCGTCTTCGGACCTGGATATCCTGGATACACGCGTCAAAGCGTGTCGAACTGGTCGGAACGCTTATTTACTCTGCTGTATTCCTCTGGAGAACCTCCATGATGTCTTTGGTCCTCTACAAGCGGCAAGCCGCAGAAAATTCAGCGAATATCAAACAAGCACACATTCAAACAGACTGGGGCCCGTGCAGTCCATGAAAAGTGGCTTTAAAATGACCCAGAGCTCGAAATTCCTAGTGATCCTTTGGAAACCTCGATTTTCAAGGTCATGGCGCGTTTGTCTTGGCCCCCCAAAGCTGCCATCTGAGGAAAAGTAGGCCTATCTTTCGTGCTCGTCTCTCCTTGGAATCAACAAGTGTAGGTGTTGGTAAAAATACATCCGATCTACAACAATCCTGGGTCTTCTCGGGACGCTGCATCCGTTTATTAGATTTAAATTCACTCGTCGACACCCTCCTCCCATCCCTTGGAGCGCTCTACAGCCCGCTGCCACCCCTCCCACCCCGTCTTACGTGTGGCCTCATCCAACTCGGGCGCAAACTCACGGCTCCCCGCCGTATTGACCTCCGCAAGCGTCTCGGGCTTCGTCAAATCCCACCCAAACAGATTAATCGCGCTCCCGGCCAGCAACGCGCTCCCCAGCGCCGTCGACTCGCGCATCTCCGGCCGGATGACCGTGAATCCGCCCACGTCCGCCAAAATCTGCATCGCCAGGTCCCCGTGCGTCATCCCCCCGTCGACCTTGAGGTGCTTCAGCGGCGCGCCCGAGTCGAGCAGCATGCTCTCGATAATCGCGCGCGTCTGGTACGCGTTCGCCTCCAGCGTCGCGCGCGCGATGTGCGACGGGTTCGTGTACTGCGAGATCCCGATCAGCATCCCCGCCGCGCCCGGGTCCCAATACGGCGCGAGCAGCCCCGAGAACGCGGTGATGAAGTACAGCCCGGCGGACGTCGGCTCCTTCGCGGCGAGGCCGTTCACGTCCGCCGCGCTGGAGATGATCGCCATCGAGTCGCGCAGCCACTTGATCGCGCTCCCCGCGACGGCGATGGAGCCCTCGAGCGCGTACACGGGCTTGGCGTTGGGGCCGGCCTGGTAGGCGATCTGGGCGGCTTGTGGTCAGCGCGGAGGCAGCTTGGGGGACAGATAAAGCTTACGGTGCTCAGCAGCCCGTGGTTGCTCTTCACGATCTCGTTGCCTGTGCAGAAGAGCAGGAACGCGCCGGTGCCATACGTGCACTTGGCCTCGCCCTGTTTCAGGCACTTGTTGCCGACGAGCGCGCCCTGCTGGTCACCGACGAGACCGGCGACGGGTACTCCTGCAAGCGGCCCCGCGGCGATCTTGCCGTAGACCTCGGACGACGACACGAGCTTCGGGAGAATCGAGGAGCGGAAGCCGAAGAAGGCGAGCAGTGAGGGCTCCCATTGCAGCGTGGTGGTGTTGAGGAGCAGCGTGCGGGAGGCGTTGGTGACCTCGCTCAGGTGGACGCTCGTCGCGGCGCCGCCGAGGAGGTTGTACAGCACCCACGACTCGACGGTGCCAAAAGCTAGATCGTCGGCCTCGTGCGCGGCGGCAACGTCGGGATAATTGTCGATCATCCATCGGAGCTTAATCGCAGAAAAGTACGTGGAGAGCGGGAGTCCAGTGCTGGATTTCTAGTGAGTCCCGAAGGTCAAGGTTGTCCACCAAAGACTTACATATTTCGCAGAGCTTCGACACCATCCTCGCCCTTCTTCCATTCGCCGGGGCTGACCTCAATGCCCGTCTCAGCGAGCTTGTGCTCGTAGTGGGCCACGGTGTTTTTGGTGCGCGAGTCGGTCCAGACGATGGCATTGCACAGCGGCTTGCCCGTTTTGCGGCTCCACGCGACGGCGGTCTCGCGCTGGTTGGTGATGCCTGGCAAGCATCGCGCACCATCAAATTGGGTCGCATGACGCGGTGGCGGCGGAGAACGCACCAATGACCTTAATGCTGTCTGCCGCCCAGCCTGCCTTGACCATCTCCCCCACGGCGGCCTCGATGCACTTGTCAGCGTGCTCCTGGATCTCGGTTGCGTTGTGGTCGTGCCATCTAGGCGATCTCGCTGTGAGCGCTAGCCTGTGGACCGGCGTGCGGACTCACCCGGGATGCGGGTAGTATTGCGGGAACTCGAGCTGATGCTGGGCGACGATGTTGGCGTACTTGTCGAAGATAATGAAGCGGACCGAGCTGATACGATATCATCAGACGGGCGATAGACATCTGCGGTGTGCGGGATATACGAACGTGGTGCCGCAGTCGAGAGAGCCAACGAATTCTCCGGGTTTCGACATGGTGTAGTGGACGGGATGAACAAACGAGGGAGCGGGTTTAGCGCTCAAGACCCCTATCATATGCAATCGTTCCGCCGGCACGATTGGACCGTGATCAGCTGCCAGATAATCTCTGTCCGTTCGCGGCGCGGAAATGGAATGGCCGTCATCTCGCTCTCATGTGCGCTCCCCAATCTTTCCTCTGACGTTCTTCCCTGAATACAAATCTCCAGATCCTGGCATTTTCTTGATTTCACGTGGATATCTTCAGTAAACGGACGTAAACGGGACACAGTAGGAGCGAGCTCCGTGGCCCGTTTCAACTATCCGGCCCGTCAGCTGGTACTCAGCGGGATGATGAACAAGAGACGATCTGATTTACTTCCCAGAGGAATGTATAGGACGCACGCAGCGAACGATATACGCCAAGAACGTCTTCGCTCTTCTCGTGTGCGCTCAATATCCGGGAGGGCTGGAAGTTGCTTTGCCCCACTCCGTCCCCGCGCGCGCTACCCCGGGGCCCCGCACGCTTATGAAGCCGCGTACCGCAATATTTATCCGCAGGCGGACGACGGGATAATTATTCTACACGATCTAGACTCTCCACTGGCAGTTGGAAATGTAATGACCCCTTTGCTCAATCTTTGAAGCTCCTCAGTTTGCACGCCTGCCTACGCCTGCTGCGTTCCCATTTTTTTCTTCCGCGCCCCAAAAATTACCCCGCATGATGTCATCTCCCAATTAATGCCACAACGCCCTCGTCCGAATGTAGTAATTTTCAAGAACGCGCAAATAAAACAGGTCGAGCTACATGTCCAGAACAACTTCGACTTCGGCTGCAAGTAAATCGATACATGCAAAAGCCTGAGTCGACACCAATGTCCAGCATGCCCTGACAACCATAGAAAGTTGTGTCCAAGGTCTACGCGTCTAAACTCGGCGCCGGAATCGGTAAATTAAGACGACCGCCTAAAAACAACCCCGCAGAAGGAGAAGCAACCCCCAGAAGCCGCTACCTCGAAAACTTCTTCAGCGGGTCCGACTTCTTCTTCCCCTCTTCCCCCTCTTCCGCCGCCCCGCCCCTTCCCCACGCCCCACCGCGCGTCTTGCCTTTCTTCTGAAACGGCACGAAGCCCGGCTTCTTCCCCCTGCCCACAGCGGCGGCGGCGGGCGGGGCCCGAGACTCAAAAGGGTGCGATGCGGGGGAGGAGGTATTTCGGCATCCGGCTATACGCGCGTCGGGTGGGTGGAGCGGCTTGTCGTGCCGCAGGAACTCGAGGTCGAGCGGGTTGTCTCAGACGTGCGCCTGTGCGAACGGACAAGGAAACGTCAGCACTCCGGATCTCAGAAACAAGCACAAAGACGACTGGACTGGAAAATCTCCGTCTCGAGCTACCCCACGCACGCCTCTGGCATCAGCGCGTCCTCCATCCGATACCGGAACGCCTCGACCTGCTTCATGAAAAAGCGGTACGCCTGCACCTTACTTCCCCTCGCGCTCTGCTCGCGCTCGATCCGCCCACACCGCCTCCACGTCCCTCTCCCCTTTCGCGCCCTTAGCGTTGGAGGTAGATATTGGTGGACAGAGACAAAAACGGCAGCGCCCCGCGCGCACGGTGGACGCGGTGCGTGTACGCGCGCGCGGACGCGGGGAGGTCAAAGTTGAGCGCGCACACGACGTCGAGAAAGTCGACCCCGTGCGTCACGCCGTACTCCTTCGCCGCCGCGGCCATGTCCTTGTCCTTTCCCATCCCCGGGGCGATGCAGAGCGTTTCCGCTTTTTCGCCGGCGTGGTGGTGGTGGTGGTAGGGTGTTCGCGCTGGGAGGAGACGACTGTAGCGAGGTCAGCGAACGTGTAAACGGGTAGGAGATGGATGAATGGCTTACACCCCTCCTCTCCCTCATCCTCCTCCTCCTCCTGCGGCCCCTCCTCCTGCGCCCGCTCCTCCTGGTTCTCCTCGCCCCCCGCGCCAGCTCTGGTCGTCGCGATGATATACCCATACACACCCTTGTACTCCTGCACAGTGTGGTACCGCGAGTTGAGCGGCAGCTCCGAGTTCAGCACGCAGAACTGCGCCAGGAAGAGCTCGAGGCGGTACGTCGTTGACAAAGAGGATACACTTGCCCTTGAGGAGCTCGAGAGTGAGGATGTCGCAAGTAGGTGAGGAGAAATTTGTCGGCCTCGGTGCAGTGGATGGAGTAAATAGCTTGGTGGGGGTCAGCGAAAATGAAGGGTACATGCGAGGGAGTGGGCTCACGGGATTCCGCAGCGTAAGGGCCTTGAGCATCTCGACGTCCTCGGTCATGAGGAACGACTGATACACTTTCGGAAGGAACGCGCCGCTGGAGACCTGTCGCACGTCCTCGTCGTGGCCTTACGACAGGATGAGGTCTGCCTCGTCTATTACGAGGGATGCCAAGAACGATACGACCAGTGCCTGCACTCGTGAATATTCGAGCGAGCATAAATCAGAGGCACATACCTTTGACTGCACCAGCCCAGTGCTTGCGATGGCGTGGCCGTGATGAGCTTGAGCTTGAGGATGACTACACGAGGAGGAACTTGTCGGCCTCGGAGCAGCGAACGGAGTATTGGCTGAGGGTGGCTGCTTCGTCTGCGATTTCTTGGAGTTTGAGGATGACCTGGTGGGGGTGGGGGTTAGCGAAAACGAGGGGTACATGCGAGGAATTGCGCGCACGAGATTCCGCATCTCGACGTCTCCGGTCATCGTCGCGCTCTTGAGGAACGACTGGTACAATTTCGGCAGGAAAGCGCAGCTCCAGATCTGTCGTATGTCCTCGTCGTGGTCATACGACAGGCCTATCACTAGGGACTCCGAGGACGATACGACCAGTGCCTGCACTCCGTGAATATTCGGTCGCGCATATTAGAGGCACGTACCTTTGAGTGCATAAGCGCCAGTGCTCGCGAGGGCGTGGCGATCACGACGTCGGGCTTGTCGGATAGCAGAGTCCTGGAAGATGTTAAGACAAAGTAACCCCACACCCAAACGAGATGGACCGCTGCAGATGCGTCGTGGTCCCGGAAGCAAGATTCGAAGCAGCCCCTTTAGAAAGGGTGGCCATCGCGCAGGGTAGCACGAACGGCGCGATACGATGGAGTGGATGAAGATAAGACTGGAGCGGGAGAGAGCAAGATCAAGAATATCCGCGTCCACGTCCGCATCCTGGGCGCAAGCAGGTAGAGATATGAGTACGGTAGCGGTAGATAGGTAGGACACCGTGGGCATGGTACGGGTACAAGGGCTGTCGTGGTTGCAGCAGGTACAGGTGTGGATATCATGGACGACTGCAGCGACGCAAAAGAACTGAATGCGAGCAGAGGGCGAGGGGAGCAATGTTAAACCAGGGGCGGCAGGGCTGTCCAGGGTGCGTAAGCAGAGGACATATGTCGCGAAAACGACGGGCAGCTTTGGTCTCTGGAGCGACAAAGACGACTTATAATCAAAGCGGCACAAGACACATCCGTTTGTGAGAGAGCCCCGCAGAGCTCCGCTGCGCACATTCGCTGGGGGCGAAGCCAGGAGGAGAGCGCAGAATGATCCACATATAAACCCCTCCCATAGGTACGGCCATACATAGATCGCCGGCGTCCGGAGACACGCTCGCCCGGGTCGAAGAAAAGAAAATGGCGTTCTCGGGTCCTTCCCTCCAAAGCTGACGGTACTGGAACGACGAACCCGCCTCCAGAGACACAGAAAAGCTTGAAACGGCGCGTAAAAGCTGATAAAATGGGAGCAGGCGCGTCGCGATTGTGGGGACCGACTCGATTGATTCAGGGTCACTGACTCACACGGTCAAGCCAAGGTCGAGCAAAGAAAGGCCATTCGGAAGCCAGTGAGCGCTTATCTC
This sequence comes from Mycena polygramma, assembly GCA_029449255.1. NCBI lineage: Eukaryota > Fungi > Basidiomycota > Agaricomycetes > Agaricales > Mycenaceae > Mycena > Mycena polygramma. The sequence continues at coordinate 121,623 of JARKID010000077.1, read as the reverse complement.
ATGGATCATTCGTGTAGGGCATGGTTCGAATCCAGTACTTGGAGCGCAAGAAAAACGGAAAAAGAGAAAGACGCAGTGACGGAGTCACGCCAGCGTCACGGCTTTAGCGCTCTTTGGTTCTAAGGTTGTTGGGTTAATAGCCAAACAACCAGCTTGCGTCTTGACTTCATCGCTCTCCTCACCCCTCGGACCTCAGGCCTCAGGCTTCAGGGATGAAGAAGCTCCCGGCAAAGACCATGTTGATTTGGAGTTTGACGTTAACACGTTGCGTCTCAAATTTAAATTTTAAATGGCAGTTCGTACAGACTCACACGTCGGACCTCGAACAGGCTTCGAAGTGACCGCCGAGTGAGAGGAATCTGTTCAATTTATTCTTGCATGCTTGGCTATGGTTGTCGACCCAAAATTGAACCACCGCCTCCTTCTGTGTCTAAATTCGGAAAGTCTATTTCCGACAATATCCCTCACATCCCTGCATCCCTGTTTCACCCTGCTGCTCATCTTCTTTTCCTCACACTGCCTCGACCATCACATCATCGTGGAAATGTTCCGTGATGGAGTTACAAAAGAAGTTCCGACTCTCTCGAAGGCTCTCAAGCTTCGACCTGCCAGTACCTTCCGCACGACGACATGGTGCTGTGCTCATACCCAACGCGCTCCATTCAGGAGGTATCTTCGAAAACCTACTCGTACATCGTTGTTGGCGGTGGCACCGCGGGCTGTGTCCTTGCTTCTCGCCTCAGTGAAGACCCCAATACTACCGTCTTGCTCGTCGAAAGAGGCCCTGTGGTCGATGGCTGGATGGCTGGGGTCCCCCTACTTTCCTCAAACATCACGGACCAGAACGCGCCGATCTATCAGCTGCAGTCCGCGCCGTTAAATGCCCTCGATGGCAAAACATTTACACTCATCACCGGGAAAGCGCTCGGAGGCACATCCAAAGTCAACGCGCTTCTGTATACCCGATCAGTGGCTGGAGAATACAATGCATGGGAGCTTTCCGGTCGAAAGGGTTGGGGATGGGAACATGTGGAGCCTTTTTTCAAGAAAAGCGAGACATATTTGAGTGATACGGAGGAGAGCTACCGCGGCTCGAGAGGTTCGTTATCTTAGTTTTAACAACTTTGACTGCTCTAATAAGCACACCAGGGCCATGGCAAACACGCGGCACAACCGACTCATCTTTTAAATCGGCGGCCAGGTGCCACAACCTTCCTAGTTTCTCCTCCTCCCGTTCTAACCTGTTCCGCCAGCGATGAGAGTATCAAGTTCGCACCCAGCCTAGGTGTTCCGAACATCGAGCAGGCCAACAATCCCGCATCTCCGGTCGTGAGTTGCACCCGGCTTGATGCTACCATCGACAAAAGCGGACACCGAAGCGCGACTTCGGATGCTTTTCTCCCCAAAAAACTCACTCAAACACGGAAAAATCTCCACATATGCACAGAAACTCTGGTCCCAGCCCTCGATATCAAGAATCAGAAGGTCATTGGCGTCTATCTCGAATCGGACAGTAACAGCGGGAAGCGGTATCATGTTTCTGTTGCGAACGAGGTAGTCTTGTGCGCGGGCGCTATTTTCACGCCCCAGATCTTGCTACTGAGGTAAAGGCTGCGCTCTCCGTTCATTCCACACGCTAATATCTATTTTCAGTGGAATAGGCCCCGCTGATCATCTGGAGCGGCACGGCATCCACATTGTGAAAGATCTCCCAGGAGTGGGTGAACATCTGGTACACTAATTTGTTTGGCTATCAACACGTTTTACAATTGACCATTTTTGTAGCAAGATCACGTTAGCGTCCCCATCCTGTACAAAGTACCGCTCGCGGACAGTGTTGACGTTCTGTTGGAGAACCCTCTCACTGCGGTCGGGCAGTTGTTGAAATACTTCTTCACGGGCAAGGGCATGTTCGGAAGCCAGGTTCAACAAGCCAACATCATGCTGCGCTCATCCCTCCTCGACATCAATTCCCATGTCGTCGTACCTGATGGAAAAAGCGATCTCGACGGACATGACCCATCCAACATTCCCGATCTGGAGGTCATGTTTCTACCGGTGAACCCAGCGGGCGTCAGATCCAGCGGGCTTCCCAAGTCCGCTGGCACGTTCACCCACCTGTGCACTGTCTTACGCCCCAAATCAGCGGGATCCGTACGCCTCACATCCAAGAATGCGCGCGACTTCCCTTACTGCGACCTTGGGACCCTGACCCACCCAGACGATCGTATTCCGCTTCGTAAAGCACTCCGGATGGCCCTCGCGCTCGGACGCGCTGTCCGCGCAGACAACTATCCCCTCGACGACCTCTCCGTTCCGGCCAGCGAAAGCGACGCAGACCTGGACGCGTTTATAAATGCGAACGCCAGCACAACATACCACTACTCATCGTCGTGCAGGATGGCAGACGAACCCAGCATGGGAGTAGTTGATGATAGATTGCGGGTTCACGGGATCCTTGGTCTGCGCATCGCCGACGCGAGCATGTTCCCACATATCCCTGCGTGCCATTTGCAAGCACCCGTAGTGATGGTGGCCGAGCGATGCGCGGAATTCCTGAAAGGTGACCGTGTTCAGTAGTGTATAATTATCGTTCACTGGACTTTCGTCAATCTGATTGTGTTCTTTCCTGCAGTGTACCTATTTCACGGTCCTTCTCTCAGTACCCACATACCCACACGTTTCCTTACGCTGTCGATTTACCAATGGGAAACATGTACCGCGTTCCGGACTTACTCGTCTCCCGCGGTACTATCTTTGTCCACATTTAATCAAACTGCCAAACTTTCCATCTGATTCGTCAACAGCCCTTCCGCCGTGGGGCGTTTCTGACTTGGCCCCAGATACATATAAAGGTCGAGAGCAAAATGAATGTCGGAGATCATGTCCGCCCCATCTCCCATTCCTACGGCTTTGGTCGTCCCCATTATTGAGGGGTATGTCGAGGGAATACGTCCGGCCTTTGGTTTCATCTTGATTCCACCTATTTTCTCCGCCATGCTCGTCCCACTCCTCATCATGCTGTTTGCACTATCAACACCCCAATCCCGACGGGGGCCAATCTTCATTCTCAATGCCATCTCAATATGCTTGGGAATCTTGTTGGGCGCGCTCAGCGCTCATCTCGCTGTAACATCATTTTTCCATATCATGATTCCTCTCATCGCTGACCTGATCAATGCAGATGGAAAGCATTCTGTTCCCATTCACCGGCATTTCAGTGACCGAAGGTGGGGTTATTCGATGCTTCCACGAGTCCAGTGCATCGAGGTCTGACGGCGCACATGCAGATGTGGTGTTCACAGTATTGGATGTCTGGCTGTCGTGGCTCACGGAGGCCATTCTCCTGGTTCGCATCGCAGTTGCCTTCCCCCAAGCGCAGCTCCCTTTGCTTCTCGCATTCCCCATCGCAATCAAAATCGGGCGCGCGGTAATCGGCATTTTATTCTCTGTTCAATGGACCAGAAAGATTCTCGCCGGCGGCGCCGTGAACCAGTTTGCCATCATTCAAAGTCTGAACCTTGTATGGTTCAAATCTGGATTCGTTCTGGAACTCGTTGATAATGGGTATGAGCTTGACTTTCTCCAATTCAGCTGTTTCTGATTCCTCAATCACCCAGGTATGTATCCGGGCTGTTTCTGTGGCGGCTGGCCAAGGGGGGACATTTGTTTGATGGTTCAAAAATCGGACGATTCACTCCCCGCAGCGAAAGACGTACGTAGCATAATCTATGGCCGCCAAAGCATAACTGAAGGAGCACTTCATAGGTTCCTATGCTAGCAGACTCCAGAGCTTGTTTTGGATTGCGAGCACGAATTTTGTCTTCCCATGTTCGTGTTCCTCGTTTGTGTTGATTCCCCGCGAAAAGATAATTGACGACCTGCAGTGATATTCAGTGTGTCACAGATAATTACCATTTTCATGGGAAAGGTCATATTGTCGGCGAGCCTTTCAACCGTCAATGTCTATGTCGCAATTATATCCACTGTCTTTGCAACAAGTGAGTCTAGTTCACGACCTGTGTTCATTATTCTTTTTTTTTCGCATTCTGATCCATATTCACTTTAGTTTGGTCTTCGACCGCCTCTTTCGAAGCTGCGACTGGCTACGCTGGAACGACGAGTTCCTACAGAAGTGATGGAGAGGCGCGACCTGTTGTTCTCCGGATGGACAGGATGGCCGCCGCAGCAGCTAACCCTTCTGCGAATATGAAGCCAGAACATTGGGGTCACTCACAGTCCCACATTGGCGAGGCAATATGAAAGGGTGTTTGATTTATCCAATAGATCAATACAAGAGTTACAATAGATTGGTTCCCACAGGTTTCGAACATGCATAAACCTGGGGAGCCAGAATGATGTCAATATGTATGTCCCCTGGAGCGCTAGACAACATGGCACGTTTAGTCCTCTAAGCCCAAGTGTTCAGAGAGCACCGAAGCGTGGAGAATTCCTCATTGCCATCGAGTCTCAGGTCATCGAGACTGCGACTCCGAAGTTGTGGAGTATCCATCCGACCTGGAGTTGGTAGGCCGGCCGGATGAACTTGATGGATCTGTTGTTGACTTTTGTCAAATCGACAATAAAAGAACTGGTCGAGGATCAGCTCGGTGGCATCCTATCCCGCCTCTCAATTTGTCGTTAGTGCGTGCCCCAATTTGCATGTTCTCCTCCGCACTGGCAGAGTGCCACGTGCAGTGTTTTGACAGCCAACACAATTCGCACGGTTGAATTTGTTCAAAATCTCGATGGTACTATTTAATAACTAGTAGCATCTTCTGCTCTCAATACTCGTGTAGACAGCCGACCCACAAGCATTGCCGTCGACCTGGTGTCCAATCTAGTGTTGTAACTATCCAGGAAGTCTGAATACTCTTCAGGAATTTGATCCAACGCTCTGAAATGGACGACTGAATCTCGAACTAGATGCCCATATCGATCCAATGCTTTGAAACTGATACTTGACTGGTATAGCCTGAGGAAACTAGAAGGGAAAAAGGAAGATTGTGGTACGGCGGAACTTTCAAAGAGCAGTTCAACTATGCGTGATCATGAAGAGAGCCAGCGGGCCGCGTTTCGAAAAGCTGAAGTCCAGACTCCAAAGATCGCCGACAACTCCCTGATTGACCAATATTACTTGGTCACAAAAAGCTAGGTGGCCCAAGGCACACTCACCGAACCGACCAGCACTTGCCATACCTTTTTTGGGCCTAACACAATGTCATCGACGGAAGAACAATCGATCGCATGCTTGCATTTGTCGTTGCGTCGAACTCACCCTTCGCCACTTTCAACTTTCAACTTGAGGATCTGACGGCTCGTGCTGCTACTCCGTCATTGTGCCGCCTCTATGTCGAGGCCTACGGCCGCCGGCGGCAGATTGTGCCTCCGAGCCGCTGGAGCATGGAACAACGTGAGCGGGGCCCGTTATCCGCGTGATATGGCTGGCAAAGAACTGTTAGCGACGTGAAGCGCGCCTTTGAAAATAGACAAAGGAGCGGTGTCTGACAGGCAGCATGCCCCTGTTGAAGTCGGACTACCATCCTGCAGATCGTGCAACCAAGGCAAGCAAACGCGCCCGCATCAGCACCCAAGACCTCGCCGCTTTTGCCAAGGACAAGCCCGCTACACGCACGGGCTCCATCACCGGCGGCGCGTGCACCGGTGTACGAACCCAAAACTGGTTCGTACATCCCAAATGGATTTGCCTGCATGGTGCGCACTACGGACCGGTGGGCCTTTAAGGTTGTGGATCCGCGATGATCCGTACCTATCCGCGCCGCGGAAGTAAGCTGACATGACATGATCGCGAGTATGTCGTCGAAGAGAGCCGGACTCGGAATGGCTACTGATCAGTGATAACATGAGTGAGCTTGAAATGCATCTCAGAGTCAATGGTCTCGACAAAAATGTACAGATATAAATACGCACATTCCGGGCCTTCGTCGAATCGCGGAATACGACCACTTGTGACGTATTTGACAAATTCACGAATTGCAAGTTCGCCTGGAGAGCTTCGGTGCCGCGCGGAGACAAAATGATAAGAGCAAGCCATGGAAGATTCTTCGGAACTAAATAGCCGGTTCCTAACAGCAAGTAAGTACGACCGGAGGTCCGGAGCCAAAACGTTGAAAACGAGATATTCCCCGGAAATGTATTGAAGGGACGTGAAGCACCGTGTTCACTGAAGCTGATTTTTGGGCGACCATTCCGACCAGTGTGGACATCCTATTGATACCGAATCGACCGATGGAAGCTTGGATGAAAGCGCAAGGAGAGGTGGGGCAGCTACCGGGGGTAATGATGCCCATCCCGGTGCACCCTAGCTCCCACCCTTTTCCTAGCCCTAGCCAACTCCGCTTAATTGAACGTGGTACAATATGTAAATCAGGGACTAGAGCCCGGCGAAATCGGCGACGCAGCAAAAAGCTTCAGAATAGCTGGCCAGATTGCACAAAAAGTAAATCCTGGTGTCCGTGGTGGTTGCCAGTGCGAAAGGATCATTGTTTGGGAACCCGAACCAAATAATACCGTAAGATCACTTTCCTTTTCAGCTTCCACTTGTAATCCACGGGCTCAGGTTGGTCTCGGGTCGATATCAGTCGAAATCCTTGTCACTTGTTCGGAAACCATCCGCAGGCCATGACATGTGTCCAAAGTCTTGCCAGAGTCGGCGGCCACGGCGGACAACAACTTTTCGTCCATCACCGAAATAATCATAACCCAGCCGACCTGCATCGAAATCCAGCTCGGAAATCGGCAACTGTGCGTGGTCTTCTTCACCTCCGGATTGAAGAAATACCTGAAGGCGCGCTCTTGATTTTCACGGATAAGAATCGCGATGCGGGTAACAGTTTCCCAAGCCCTCATGGCTGTCCTTTGCTTGTGCCACGCGATGTCTTCGACGGCGTTTCCGTTCCCAGCTGGGCGGGAAGTATAAAGCGGGTCATACTGTCAATGTGGGCCTCCTCTCTCCGTGCCGACCTCCTCCTTCAATTTGCCGCATTGCACCATTTTCTCGGGCTTGGGCTTGATGCAAACGAGATTACAAAGGATGCCCCCGTGGAATTTGATACCGCCTCTATTCGACCTTTTCTCGGCGGGGGCGCCATGGCGGGAACCGCTCACGGCTGGTCAGGAGGAACAACTGGATCGTGATGCATTCGCTGCCGACACTCAAGACTACGAGGGACCGTTCTCCAGACTACACGAGCTCCCCGTCGAGCTCGTCTTCCTCATATTTGCATTTACAATGCCGCCCTTCACCCCTTCCTCTGGCTTTCTTGGCCTCAGGGAAGGACCGTGGGCACTCAGCGCGGTGTGCCGCAGCTGGCGGACGCTTGTCCTGTCCCAGCCCACGTTCTGGAACTCCATATGTCTCGACTTTGCCGACGACGACTACGAAGCACCCTCCTTCGCCGAGCTGAAGCCGAAGCTGCAGCTCCTCCTCGCGCGCTCAGCGCAGGCACCCTTGCACATCACCTTCCGCGCGTGCTTCTGCACGGACCGCGAACGGCGCGCGCTCGATCTCCTCGCGCAGCATTGCGAGCGCTGGGGCAGCCTCACCTTCACGGGGCCGCCGACGCTCTGCTCTCGCCTCGACACGGTGCGCAATCGCCTCCCGCTTCTAAGGGAGCTGGACGCCCGGGTGCACCAGGAGCACACGAGCGCGCCGCCCCCGCGCTACGGCATGTTCGGCGCCTGCCCGAGCCTGTGCGCCGCGTCTGTCAACTCAGGCCGCTGCGGCGGCGGGCGCCCCTTCCTCGTCGACCTGCCATACGCACAACTCCGTCGCTACAGCGCGAGCAACCCCTGGGCCGCGCATGCCGAGGCGCTCCGCGCCGCATCCAGCCTCGTGGACTGCGTGCTGCACTTCCCCGGCCCCGCCACCGAGCACATACCCAGTGCAAGTGCGAGCGGTGGCCGGATCGTGCTCCCCCAGCTCCACCGCCTCTCCGTATCGCGCACGGACGTCCTCGATCTGCTGCACACGCCCGCGCTGCGCGAGCTATACTGCGCCGGCCCCTCCCCGCAGCTATACGCCTTCCTCCCGCGCGCGCCCCTGCTGCGCAAGCTCTTCGTCGCGCTCCCCCCTTCGTCCCCCGCCGCGGACATCGCCGCGCTCCTCCGCGCCGCGGGGACCATCGCGTCCCTCGACCTCTGCCTGTACCTCCCCATGAACCTCGCGCAGGCGCTGTTCGCGCTCCTCGCGCCCCTGCGCGGCGTCCCGTGGATCCCCGCGGCCAGCCTGCGCCGCGGCGCGCCGGCGATCTGCGTGTGCCTCGCGCCCGTCGCGGGCCACCCGCCGCCCGACGAGGCGGCGCTGCGGCGGACGCTCGAGGGGCTTGCGCTCCCCGGCGCGCGGCTCTCCCTGGCGGCGGGGACGCTCGCGAGGGGGATGCAGATCGCGATTACGCAGGCTGGCGCGGGGTCGGAGCTTTATTTGGACCCGGATTGGGCGCCGAGGGAGTTTCGGCTGGATAATGACTTTGAGCGGCCGTATGTGGATCATTTGCATGCGTCGTCGTTGGAGCATTTGCGCGAGCCGGCGCTGGGGGACTTGCGCGAGGCGTCGTTGGAGCACCTGCGCGAGCAGAAAGGGGCGTAGGGCTACGGAGAGCTACCTACTTGGACTTGGACATAGACTTGAGTATACCCTCGGATTCTTTGCAATACTGTACATATCTCTTTCGTTCCATAGCTTGTATTTTTACACGATATCTCTGTAGCACAAATTTACTTCATGATGTCTGCTAGGAATGACGATAAGACTTCGAGGGAATTATCATTGCGAAACCGATTATAGATCTATTAAGCCTGGTTCGACATGGGGAGGAAGGTCGTAACGCAGAGGAAGTAATAATGCTTCCTAGGCGAGTAAGATACGACACAGCTCGCGAACATCCTCAGCCTGTCCCAAAGGGGCTGGGGTGGCCGCGCCGGTGCAGGCGAGAGCCCAAGAGCCCCAGGTACGAGGAACGAGAAACGAGAAACGACGTGGTGTGAGAGATGCACCCGCGGTAAAACAAGTGTCCCTCCTGCGGTCAGTGGGACTGCTGAATACGGGGCGGGAAGCGCACGTACAGCTTCCTGTCGTCGTCGTCGTCCTTCACGCCGTCATCGTGTCCATTGCTAGCCTCGTTATCGCCAAATAGCACGTCGTCTTGCCCCTCGCCGTGGATAAGCCCTTGCCCTCATGCTTGCGCAATTTGGGTATTCCACCAGACGTATTTACGTCCGGCGAGAGGCCCAGGAGAAACAACACCGTCTCCCGCAAACTTGAGGCCCAGCACCAGCAATATTAACAGCCAGACCGCCAGGAGGAGCATCGACTCCACCGCGCCGCGGCAGCGAATCTTCAGCCAATTGCTGAGGACGATCCGTTGTCCCATGCCTTCGAAGTCGCAGAATCGTAAATTCAAAATTGGAACGGTCGTTTCATGATCGATGCACGCCGCCGAAGCGCACAGACTGGGGATTCAGTGGGAAATCCGAACGGTCACGGTCAAAATATAGAGAGAAAAGACGCGTATAGACGATTCGTCGTCTGTACTAGTAGAGGGGCAATGCTTGGCTCGGACGCCATCAGCTTTTGTTGTAAACAAGTCCCACGAACTTCAAGGACACGAACCACGAAATTCAAATCATCCATTCGAGTCTCTGACCCTAACGACAACTTGAAGTCAACAACGTCCTAAGTCTTTTGCATAAAGATGGTCCATGGATAGCCCTTGAATCTTCAGGATCTCTTCAGGCACTCAGGAATCCACCTGGACTTCAGCACTCCAAAAACGTGAAGGTCCGCAAGTGCCAAGGAATTGAAATCTCGCAATTTCGCAATTTCGGACAGTTTCGAACGTACTGTGACTCGGTTGTTATCATTCTTTCCTTTACCTGTTGTTCACCTGCCCCCGCCGTGTGGCAACCAAGCGCAAGAGTCAAATCCTGAAGGAGAAATAACGGCGCCAGTGAGTACATCATCTGTCAGACCGCTCGGCTGCAGATCACCCCTTGTCCCGTCCACCATCCTTTCCGCCTCTCAGAGCTGTGGGTTCCGTGCTCTACATTGGGGATGAAAGCGCTCAAACTCGTAGTGGTTGGAGATGATGGTGTGGGCAAGGTACGCCAAATCTAGATTCTGGAACGGCGCGCGCGTCCATCACTCATTTGCGACTCGCTAGACCTGTATGCTCATCTCGCACACGAAGAACATATTTCCCAGTGAATACATTCCAACCGTAGGTCCCCGCACGCCTCCTTTTACCCGCTGGCGCACCCACCCGTTCGTCTAGGTCTTCGAGAGCTGGGCAGTGACTGTCATGATCGGCGAGAAGGCCTACCAATTAGGGTTCTGGGATACCTGTGGTTCGCCCGCCCACTTTCTGTCCTTTCTTTCGCATTTCAACGCCGGTGATTATCCAGACAAAGACGAATACGAACGCCTCCGCCCGCTCTCGTACCCACAGACGGACGTCTTCCTCGTCTGCTTCGAAGTAACCTCGCACGCGTCGTTCGAGAACGTCAAGACGAAGTGGTTCCCCGAGCTGCACTACCACGCCCCGCATATACCGCGCCTAATCGTCGGGACGCAGATCGATCTCAGGGACGATGCGTAGGTGGTAGAGAAGCTGGCGGGGGAGGGCCAGCACCCAATCACGGCCGCACAGGGTGAACGGCTCGCGCGGGAAGTGGGCGCAGTTAAATATGTGGAGTGTTCGGGGCTGACGCAGGAGGAGGTGAAGAACGTTTTCGACGAGGTGCGCGCCGTGGGCGTAGTTGCTTTATTTTCCTTGCTGATCAGCACCCTTGCCTCAGGCCGTCTTCGCGGCCGTGCAACCGCGGGCTGTGAAGCCTCGACGAAAGTGTATTGTCATCTAAACCAGATCTTTGGTGACTTCCCGCGACCGGTATACCAGCTTCGCGCTTTTCAACGCAGAAATCCACGAACCAAACTGTCTCGGAAGATGTTCGATTTTTTTTAGTTCGCTTCGTTGGGCCTTTGGCAGTTTTGTGGGCAGGCGAAACTCCTTCAATGAGGCCGCATGGACTCCGACGGAACTGAGACTGTGATTCTCTCCCCAGACTCCCCGTTCAGGGCTCTTCAATAAGTAGACCTGTCTGTTTGGTTCTTATACGACTAACAAGCCTCCTACCAAACACGTTCCGACTGTGCGCAGCATAAATGCCCGCCTGGTGCTTGACACATCGATTGCTCTTTCCAGGTCTGCGACAGCTATGCAACTACGATCCGGATTGGGGATCAGAGAAACCCTACACATTCGGGATCTTCGATAGTTCGCCCCCCTGCTTTTTCGCAGCTGGAGGATACGGCGATAAACCTGATGCATCGTCGTTGAGAGTGAGTGGTGCGTACGGCACTCGATGAGACACTCTTACATATAGCAGGGGGCAAAATGAAAATCCCGGCATCCAAAAACTGGAGGGTGATTTACAAGATTTGACACTATCTCGTTCTCCCTTGTCTTCATTCGCTGCTACTTGGCGCTTAATATCTTTGACCGTTTATTCGTGGCTGACTCGCGGCCGACTTACATAGACTCGCGATTATAGAACTTGAGGCAAGGATTAGACGCTCAACAGCTTCCCACGGTTCGAAAAACACGTTCAAAGTCGCAAAGGGTTCGACTGTTATTCGCCCGATGGTACATACAATCGGTACATACATACGTGGACACATTTATTCTATCTGGAGAGAACAGAAAGGTCCAGCTAACTTGACGATAATTCAGGCCCGCTTTTTAGACCACGAGAAATAGAATTGGAGCGAATATTGCCAGTCCAATCCTTCGTGGGCCATGTCGTCCAAGAAAGCCTTCTGCATTTCTTTCTCGGTCGTGGTCTTGATTGGTGCTCCCGCAACAGCACGGGTGAGAGTGTCCTTGAATGTCCGGCCAAAAGCAGCCACAAGCGGATCTGTATCAAATGCAGGTTTTAAAAAAAGTGTTCAGGCGCACGAATAAGTATCAGACCTTCGTGTGCGCTGTTCAAAGGCACATCGACCTCACGAACGTGAGCTTCGCTCAATTTATCTGACGACTCGAGATACGACTTCAACTTCGTGCCGAAATGCGGGTCGCCGTTTACGGCCTTCGTGCTCCGGATGATGTGCGTGAGCCCGCCTTTGATCCCTGGGGCGTTACCCAAGCCGTCGAATTTATCCGACCAGTTGATCTCGTCGACGAGAAGCCAGCCACCGGGAGCGACAAGGTCGATGATGCGGGACAAAACCGAGTATCCCTCCTTGAGCTATAGAAGGAAGATTGAGAGCGAGCAAGACAAGCTGGGCACAAATTCTCACATGAGTGAGGGTCAGGCGAATATGAACCACGTCGAAAGTTCCGGCTGGGAAGGGGAAAGGCTCTAGGGCATTAACTTGCTCGTAGCGAAGATTGGAAGGCAGGGGTCTGTGAAGATTTCGTTGATCGGTTTGTCAATAGGTGGGACACGGAACCTACCTTGCAGGGAGCGGATTCATGTCGGCGGCGACGACCTCAGCATCCGGGTAGCGCTTGGCGACTTTAATGGCCCTAAGGTAATGTAGTACCGAAATGAGGGGTGCATGGTATCAGAACTCACCATGCTCCTGATCCCGCGCTACACGCAAGGCTTAAATAACGATCCAACCACACAACGGATCGTGCTCGTACCCGATTTCCAAGATCTTCCGCGGTTGTCCTATGTCTTCGGGGCACAGTTTATTGTCCAAAAGATTGTCCATTCCGTTGGACTGCTCGTCGAGCCTAACATTTCTATCAGAACTCCCGCACGAGCCGCGTAAGCAGATCATACCGATCCCATTCCGTTTCGTTGACCTATGTAGTGTGAATAATCGTCACAATCGAGATCAGAAGAATGGCCGATGCTTACAGGAAGGTTGTAGTCTGGTTTGGAAGTCATGTTGAACAAGTAGATTGGTAGGAGAACAGATTCGGAATCCTCGCGGTAAGGACTGAGTACACGGAAGAGATGGGCGATTGCAAGCGACCGCGGGAGAAATCAGGCACGCTCGGAGATTGAAGTGGGGCAGGCGTCACCGTCACGCGAGATCACATCGTGATGCGCAAGCTTGCACAAACTTGGTCTTTTACATGTAACCAGTGTCTCGACCAAGTCTCGACTCTCCTCTTGGGCTCTGACCATATGATTTCCCGAAACCTGGCCGTGTTCCTCCCTCAAAGCCCAGATCTTCACTGGGCTCGCTGGCCGATGGCTCTCGGGTGATTCGGATCTGGCGCTGTAATATACCGTGACGTCGTGCGACTGGTCAGTCGCTCACCGTGAGCGCAAAGTTGCCTGGACACCCGAGATAAGGTGGATTCGTTACATTGACGAGAGAAGATTCCAATCAATGTTAACCGGTTCTCCAGGAAAAGGGGAGCAGCAAAGATGGCTGTTTCCAATGAAGAAAATGTCGAAGGGACTGGGAGCACTACATCGACAAGTTAACCCTTGAGTGCCTTGGAGGAGGATGACTCGGACCTGACTCGGACCATAGCCAGATACTGTGCTGCAGGACATCCTTCAAATCTCGGATCACTAGGCCTGCTAGTGCAGGTGAGTATTTAGCTTAGTGCAGTGCTACGCGTAATTCTCTGGCTGATCGGGAATTGCCAAGTGTGGCCGCGTATGGCAAATTTCGGCGACGGAGGACTCCCAGAGGTGCGTGTAACTCGCTCAACTAAAACGCACGCGTAATTCTGTGGCTGACCCGGAGTTACAAAGTGTAGCCGTGTACGGCAAACGTAGACGATCGCAAGTGCGTGTCGCTCGCTGGACTCAATCAAGGCTCACCTATCTTAAGCAGACTCATGTCACTGTGGTTAGCTTCCACCGCCGATTTCAATCACCGCCGATCTCAATCCACACGGCCAAAAATCTGGTGGGTCGCGGACTGACCGAGACATGGTGCTTACAGACCGTCTTATTTCAAGAGGTACTGGCATTGCTGAAAGTCCAGATCGATTTCCTGTTAATTCTCGTTGATCGACCGCAATGCGTCTCGTACCGCTGCCGTTAATGCCTCTCACGTCGTCAGCAGGATCTGGACTGGATTCCTATCGACGTGCTCTATATTCACGGCATTCACTGATTCATTCAGTGAATTCAGAAGAGAGGAACGTGAGATCCCGCGCAACGGCGCGCGCCGCGAAGGACGCTCGGCGCTGGGCGGTGAGGATAAAAGTCGGGTGCCCCTCATGTGTGGGCACACGCGCGTTTCCCGACCGCTCCAACCGAATCTTGTGGACTGAGCCATTCTCCCAATGTCGGACCCGATGCAAACACGGCTACAAGGGTTGTCCTTGTGGCATTCTATATCTCGGCTGTTCGACCATTTATTTGAGGGAGCTCCCTTAGGATGGTGGGAGCCGAAACTCGTCCTCCTCACGTCGGACCAAGAAACACGACCGACGCATAATTCTGGTTCGCTCGACGGAGACATCCGGAAAGACGAAGAACCGTTCTCTAAACTGCTTGACCTGCCAATCGAACTTCTCCTCCTCGTGTTCGCTTTTGCCATGCCGCCCTTCACTCCTCCGTCCGGCTTTTTAGGTCTACGGGAAGGACCATGGGCACTCAGCGCGGTGTGCCGCGGTTGGCGGACCCTCGTCCTCTCCCAGCCCTCCTTCTGGAACTTCGTATTCCTCGATTTCGCAGCTGACGACCCCGAATCGCCTTCCTTCGCAGAGATGGAGCCGAAGCTAATCCTTCTCCTTGCGCGCTCAGCCCAATCGCCGCTGCACATCATCTTCCGCACCAGTTTCTTCACTGATCGCGAGCGGCGCTCGCTCGACCTTGTCGCTCTACACTGCGAGCGCTGGGGCACCCTCACCCTCACCGGGCCGCCAGTGCTGTATTTTCGTTTAGACGCTGTGCGCAACCGCCTCCCGCTTCTCCGTGCACTAGATATCCGGGTGCACCAAGAGTACCTCGACACCAGCGCGCCTGCCCCACGCTACGCCATGTTTGTCGCCTGTCCGAGTCTGCGCGCCGTCTCAGTCAACGCGGGACGTGGCGGAGCTCGCCCGTTTCTCGTCGACCTGCCCTTCGCGCAGCTGCATTACTACAGCGCAAGCAATCCCTGGGACGCGCACGCGCACGCGCTCCGCACAGCATCCAGCCTCACAGACTGCGTGTTGTACATCACCGGCGTCTCTGAGTCCACACCCAGCGCGGACGACGGCCCCATCATCCTGCCCCGTCTCCGTCGTCTATACGTATCGCGGACGGACGTCCTCGATTTTATGGAGACGCCAGCACTGCGGGAGCTGTACTGCTGCCGCCCATCGACGCACCTATACGCATTCTTGGCGCGCGCAACAGGCCTGCAGAAGCTTTTCGTCGCCTCCCCCGAAGCGGATATTACGGCGCTCCTCCGCGGAGCGGGGACGATCCCGGATATTCATCTGTGTCTCTATATCCCCGCCAGCGCCGCGTCCGACCTCTTTTCCCTCCTCTCTCAGATTCCGGTTCCCGGTCTGCGAGCCCTTTCCATCTGTCTCGCTCCCGACGGACACCCCTCTTTCACTCTTGACGAGGCCCAGCTCATGCAGACAGTCGACTCGCTATCGCAGGACGGTGCTTTGTGTTCTTTCAAACTTTCCGGCGCGAACCTCATCTTATCCGTCGCCACCCTCGCGTGGATGGAGCGTCTGCGTGGCCTGGGCATGGAGATGGTGGTATCGCCTGGTGCTTCGTCGGACATGGTCCCCGAAGATTTTCGGGTTTGTCATGACCGTTCTTATCACTTTTGCGACACTCCTTCAAAGTGTTGTAATGCGTAGCTACTTACCTACCTACCTACCTAGCTCATGGTATCTCCATCAATGCAAAAGCGCTAAATTTAACCTGCTCTGCTTGCAGCTCCGATATCTTTACTTTCGAGTCTCGATGTCTGCTGTCAATTTCGAGCCGGGGTTTCCGGACGAAGCAAAATCTAATACCACCCGATTACCTTCGATTCAATCATGTTTCCTCAGGTACGATAAAAACCTGAAGGTACCATCTTAATTCGTTGTTAGCAACTCCGGAACGCGACGGATTATCTGGTAGAAAGGTTACCAACCAATTGAATTCAGCAGAAAGTATTGGGCTCGGAAGCAAATAATTCTGGTAGGTATCTGGTGGGCCGCTTGGTGTTTAGACGCCGAGTCTATTCTGAGGCGACAGTGTATGAACGAACTTCTCCATTCGCGCTTCGAAGTTGTTGCTCACTACGCTTCTCTGCCTCCTCCAGGCTCCGAGATGCGCACGGAGCCCCAGAGCCCACATCGTGATCCGTGAACCTACCAGTAGATGAAGATTTAAGGGAGAGCCACGAAGTCGAGTTCTTCCGAGTCCTCGATTTCCAATGCGTTTTCCTCTCTTCGTTCCATTGGCATGCGTCTCGCAGCTCGCTCTCGGAGCGGCGGTGTTTAATTGGCCAGATCCATTGCTCGACGCGATCGACAACCACCTCTATGTCGACCATTATAGTATTATTTCTGTGGCGACATTGAATTGCGCCACTAGAGACCTGACCACCGTTGGAGCTCAGTGGCTCCGCATCGTGAGTCCACACGTCCCCAGTCACTGCGGCTCAACCATAATCTGGTCAGGCTTTCCATGATTTTGGTTCATATAACGGGACAGAAGGAACTGGGGGTTTGAATGCTTCGATTATTTACGAGCTTGATCGGCCTCAGGCGAGTGCGATGTTGAACAGCTTTCTCGTCTTCCTAAAATGGCCAACTTCAGAATGTTGGCCTCGGACAGCGTAAATCATTGATCGATTTTCTGAACGTCCCTACGGAATATGTTGGAAGTTCGTAGGCCCTTTCTATTTTCTATCCGCCCCAATCTATTCAATTGAATTTCCCTCTAGTGGCAGACACCATCGCGATGGGTGCTATCGCTGCTGTCGTTGGTTGCGGGGGACCTGTGATTCCATACAGAGCGGGGCGAATTGACGCTACTGAGGCTGGGCCGGCAACTGTGCCAGAGCCCCAACAGGATTTGCCCTCGCACATTGCGGCATTTAAACGCCTGGGCTTTAACGAAATGGACATGATTGGCTTGGTTGCATGCGGTCACACCCTTGGTGCGTTTGAGTGCTGAGATCCAGCTATCTCATGCTTACTATTCTCAGGCGGCGTGCGACAGGTCGACTTTCCTACAATGCTACCGCCGGACCTCTCAACCGGTGTAGCTTTCCAAGCACCCATTGGATTCAATAACTCGATGTGAGGGTCAACCACGGTTACGCTCAGAAAAATCACACTGACAATGATTCAGAGTACACGAATACCTCGACAGCACTACAATAAACGTGCTCGAGGTTGGTCCTAATATTACGACCCGCTCTGACCTGCGTATATTTTCGAGCGACAATAACGTCACGATGCAAAGGTAATTGTATTATTTTTGCCTGCCTACATACACGCATTGACAATATCAACCTTTGTAGGCTGGCGTCGCCGGTGGTTTTCAACCAAGTGTGCACAGATTTAATCGAGCGCATATGGCGGTCAAACTGCACATTTAATCCTCCGCCACTTTTTTGCACATATTTTAACTTTCCGCCACTTTTTTCAGAAAATTTTGGAGCTCCGCCACTTATATTGCAGTTTTCAAGATGGCCAATAAAAGTGGCGGAAACAGGTTTCTTCCGCCACTCTTATCGGCGAGTTGAACCTCCGCCACTTTTATCGGGAGTAAAAAAAGGATTCCCCGGAACCACGTCTGGGGTAACGTTGGAGGTGATTTCGATGGAAGAAAGCTGAATAAAGCCCGTAAAAGTGGAGAACGACCCAGAAGAGAGCCATGGATCGTTCGGCTTGCTCCGTGCATCAAGCACCGGATCAAATGAGCCGACGGCTGGCCACAGTCGACCGGTTACAAAGTACAAATGCGAGAAGAGCCGTGCAGATATCCGAAGCTACGCCGTCGCAGACTCGTTACAAGTGGACTAGATTAAACCCAGCTTCAAGAGACAAGGGAGTGAGGTCGAGAAATGAGAACCATCAGTGACAGCGGCAATCAACCCGAGCGAGTTTGGTGATTGCTCTTCAAATGGGCTATATCTGCCCCCCTGCGTATTTAGTACAAGACTTGCCCATTGTGGACACATCTGAGAGTCCCTTGGATGTATATCCGGCAACAAAAAAAAACGACTTCTATAAGTGTGGCGGAAGTAAAATTCACCATTGAAAGCTGCTTCCGCCACTTTTATTGGCCATCTTGAAAACCGCGATATAAGTGGAGGAGCTCCAAGGATTCATTAAAAAAGTGGCGGAAAGTCAAAGAATGTACAAAAAAGTGGCGGAAGATTAAATGTGCACTTTGACCGCCATAAGCGCATGATCAACACTGTTCCAAACGGCGTAACGCTCACGGACGTCGTCGAGCCCATCGACTACAAAGTTTCGGACACGATGCTGTTCCCTCAAGGCGGCTCGCTCGCATTCTTGGCGACAATGAGGGTAGCTATCAATTCTTTTTACCTTGGAAAGGACTAAGACTTGTGTGCCTTAGATCATTGACCCGCGACCATTGGTATTGTCCTTCAGAGCGCCCAACAAAACTGTGACCATGTTCTGGAAAGAGCGACAAGGAACATCCTGCCCTAAAGCGGGATGTTCAGCCAAATCTTTCCAGCTTGACTACACAACTGCATCTACTTACGGCTTACTCAAGGGCGTCGTCGTGCAGTTCGAGTATTATCGGTTCAACGCTACGATAGACCTTAATAGTTCCCTCTCGCACTTCTGGTTCGAGGTAGACCCCAAGAACGGTTCTGCTCCCTTTATTGTCGATAACCACGGTGCGAACTACACCATCGACTTCTGTACGATCCGAGTAGTGTTGCCGGTGTTCGGTTCTGAACCGATTTCGAACCTGAACCGAACCTGAACTGGACCCCAAGTGAGGTTCGGGCAGGGGGGGCGGACCGAACCGGACCCCCAGGTCCAGTTCGGGGTTCGGATTTTTCAAAATTTGGCCGAACCTCTCTGAACCTGACCGGACCGACGGGTAAAATTAGTAAGTTTTTGCGCCCAAAGGTCAAAACAATGGAATGAAAATGTGATGTGTCTCACCAACAGATCCCATCCTCTCCATAAACAGCTGTAATACTGGTGCAAACTGGATTGATATGCAAACACGGCACCATCAGAAGAGCAAACTTATTCCTGCATTCACCAAATGTGCTGCTGAAAAGAATGAAGGCATCCAAGCAGTGTGTCCAAGTCTCTGTTCATAACCTTGGACACCCTCCTTGCCTCGAACCGTTTTGCTGACCGAAAAACTCACTTTCAACTCGTGGGAATTCCTTTTAGGTTCGAACATGTTCGAACCCCAAAAATGAACCGGACCTAGGTCAGGTTCGGGGTTCGCGAAGGTAGCCCGAACCGAACCTGAGGTCGGGTTCGAGGTTCAGATTTTTTGGTCAAAAACCGGACCGAACCGGACATCGGCAACACTAGATCCGAGGCGCTCCAACTTCAAGGACGCTGGCTCGGTTATGGTGGTCGCCGTACGAAATTCTTCGCTCCTGAGATAGATCATCGTGCTCATTTATTTTTTCTTGCCGCTAGCTCAAGGATCAGTCCGCCGGCCAGGCGACTGTCTCCGCCAAGACTACGATCCCTGGGAGCGCCCTTGCCACATACGTTGTGAATACCTCGACCACGGCACACTTCACGCGCGATCCATCACATCCACCGGCAGACGGGTACACATTCTACTCGTCTCCCATTTCGGACAAGGCACTCAGCAATACGCTTCACGCGACTGTCGGTGGTAAAAGCTATTCGCTATGGGTTCCTACTCTTACCACCCCCGGCGTGTAGGTAGCTTATTTTTCACGCCATTTTACGTAGTCACGCATTTTCCCATGTCTTCCATCCTGCATTCAGATCAATGTCGAACGAGTCAAAAATTGCAGGGGTGTTATCTGCTGAGAAATCGAACCGGGGTACCAGGGAAGTAAATGGACACTTGTAACCCCGTTGTTTCGGCCTGCCTTCCAATTTTCCCATCGGACGGCTTGAACAAGGTGAAGTCCGGAGACACTCGCGCGCTCCTGTAGCAACTGGTTTTATGAATCCATGCCCCATTGTTATAAGATTCCTCAATGTGTGTATTTCGCGCCACATGCCATGTACCTTTACGTTGTGGTTGAAAGTTGAAACTCCGTGTGTGCCCGCACACATACGGAACAAGGCACGAGCACACATAAATTCGATTATCAGTCGCCGTGCCATTCAAATTACACTTCCCAGCGTTCTGGGCCGCTTCACGTTGAGGCTC
Organism: Mycena polygramma; assembly: GCA_029449255.1. NCBI lineage: Eukaryota > Fungi > Basidiomycota > Agaricomycetes > Agaricales > Mycenaceae > Mycena > Mycena polygramma. The sequence goes on along the minus strand of JARKID010000077.1, from coordinate 101,316 downwards.
CCGGTCTCGCTTCGAATGAATTACTCGGTTCGGATTCGTCAGCGTTTGATCCCGGCCTGCCTTCATGTAGATAGGTATCGAATCTTTCGATAGACAGGATGGAAATTCCACGAGATTCTAGACTCTGGGAAGTTGGAACTATCTCATGGTGCCAAAGGTGTGGCTGCCACTCGCGGCAGATTGAGGAACAAATGTGGAATGAAGAGTCCATCATACGGCAGCGGAGAGGAGTAAACTATGTAGTACTCCGTTCATGAGGGTATACAAAATGTACTGATTTTGCAAGCGTCCGACACGCTGAGCTAGTAGTCCTGCTGTTCAGTCTTCGGAGGCTGTCTTTTGGCTTATAAGTTGAGAACGTCCACATTCATGTTAATAGACGTGCTGCCAAGCGGATTTGCTGTAGTAGTCTGCCCGAGGATAGCCAATACGGCCCGAAAATACTTTAGGACTGGAGAGGGAAAAACTATGACTTGGATTCCGACTCAGAACTGATTCAGAGTCGGTCTCTGAGGAAACTTCGAAATTGAACATAGCACACGTGACCGTGTTCTGCCGCGGCCACGTTTTTTCAACTGCGCTGCGGTATCCTTATCCTGTTTATTTTAGGCATTCACTCTACATGTAGATGGTATTTCGGGCTCAAGAGCAAGTTAGAGGGCCCGGGGGAATTATAATCTGTCTGTGAAGCTCCGTTCAACTCTGCGAGAGATACACATAAAATCAACGGAAACTGAGGAGAGAACAAAAGAATGCAAGGTCTGTGCATTACTCAGTGCACTCGAATAGGGCGCTGTTTATAATTCCCCAGGAGTTAAAAACCTGTTTACAAACCGGTATTAAAAACAGGGCTGTTTACAAACGGTTTGTAAACCAGCACCCAAAAATGTTGTTTTGGCCCTGTACAGGTGATTTTTTGAGCTGCACACCAGAGATTTGACCAAAACTGCCCTCACCTCTTCCTGCTTCTAGGCCTTTTAAATGTTGACCGGCGGTCGTTGACCTACCGTGTCGATCGGCGAACCTTGTGTTTGAAACGAACAATTTGATGAGCCGGATATAGCCTGAAAACCGGCCGGCTGCAGGAGAGTTTTGACGGTGGTTGGTGATTTTGTCTCTCTTCCTTGTTCTTGGTCACTCAAAAATTTTGCTGAAATGCCCTAGAACTCGGTGGATTGGCGGAAAAATTGTCAAGACTGGGGGAGCTGACATAATTGTAAACCGGCCATTTGGCCAAGACCATTTAAAAACCGGTTTATAAACAGGTGTTTATAAACATGTTTACATACCGGGATAATAAACAGCGCCCTACACTCGAACTCATCTTCAGGTCGATATCCCCGCAACCGCTGCAATGTCTGCCAGTTCCGTCCCAATGACGATGTCATAGATGTACGAGTCGTCCACCAGATTCACTGCGTTGACGGGCCAGCTAGACTCCGATTGTGCGAGCCATCTAGTCGACGTAAAGCCACTGAGGCACTGACGCCGCGGAGGCGAGTTTAAGCGTCTAGTCACGTGCAAGTCTAGGCCTTGGGCCGCCGCCTCCACACGCCTGCACGAAAACCGTGTCTACCCAGGCGGCTAGACGCCGGGCGTCTAGGCCGGGGTAAGCAGCTACACTTTGAAAGTGTAGGTGGCCTGCACAGGATCTACACACGCCTCCGCTGAATCGTGTCTAGGGGACCTACAATAGTTGACCGCATTTCGCCCCCATCACGTGCCTCTCAAACGGGTAATTCGCGTGTCCTGTTTGTTCTTGCCCTAAATATGGTATCTTTTGGCGAACTGGTTCAGTAACACGATGAACAGGATGAACTACCATTGTTCTTGAGTGGCTTGGCTGCTTCAAGGTTCACTGCTGTTGTGAAGTCTTTTCTGCAAAGTCTTTGGTGTAATATCGACGCGCAGGGGCAGTTGTCAGTCACACGGACAGCTTGAAGTGAGATTGCCAATGAAGTAGACCAAAACTGATTTCATTAGGATATTAAAGGGTAGCGAATACATAAGTGATTCTACTGGGCACGCGGCGGCGCGTGCGCATGCACACCGACGCGATGTGAGTGTGTGCCACCGCCAACCCGACGGAGCAACGTAATCGACGCGTCGCGCGACGCAAGCGACACGTTGTACCACGGGGCCAGGAAGCGCGTCAGAGTCGGGTGGCATGGTGGCAAGTGCTCATAATGTGGTCCGCGCCATCGCCAGCTGCACTCCGCCGCGGCGCGCGCCATTGGCGGTCCGCGGAGGTCGCATTGAGTACTACATAGTACAGGCGGCCTAGGCGGAGAGTGGGCGCGTCCGAGGGGGAACAGGGTGGGGATTGAGGGTGGTGGTGGTGGTGGGAGGAGAGAATGGTTGTTTGTCCTGTAAACAGAGCCATGAGCTGTCGAGCTGGCTCAGCTCGGAAGGCCAAATTGAGAGACGGAACAAACATGGCACGCGAATTCCCTGTTTCAGACGCACGTGATGGGGGCGAAATCTCAAAAACTACCTACAATGGCGGTGTGTAGACATGTTTAGGCCGGCTTCACACGGCTAGACGTGCATAGCCATCGGCTAGGCGCGCCTAGACTTTTCGGAGTCTAGCCGGCCCGTCAACGCAGTGATTATTCTTCCCCCCATATAGACCGAACTTCGGGTCAGCCGTGGGTCCGGGCCAGAAGTTCCCCGACAGCTTTTGCGTATCGCTCCAGTCGAGAGGTCCGTGAAAGTTGCCAATTCCACCCGATATTGTCATGAACTGAACTTGCGGAATCCTCCAGCCCATACAATTAATGTAGGGAATGCCCACTCAGATTAGCCAGGAAGGAGAAGGAACAGAATTGAGCACTGCGTTGCTCGTTTAAACTCGACGGCGAGGTAAGTGGCTGATGTTCTTTGCAATGCTGAGCGCTGAACAAGCGCTCATAGTCATGATCTTGTTTCACGACAACGCGCAGAACTTTCCTCCGTCGGCAGCGGAGAAGAACTAAGCTCTGTTCACGATTGAGGCATCCCGTCCCCTTCGTTCCTCCTGTAAATCGCAGAAACTAGTCTTGTCGAACTGTTTCTCGCCAGCTACCAGAACCCACTTGACACCCATCGTTGAGGCGGTTCCAACACTCACGGATCTAGTGTTGTTGTTCCAGATCCCCGTCGAATTTTTCCGCTCGACTTCTGCGTCGCTGGCATTGGAGCGTATTTCGAGCATTCTTGCCGTTCCATCGAACATTCGACAAGATCATTAGTGGGGATGTGAGGATGCGGAAGAGGAGGAGAGGGGGGGAGCGGGCGTACATACGCATTTCGAGGCTCTGCTTGTGCATTTTGCCAGCGAGGAGGTATTGCTTGAGCAGGTACTCGCGCGTGCTGTCTGCCATGGCGGCCAAACGGATCTGATCTAAAGATTGAACGGCCAGTCAAGAAATGAAGGGTCGAGGTGAATGCGACGCACCTTGACCACGCGAATGTTCAATACAACTAATCCAAGTCAAGCTACTGAATAAAGCCGGTCAGGAAACTGTATGAAGGCATACTTCAGTCACATTGAATTGGACAAAATGAAACTTACCTCGATCTATTCACGCAGAGTTTCGGCGTTTCGGCGCAAGGCTGAAATTCAACGATGCGCTCAGTGGTCAGGAGACGCGCGAAATTGCATGCAAATCCTGGAATGAATGAAGCGAATGTCAGTATGCCCGAACTAATTTGCGAGAGCAATAAGCTTACCAACGAAAATACTTGTGAAGTCAATCCCCAGGTCAGTCTATGCGATGATTCAAAGGAGAGTCAGTAGCGAATCAAAGCAAGAAAATCAGAACTCACAACGATGCATTAACGAGTTGAAGTCGATACTTAGAGGGATGGCTAAAGTCGAACAAAGTCAGCGAGTTGAAGGCAACTGAGATTTTACCAAAGGCTGGGTACAGAATAAATCTGAGTAGCTACATACGAGGACTCGGTAACAAAACAAATATATTCAGGGCCTGGAAATGTGTCAGTAAGGAAAGGGACGAACGGAATTCGACTTACCATCGCGTTTCAACTTGGTAATGTATAAGGATTAGGAGGGCATCAACACGACGGAACAAAGAAAAAGACTGGCCGGGGACTTGAAGTAGTTGAAGGGCGGTAAAATAGACGTCCAGGAAGATCTTTGAAACACAGTAGCAATGTATCTGAATGAGGATAAAGCTGGATAAAGCTCAATACTCACGTTGTGACCATTTTAAACAGAAAGAAAATACGCAATCGGGTGGGTCACTGAGGGTTGGCTGAATAGGTCTGGAAAAGACCCAAGGGAGGTAAGTAGGTAGGATAATGAAGTTTAAGGAGACTCACAGAGAGGTCAGTGACCTTGCTTGACTAACTTGCCCGCGATGTGGTGGTGGTTGATATCAGAGGTGTCGCGTGGGAAGACCATGCCGCGCCGGCATGATGTTAGATAATCAAAATAAATGATTTACGTCTCTCTTGAATACGCCTCCATGTTCTTGCTGCCCGTCTTCCTGATTCTTGCTGCCACCTGCTTTTCGACGATCCTGCGACGCCAACCTCCTTTGCAGTGCACTTGATGATTCACAGGCGTCCCAGCGCTCCGCACAATCACATCTGATCATCTTCCGCTCTAACTTCTAAGTTCTGCGTCTTTCCATGATTGGTCCGACAGACTCGATACTAATAGGCACGGACTGCGATCTTGATCCCCATCCTTCCCCCCTCTCGCTCCCCGCTGCGCCATGGACTCCGATGAGGCTTCATTCCTGCGAGTGCAAGTGTGTGCTCTCTCTTTCTAAACACTTGGTGCGATGATACCAGCTCCTTCCTAGGTGTGGGGACTGTTCCTGGAAAGCCTCACCTTCGGAGTCTATCTGGTCACCTGCGCCTCCTGCTACCGGGTGTTTTTCACGACCACCTCTCGTCAGAGGGGATTGTCTAAGATAAATTGGCCGATGCTCGCCATCTTCTTCGTTTTTCTGGCCAAGACCACGTCCTCCCTCGCAATCCACCTCTATCTCAATCTGCAGATGGTCACTGTGGCAAGCCCAGCAGAGGCCGCCGGCCAATTCATGGACGGACGACCGATCAATATGGCCAAGGTATTTCCTGTGTTCCTGGTTCCTGTCGAGAACGCTGACCTACTTCGCTCAGTACATCACCGTCCCGCTACAAAGTGTCATCGCCAGCGGCTTTTTTGTACGCGAATTGTCCTGCATACCATATTTTGTTTCATCCTTGCATAGATATACCGTTGCTGGCTTGTCCACCATCGCGCGTGGCTCACGGCCGCTCTGCCGTTCGTGCTTTGGCTCGGTTCGGTGGCCACGATGGGCATTTTCATCCACTTCGATGGTGTCCTCAAGATCGGCGGGCTATTTACCGCGTCACAGACGCGGGTTTTCGGCTCTTGCTTTTGGGGCGTGACATTCGCGTGCAACCTTCTTACCACCGGTATGTGCAGCGTAGGAGAACCGCCTCCCGTGTATGACATAGATCTCTGCAGGTCTTATCGCGTATCGCATCTGTCGGGTTGACCATCTCAAGAGCCACTCGGACTACCAAACGGACTCCGACCAGAGCACGTCGCCAGCCGCAAACACCGCAAACAAGTCGAGTGTGTGCATCATCAGCGGCAAGCCCCACCACACCATAAAGCGCGCCACCCACATCGCCATCGAATCAGGGTTGATCTACACCACATTGACAGCAATAACGTTCGGCCTTTTCGTCGCTAACAGCAACGCCGTGTATGTCGCCATTTACACCGTACGTGTCAGCGTTTCTCTAAATATGCGCGCGGCTCATCGGCCGTCCGTCCATCAGCTGGTCCAAGTCATAGGCATCTCCTTTAACCTCGTCATCGTCCACAACCGCCCACGACCCGAGACATCCTCTCTAGCGCAACTGAATAGCGTCCCGCTCCAATTCACCTCCTCGAATATGAGCGTCCCCGCCAGCGCGATCGAGTTCGCGTACCCGAAGCACTTTATGCCCCGCCGCAAGAACTGGCCTGCCAGCGAAGCTGTGCAGGAGGACAGGAATTCACTCACGCAGTCGACAGGAATACCGGAGAATCATTCACAGCAGTCGATACAGTCACTACAGTAGCTGTTCGGCCATGGACTTCTCGCCGCGGCCAGCTTCAGCTCAATCCGTCGTCCCATATCGTACGAGAATCACCGCCACTGCGGTGGGGTGGGATCCATCAAGCATGGGCGGGTTTTGTTGCGGTGTATTTTAACCGTACCGGAACTTAGATAGTGATGTCGATGTGAACAGGACAAAAAAACCTTCGCCCAAGTCATCGGAGCGCCCTTGTCCGCCCTTGCGTTCTTCCCGCCAAAAAATGATGCCTACGCCGAAGTGAGGCTCACCACCCAACGCCCTACGAGGTCGCCGACATACTTGACCCGATGACGCTCGCGGCCGAACGGTGAATGTGGCCTCCAGCATCTTGTCCGACCCGTTTTCCCCCGGCGGGCGGGCACTCGACATTGGCCGCGGAGCGCATCACGAAGAAGCGCGAGAAATCGGGGAGGAGCGTACCCCGGATGAAGGCGCTGAAAATGTTGGGTCATCCTGCTGCATCGCGCAGTAGATACCACTAGACACCTGTCTCGTTAGTGAGCAGCAGCTGAGCAGCGTAGAATTATCAAATGCCTACGCGGGAAGGGACCGGTCTAGCATGTGTCCGACGTAAACGATAGGGCGGGGCGGCAGCCGCAGCGCAGCGGACGATGCGGCGCGTCAATGCGCTTGCGATATTGGGCAGGAGCCACTGCGGGGTAAAATTTATGCCGATGCGGAGGTCCTGGGCTTTCCACGCGTGCTGCTGGCCGGCTTGTACGGTGTATCGTGAAAAGGGCACGGATCCGGCGATGCTTGGGGGAAGCGTCGCCGCAAGATCGAAAGGGGCGAAGGGAGCCGCTTGGACAGGGTCTCTAAGAGATAAGCAGTCAGGCGGTGGTAGACCATGGTGTCCGAATGCATGTAGTGCTTGTTGAGGGGCGTGTAGAGATAAGAAAGCAGTAGGTATTTGGGCAATTACTCTACGAGTCCAACAAATAGCGCCCCACAAAGTCATAATTGTCCCGATAAAGACCGAAATATTCAGGGACCATTTCGACATAAAGCGAATGGGACCTGTCGAAATGCACAATCTCCATGCCCATGTTACGGAGGACGCCCATCCGCCTCACGGTGTCGGCTGAGGGCACGAATTTCATGGCATACAGTCTGAAGGAGCGCAGGGTGCCATCCCGCCATTGCGCTTCGACGGCCCTCATCAAGAGATCCTCGTCAAGAGGCTCCCCCAGAGTATCGCCGAGGGGACCGAGACAGAGGGAGAAGGCGCGCAAAGCGGGAGTCGTCGTGGTGCGGTCATCCCGGTTCGGATCTTCGAGGATCGAAAACAAGCTGGAGGCGAATGGCATGGGGAGGTAAAAACAGAGATCGGTGATCAGCGACGCTGCTTGAAGGAGCTGCGAAACATGCGGAATGGAGGGGACGCCTGCAACGAAGAGCTTGCACAGTTTGGGCGACCGCTGCAAAAAAGCGTGGAGGTCGCTGGAGTCTTGGCCGCTACTGTCGCAGCCGTACAACTCCTGCAGTGCGGGAGTATCTAGGCCACGTAGCAACGCATTCGTTGATACGGAAAGGCGGAGGAGGTGTGGTAACACGACGGTGCCGTTTACTGCGGGGTTGGGGAAGGTATCGTTGAGACGCAATACACAATCGACAAGATTGGATGCGGAGTGAAGGACATGTACGTGATTTGTCCAGGAATTGCTGGCACTATATCGGCGTAATTGGGCAAAGGGAAATTCCACGAGTTTAGGACGATCTCCGCCGTAAGATCCGGCATTAAAGAGGACGTCTTCCAGGCTGGGGCAGGACTGGAAGAGGTCGAGAACTTCCTCGGGGTCGTCGTCGAAATCCTGGACTGTGATATCCACTCTGCGTAAGATGGGGAGTTCTTCGCGAATAGCGTCCAACCGCGCATATAATGTTTCGGGCCCCGAGAACATGATATTTTCCCAACGATCGCAGTGCATGCTGATGAGCTCGAGCACCCGCTGGTCCCTCTCCGTGCAATCGTGATCGTAGAACGTGCAGAATGTGATATTAAGTGGTGATGGCTGAGAACGCTCTAGCTGAGCCTCCAACGTCGACGCCAATCCTTCCAGGGACGGTGATTCCGGTGGGTGGTCGGTGAAGTCGAGGGCCAAGGAAGCCCAGAAGGATGGCTGTGACAAGAGAATCGTCCGCCAGCGGCTGCACACGGCGCTGAGAACCCACGGACCAGTCCTTGACGCTCAAGAGGTCGCGGTAAGGCACTGCGAACATGAATATGAGGCAGAGAATTTCGGTCGGCAGACGACGAAGCGGAGAGAGAGCCCCCTCGTGTTTGCGAATTTCGACGTCGAGCGCATCGCGCTCCTGCTGGAGTTTTTCGAGCTCTGATTTGAGCGGAGCTATTTTGGTATCCAAGAACGTCCGGCGGGCACTTCCACGGGAGACGAATTCGCGAATAGAGGGCAGGTGGAATTCTGCAGGGGGATCATTGGTACCCAAGATCTCCCTGGAAATTGTGCTCGGATCGACCCGTTCGCCAGGGGATTCCAGTTCAGATGAGGCTACCGAGGACTCTTTTGGTGCCATTTTCTGTCGTTAGGTATTGTCCGAGTCGACTGTCGACATGATAAATCGACCAAGCGGCGAAAATTTTGGAAAAAAAAGGCGTTGCGGTCACATGCTCACTAAACAAAACCAAAGTGATGCCGAAAGCACTTAGCGGCAGTGGAATGCAAAAAGGAAATTGTTCTCGCCGTGCCCGGACTATTGAAAATGTGGCAGCTTAGTTGGCTGCAAGATCCCGTCAACTAGTAATAACTGGATACACCTTTATTTCAATAATAATCGATATCGCGGTAGCTCTCGATCCACAATTCTGGGGGAAGCACACCCCGAAGAAGCTGACCCTAGACAGCCTCAAATTTCAAGCCCCGATCCTGCAACAGCTCCATTCGTTCAAACATGTTTGAGGAAATCAAGGGCAGCAGTATCTTGACTGATTTCAGATGTCCAGCCTGCCATCTTGACTCTATCGCCCTCGTGAAATGGTCGTGGTCCTCGGAAACAACGGTTAAAAAATGTTCCAGAGCGGGTGCCATGGTGGGGCGTGAAAAATTGAGGATGAATTGGACGGGGACGGAGAACGGCAAAGCCAAGGTTGTGACTGTCGGTCCTGCCTCCACTATGCGCGTCAATTCAGTACCATCGGGGGGTGTTGACGATTCCCACAGAACCAGTTTCTTTATTTTACAGCGCTGCCGGTGGAGGAAGGCGAGGACCGGGGTCGCGCATTCACAATACAGTTCCAAGAGTGCGGGGGTGTCGAGGCACTCCAAAAACGCGGGGTGCACGGACAGAAAGAGACGAAGAAGATTAGGCAACACGATGGGCGTCGTTGAGACGGCAGATGGTTCGTCGTCGGTTAATTCCAAGGAGCAGTCAACGAGATTGGTGGCGATACTGAGTTCGCCGAGGTGGCCGTCCCAAGTGTTGCTCCCGACATAGCGCAGCAACTGTGACCAAGGAAGCTCCATCGCCACAGGAAAGGCCCAGAGCCCCTTGTTCACAGTGACTCGCTGAAGTAGCGGAGCGTCGGTGAACATCTTCAATGATGGAATTTCGTCCGACTCATACTGCATCTCGATGGTCAATTCCCACAGAAGGGCGAGTGGGTCCTGTATGAGCCCTTGGAGCTCGGTGAATAGCTCCTCTGGGCCCGAAATGTCCAGTATTTTCCAGCGGCGGGCATGCCTGCAAACAAGACGCAATCTATGCACGTCTTCGGGTGTGAAAAGCGCGGTATCTTCGGTGGAGAATTCGATTTCCAATGGCAGTTCTCCCGATCGCCGGAGCTGGGCCTCGAGGCGGAAGATGCTGGTAAGTTCCCGGGAATGATCGAGGTTGATTGAGGTCCAAAGGCATGGCTGGGAGATGACGGTCGCCCGCCACCGTGCGCAAACTGCGCTCAGAGTCCAGGGAGCCGGTTCGACATATTCTTCATCCGGTGACAGGGTGAAGCTGAATACGAGGGAAAGGATCTCCGTTGGCGTGCGACGAAGGGGAGAGAGGGCACCCTCATGCTTCCGAATTTCGATATCTAACCCGTCCCTCTCCTCGGCAAGTTTATCCAGGGAGGCTTGGAGCAAGGCCATTTCGTATTCCAAGACGATCATCCTTGTACGACCCCTTGAGACAAAATCCCGCAAAAATGGGACTTGAGACTCAAAGGGTGCATCATTTGTTTCCAGAATGTCGCGTGGTGCGAGACTCGGGCTGAAGGGTGGGAGCTTCCACTCGGTGGGATTAAGAACTGTCATGCAGTTGGGGCAACCGTGCCGTGTAATCCTACCTACGTGAACACCCATCGCGTATCAAGCCTGAGCTGCCTGAGTGACTGCAGCTAAGTTCCAAGTCCGAGTCCACGTCGGAGCAACGCCGTAGTCGGCCGTCACGAACTCACGGTGTCGACGTTTGGCCAAGTCAATTCTATGGTCGGGCTCGAGTTATTTGGGAGTACCTAGGGAAAGGAAGAAATACCGCATACGCTGCTAAAGGTCCAAGATTGAAGACAGTCAAGGGAATTAGCGAAATAATTTTGATATTTGTTTTCATTTATTTTAGTTTTTTAGATTCATAAGGAGTTAACATTTTATTCCCGTCCTTGCGTTCTGCATCCGATTCGTCCCTCCCATTCTCCCCTCTTCAAGCCTGTTACGAATGACCAGCGTACCCTCACAATTACCCTCTGGTTTCTCAGTGTTCTTCCTGGCCGCCGTGTGCGCAACGTGGCCGTATTTCCTTGGTACCACCGCCCCTGTGCCAGTACTCCCTGTGTCATCGAGACTCATCGAGAGTACTCCACTCCCCTGCTACTTATGCAACAGCCATCTCCGACGTGGACTGAATTGAATGGCGGGTTCCTGTCTAGACTTCAGTCATGACTACGTCATGAGCTGACGCACCGGCTGCCAGCGAGCGACTATAAGAATAGTGGACATTCCCAGGCGGGCCCGCGCTCTCTTCTCAACTCTCACCGACCAAGCATTTCAAACATGTCCCTCAAACCACGAGCAATTCACTTTGGGGCGGGCAAGTATCCTTGGACAACACCTTGACGCCAATAACACTCTTAAGCAGGGAACATCGGGCGTGGATTCATCGCACCTCTACTGTCCAAGTCCGGGTACCATGTCGTCTTCACAGACGTCGACAAGGACCTAATCGACACCATCAACGAGGAGAAGGCGTATGGCGTCCACATCCTCGACAGCGACACCGCAGACGGCGAGAAGGCGGAGGTTGTGGAGATAAATCACGTCAAGGGCGTACTCTCCACCACCGACGACCTGATCCACGAGATTGAGCACCCTAAGCTCAAGGTCATCACAACTGCCGTCGGCTTGCCCATTCTCGACAAAATCGCACCGACCATCGCGAAGGGGATCAAGGCGCGCCGCGCCAAGGGGGGCAGCACCATCAACATCATCGCCTGCGAGAACGCCATCGGCGCGACCGCCCAGCTCGCCGACAAGGTCCGCGCGCACCTCGACGCCGACGACGCCGCCTGGGCCGACGCGCACGTCGGCTTCGCCAACTGTTCCGTCGACCGCATCGTCCCGCCCTTCAACCCGGACGAGCACGCCGCGGACTCGGCGCTCGACGTGGGCGTGGAGGAGTTCTTCGAGTGGATCGTCGAGGGCCCGTCGCTCAAGGGCGCCAAGCCCGGCGCGCTCGACGTCCCCATCGACGGCATGACCCTGACGGACAACCTCGCCGCGTACAACGAGCGCAAGCTCTTCACGCTCAACGCGGGCCACGCCATCACCGCGTACCTCGGCTACCTCAAGGGCCTGCGCACCGTCGACGCGAGCATCGCGGACGACGAGATCGCCGCGATCGTGCGCGGCGCGCTGCACGGCGAGGCGGGCCCCGCGCTGTGCCGCAAGCACAAGTTTGACGAGACGGAGCACGCGGCGTACATCGAGAAAATTATCGTCAGGTTTCAGAACGCCGCGGTCAAGGACGACGTCGTGCGCGTCGGCCGCCAGCCGCTGCGCAAGCTCGGGCGCGGGGACCGGCTTGTGGGTCCCGCGCGCATGTGCACCGAGTACGGCATCGAGGTGCGCCATCTGGCGAACGGCATTGCCGCTGCGCTGTGGTACGAGAACGAGGAGGACGAGCAGAGCGTGGAGATGCGGAGGGCCATCGCGGACAAGGGGCTCGACAAGTATGTCGCGGAGTTGACCGCGTTCGAGGAGGGCAGCGACGTGCACAAGCAGATTCTCAAATCCTATACAGAGCTAGAGAGCTGGAAGACTGGCAGCCAGCAGATAAAAGTAAAAGCGTAGATCCAGCCGTACTATACCACTATTGTATTTCTTAGATTAATCTTGTAGAGTGTCAATACATATTCCGTCTTGCAGCGAAGAGCATGCGCAATTCGTGACACTCGATTTGTATCCTGCCGCCACAACGAAAACAACTTGAAACCAGTCTGATCCTTGCCCCCTGGCAAAACCCAGAATATTTGGCTTCCCCTCGAAGCAGCGCTCAATACGAGGCCTCCAAGGGAGTCTCCACTTCGCCGTCTGCCAGCTGCAGTGACCGAGACCAAACCGACCTGGTCCGAGACTATCGCCCTCATCTTCACTTCAAGTTTCGCAGTGCCCCTTCTTTTCCGGCGACGTATGTATGTCTATCCGGTGTTAAGGCTTCTCAGCACTGGCGGCGATTCTCTGGTCACAGACTCACCCAGGCCGTGCTTCTGGACTTGGGCTCCCGACGAATCACCGCCTGGCCAGACTGATGCCGACAGTGCCCGTAGGCTCATCTCGACTCGTCCACTGCCATTGCGCACGTTCTTCAAGCTTGCACGTTCTACGACGGAGCAGACTGCACTGTGCCGTTGCCAAACCATTGTGCGTCGATCTGGAACGGGGGTCTCGCTCTTGACAGAGTCTCGAGTCCAATGCGATTTCCCTTTCTGCCAGTCCCCATGGATTATTCACCAACCCTCGCAAGCACACCAGGGTCCAGGGTCGGCGCACCGGGCAAAGGACATAATACTTAGGCACTGCTTGAGGCACTGCAGCGATGACTATTCGGGTTCCGCCGCAGGGTCGGGACACGGCGAGCCTATTTCTGCACGTTCCATGTGGTCCTTTTATACTTCAAGTCCTGCAATACTTGGGACACCGTATGTACCCGAGCATATCGTGTGCACTCCAAAAATCTTCCAGATTTTTTATCACCACATTCGAGTGTCAAACGTACGGAGGTTCTGACCATGGGTTAAACCCGCGCTCTCGCCGTCGACCTGGACAATTGGACTTTATTTCAAGTTGGACAGCAATACTGGCTCTATGACCATGAGTTAAGCCTACAATCTCTATTCCAAAAAAAAACGAGCATACCTGTGCTTGAATGAGATTCGCTGGTAACACCTCGCTTCTGTAACCGTCAAAGAAAGCCAAGGCAGCACTCAAGCACGGCAACGCAACACCGTGGAGAACACCCGCCGAAACGGTGCGTCTCCAGCCTGGTTGTGCAGTTTCTATAGCTAACGGGGACATATGATAAGCTCGAACCCGCCGAGTTGAAGTACTGCTGACCCTGGTGAAAAAACTTGTCGTACAGCAGCCCGTCCAGTTGTGGTTTTCGGGTATACGCCTCGACGATGCGGGCAATGATATCGCCCTAATCAATGCTGAGCATATGGCCGACGCCGAGAGAGGGAGCCAGAGTGAACCTCGATGAGACATCCTCCTTGCCAGATATGTGCGATACTGCTATATTTCAGGTACCATCTATTCTTGGGAAAGCCGTCAGCTTGGCCAGGAACCCAGGTTTAAAGTCAACTGACTGTTTTGGCGACCTCGCCCATCAACATGAACGATTGAGAGTACGACATAATCTGGCTGGCATATAACGCTTGTTCCAGATCATGCACGAAAGTCTCCTGGTCCCCAGAGAACGGTCCTGGGTCGGGATTATCGAAGACTTGACTCGCATAGGTGCGTTCCGCTTTTAGCCAGGATATGTGACGGCTGGAAATTGCCTGTGAGGTGATAGAGTCTGGAAGATGGATCAGCGAGGCCAAACCCACTCGAATTCAGAACCGCACAACAAATATCGTGCTCGAGAGCTTCCACAGCGGCCCAACTGGCGACACTTTTCGATCCCACTCTATCAGCTATTCTGGTAAGTAAGGGCTCTCCATCCTCATCTTTGAATTTGAGGATGTCTATCGTCATGTGTAGCAAAGTTGATTTGAGAATCCCGTGGTTCCAGTCAGCAAAAATCTCTGCGATTTCATCTTCGGTAAGGTGAAGGATGCGGCGAAGCAGCTCATACGCCTCTGCGATGAGCTCCATATTGCTGTATAAATGACCTATAAACCCATTTGCAAATGCGAGTCTCTGTTTTTATTCAAAACGAACCTGTCTGTACCATCTTCACGAAATGACCCGCGCCACCCTCAGCAACCCAGTCACAGCAAGGTCGCCCGTCGGCCTGCGCAGCTATCTTCTGCAAAATAGGCTGGATAGCTGGCCATGCATCGGGAGAACCACCGGCGGAGAGGCAAGGTCCAGTCCTGGCCGCATCCTGTCCACCACCGACCCCACAGCCAACAAACAACAGACACTTGTCCTCCAGGTCCCGAGTGCGGCGAGCTGTGTCCAGATAGTGTGAATTGGCCAAGTCTATCAGTATGTCGCCCGGGTCAAGCAATGGCTCGAATTGGGATATGAAGGCGTCCACCGTCAATCCAGCTTTGACCATCAGAAATATTTTCCGCGGGGTTTTGAGTTGCGAGACGAACTCGGCGGGACTATGCGCTCCGAGAATAGCTGTACCTTTTTTTTCGCAGTCAGCATAGACCCTCGATGGATAACGACACACAAGACCTTTCGCCTCCGATTCGAGGAATCGATTGACTGCCCAACTATTGCGAATATATGCGACGACTATGAGACCCTTGTCATTCATGTTGAGCATAATATTTTTGGACTGATAAACCGATGCTTAGTATGGATCGAACTGCAGAGAACAAGAGTACAGACCAGCATGGCGACACCGATAAACCCGACATCAGCCAAAACGCTGATATTATTTATGGTCAGCGGCGGGGATGCTAGTATTTCATCTCACGTACGTTCCCATGTATATCCAAATTCCCGACAAAACAATCGGCACTGCAAGATATCGATACAGCAGCGTGTCAAACTGCTGGACGGAGGATGTGCCAAGAGAAGGAGTGGGAATACACAGGCTCGCGGGCGCTTATGTCGGCGCCGATGATCTTGCGTGAGAACACGAGGCAAGATTCAGAAAGGCGAGCCAAACATTGTACGAGGCGGCAGTCCAGCCCCAGTCCAGTCGGTGCAGTCGTCGCATCCACGACTGCCAGAGGAGTCCAAAAAAGAGGGAAAGGATTCCGAGAAGAAGACGGGCAACAAGAACGCAAAACAAAGCGTTGTGCGCACAGACAGTCATAGATCCTCCACGACCCGCCTCCTGCGTCTCCTGCGTGTGCGTTAACACGCTCAAGCGCGTAAAAACAGTTACAATGCCCGAGCTTTAGCTAGAGCGCGCGGGCAAGCTCTGGGCAAGCTGCAACTTCTCGAGGAGCGGTACAAGAGTCTGGTGTAAGGCTTGAAGTACAATGGATATGAAAAGTGCAAGAATAAAGCATAAAAAAGAGAAAAAGACGCGTCCAGGGTGAGGGGCGCGAAGGAGAAGGAGTGACGAGGTCACGTTTGTGTAACGCTCCCACGCATTTTCCCCGGGCCCTTCACTTCCATTTGCGTCGACGTACTAAATTCAAGCCTTCGCGCGCACGTCGTGCTCATCTCGAATTGACTTCGATCATACAGCTTGTTTGTAGGATACTCTCTCCTTTCCCGATGCTTTAACACTAACTCCAACGCAGTGCCTTGAATTTTCCGGCCCAGCCTGCGGCACTGCTCAGTCGACGCGTTTGACAATACGGCGGACGTGCGCTAGGAAAAAGCCGCAGCCACTCAGGCTTGCTACGCAATGGCTCCTCATGAACCAAGTCTCGTGCCACGCGACATTCTGGAAACGAATGACCCCCCGCTTGAATCCCAAATACCCTTTCTGCGCGATTTTGTGACAAGGGGTCGCGCACGAATCTCACTCCTGGAAGACGAAATGGCCCTTCTCCAGACATCCCTGGATAACCTTTCCAAAGAGAGGGACGAGTTGGTCGTCGAAATTCGGAAGCATGAGGGTGCCCTCTCTCCCCTTCGTCGCACGCCCACGGAGATCCTTTCCCACATCTTCATCTTCACCCTACCGCCTTATCGACTGAACCACGAACCGGCCCCGTGGACTGTTAGCGCAGTCTGCGCGCGCTGGCGGACGATCGTCATCTCCCAGCCGTGTTTTTGGACCTCAATTGACCTCAGTGATTATTCTCGGGAATTCATCAACATCTTCCGCCTCGAGACCCAGCTCAAACGATCAGGAGAACTTCCATTGAACATCGAATTCTCCACCCGAGATATTGCACTTTTCACATCTAAAGACCTGCACAAACTGCGTCTCCTTTGTACACATGCCCGCCGCTGGGAAACAGTGGACATGTCGGGTCCAGAGGAGCTATTCTACGAGCTTGAAGAGCTTATACAGGACCAACTGGCCCTGCTGCGGGAGTTAACCATTGAGATGTTGTATGAGACGGGGGATGTTCCATCGTTGACGTTCGAAAACGCTCCGCTACTGCAGCGGGTGACTGTGAATAAGGAGTTATGGTCCTATCCTGTGGCGATGGAGCTGCCTTGGTCACAGTTACTGCGATATGTCGGATGCAACACCTGGGACGGCCACCTTGGCGCACTCAGTCTCGCCACCAATCTCGTTGACTGCTCTTTGGCGATAATCGAGACTTCTGACATCCCAGAAACACGCATCGTCTTACCTCGCCTTCTTCGTCTCTTCCTGTCATCAAAAACCCCATTTTTGGAGTGCCTGGACACCCCTGCGCTCTTGGAGCTGTATTGTGAGCATGATGCCGCGGTCTTCCCCTTCCTCTGTCGACAGGACTGTAAACTGGAGAAATTGGTCATGTGGGAATCCATACCCCCCAGTGACACCGAATTGACGCGCATAGTCAAGGTGGTACCGACCGTCATGACCTTGGCTTTGGATCTCCCCCTCCCCACCCAATTTGCCCTTGATTTTTCTCACCCCAGTATGGCACCCGCTTTGGAACATTTCGTCACCGTCGTTTCCGAGAACGTCCAGGACGATCTCACCAAGGCGATCGAGTCAAGATGGCGGGGTGGACGGTTGAAGTCCGTCAAGATGGAGAAGTCGATTTCCTCATACACGTTGGGCCGTATGAAGCTGTTACAGGCTCAGGGCATGGAATTTTCAGTTGCGGAACATCTTCTTTCGGATGTACTTCCTCCGGACTTGTGGATCGAGGGCTAAATAGTATCCCGCGATTATTAGACACGTCTCCGGCTATTGCTACTAACACTACTGCCACATTGTCAAGAGTCCGGACGGATTTCGACAAGATTTGCACCTCAGTCAGAACGGTTTTATTGCCGATAGACGAACACCCAAATATGCGATGTCTTAGTCTTGTACTGCAGCTGTGCGTTATTACACGACTCTTGATTTGGGGCGATATGCGATGGTTGTGCGACTCTGTGAAAAAAGGAGATGGTCCGCGGTGATCCAATCTGACTCTACTAGAATTACACAGAACTTCAGACGAGGACGAAGGAGGTTCGCGTTACATACAGTGCTATCATACCACTGCTCAAGTGGCATGGCCGTGGTAGTGATGCGAAGTGTCCATTCGTATCCCAGACTCCATCGACTCGGAGTCGGCCTCCGAGTCCTGGAACGGAGGAGCCTCATCGGTATGGTACGGCGCATACGCCTGGGAGAATGTCGGGGAATGCGCGGCCCGAAGCGTAGGGGAGTGCACCGCCCTGAGAGGGCGGGCAGCGTACTCCCCGGTCTGGTGCGCGACGGGAGCGCTCGTGAACGGATCTGTCATGGTTTCGCCGCTGCCATACGGGGTGACGCTGCGTATGGGCCCGGGACTCTTCACCTCGCGCACGGCGTCCGCGATCGAGGCGTGTGTGCGCTCCCACTCGCGGCGGTCGCTGGTGCGCTTGTGGCGCTTGTAGAGCACGACACCGAGGGCCGCGAGGAGGAGGAGAGCGACAGGGACGACGACACCGACGATGATGGGGACTTTGTTTGTGGATTTGGCGGCTAGGACCTGGCCGACGGGAGATGGTGATGCCTGAGATGGTGATGACGAAGCCTGGGGCGGGGGGTTGGCAGGAGAAGGTATGGCTGGGTCATTGGAGGATGTGGCGTGAGGTGGGTCCTGAGAGACAGAGGAGCTCGATGCGGAGGTACTGGTCGCATTGGCGGGAGAAGAGGAAGAAAAAGCTGAAGCACTGCTCTCGGCGGACGAGCTGGACTTGCGGCTGTGACTTGAGCTTGAAGAAGAAGAGATAGGGTCCGTAGAACTCGAACTCAAGAAACTCGACTGAGATGAAGATGCTCTACCGGAGAATTAGCTCTTGTCTGCCTGCGAACTCAAACACGCACTGAGAGGTGCTGGAAGCGGAGGAAGAACGTGTCGAGGACACCGATGATACTCGAGCGGAGGGACTACCACTAGGTTGATCGGCGGCAAGGGCAACCTGCACGAGGAGGAGCACCAGGTACAGTTTCAAAACGAGTGCGGGGAGCCCGAGGGCGTGCCCATGCCCCATATCCTACGAGGGCCTGGCGCGCCGAAATGGCTGTGATCTCGAGGGCCAAGCACGACGGAGTAGGTGCAGACAGGCACTCAAGCCGCTGGCTGGTCTTTTGGGTGAGAACGAGGAGGGGTCCGTGAGGGTCCGAGGCGTCTATTTCTCAGTATATATAGTCCATGCCAGTGGGGGAAGATCAGCGATGGAGATCATGGAGGATCACCATAGCCGGTTCTTGTGAGGTCTCCGGTTTCAGATTGGATCTAGCCTGAGTGAGGGAAGTGTCGCTCATGGATTATTTCCTGCAGTAGACCAGTCCCTGCACCACAGAGCGTCGAAGACTGCCAGTTTCTGCGATAAAAAGATGAACGACGTCGAATCAGTCATCAGCAAAACGCGGATTTTTGGGAGCCTCTGGAGCGCTATATAGTGGCCTGTAGTGGCTTGTAGTGGCCCGTAGTGAAGGTCTTTTGCTACGTAGTGCTCTGCAGTGCTTCAGAGCACTACCGGGATTTGCTGATGGCCTCCGGGCCCCCGCCAACCGTCCATGATGTGTCACGGTTGATTGAGCAGGGCAGATGAAGGCTGTGTGAACGGGTGTTGTCTGAGTTCCCGATGGCTTCCCGAACTTCAAGGCTCTGAGAGGTCTGAGTCGCCGTTGTACAAGAAGAAAATTCAGCTTTACGAGTCTGATCCAAATTTGATCCAATTGAAAGCTGCTTAACTTCAATGCGACTCTAGTCTCCTTGTAGGACGACTCCAAGATTGAATGATTCGCAGACTCTGTTGAACCGACGAGTTCACTCCAAGAGTTCTTTCCGGCGGTCGCGCACTGCGGTCGCGGTCTGAGAGAGGAGGCTGAGCAAAGTCACGTACGAATCGGAACAAGCTGCGTCATAGTGTTGATCCGTCTTTCGGCACGCTCAAGTTCAAATTTGTTCAATCGTGGAATCGTTGAGGAGTTCATTCCGGCTTGTTTCCTTTGTCCGGGGGTTCGAATTCGAATATGTGTGGCATGCTCGGTGCAATTTAATTGAACATGGTACTGGAAACGTGCATTTCCGAGTCGTACATACTTTTGGTTATCCCGTTCTGTAGAAAATTCTCAGCGACTTGAATACGAGCGCAGAGTACCTAGGCAAGGGAACAGTCTGGAGAAATTATCGCAACTACTGCTGCCGGGAGTCAGAATCATAATCGGGAGGATCATGAACACGTGGATCGAAAGTCTGGAATGAAGGCGCGCGCAACAACGCACTTTCGCCTTGAACAGTGGTCGAAGGTGCGTCGAACCGGGACCTCTTTTCACAAGCAGAAATTTGGTTCTGCTGCATGCCACGAACCACGTTTTGTCCGCCTTGGTGATCGGCATCATATGGCGTAGCCCACCCGGCCTCAGGGTGATGAACCCGGGTCTCTTCGAGTTTCATTGCATGGCGCGCACGCCTGTGCTTCCAAACGAGAATAGTGGTGCCTGCTAAGACAAGTAGCATGACTGGAACAAGTGTTCCTATGAGCACCCCGGTGAGGTTGATACGGTTTTTCGAGGTCGCGGTCGCAGTAGACGAGGTCGGGAAGAGGGAAGGTGACGAGGAGGACGGAAACAACGTGGAACCCGCGTTCGCGGCTTGACCAGGGGATGAAGTGCTTTCTGCGGGTGAATTTGTTGGCAAGGCAGGAGTAGCGGATGAAGGGCTGGGTTGAAATTCGGCGGCCTCACTACTGCGATGGAAAGCGGTGGTTGTTGTAGATATCGCGGCACTGGTGATGGTGTTGACCACCGATGGCCCAGTTGAAAT
Source organism: Mycena polygramma (assembly GCA_029449255.1). Taxonomy (NCBI): domain Eukaryota; kingdom Fungi; phylum Basidiomycota; class Agaricomycetes; order Agaricales; family Mycenaceae; genus Mycena; species Mycena polygramma. The sequence continues at coordinate 80,708 of JARKID010000077.1, read as the reverse complement.
ACCATCGTCGAATCTGCAATAGCTCTATAAATGGGTATGCACATTGCAAAAAGCAAAAAACTGCGTACGTATAGTTGGCGTAGTCGAACAGGAAGAGAGATCCTTTCGGGTTATCCGTGACAATGACAACTGTGTGCTGGACGCGGTCCAGTCCATCGACACTAAACACTGGGGCGTTATATACGAAATCTGACGTGTTGTCTGGAGTGTATGAAAAAGGTTTTTGTGCAGCGCCGTCGAGTGTGACGGCCAAGTTCGAAGTCGAGTCCCCCACTAAATTGGCAAGGATACAAAACACAGATATGCCGGTACCTATAAAACCCAGGAAACTGATTTAGGTCGGTGGTTTGAGTGGGTGGAAAATTGAACGCACCACTGAATGAAAGAGTGACGGAGACGGCCGGTCCACCCGGTAACTGCGAGCCGTCGTGCCATGTCCCTTTGAAAGCGCTTGCAGGATCCGGATGGAGCACACAACCAGCGCAATCGGAGTTCTATTCTTCTGTAAGCAGAGAATCCTTTTAAACATGGAGGAGATGGTGTTACGGGACTGAAACCACTGGCGGGTGTGTACATGGGAAGCTCACCAGACTCTGAATCCCCGAGAGTATCGTCAATTGTCCGCTGGAAGACGGTCCCAACTGAAAGGGAGATTTGAATGAAGGTAATGAAGATTGCGAGTCTTGCGAAAGGTCGGAAAAGGAATGTGGGGGTATTCATGACAGGGGTAATCTAGGCAGGCGTACCAGTGTAGGCCGCGTAGAGTTCAAAGAGTGGCTGGGTTCATCCGCTTGGGCTGATAATAAGTATGTGCGTGTATACTTAGCCTGAAACGATAATCACTCGGCCGAGCATGATTCCACGATGCGAGGTGGGTGCTTCCTGGTGCTCAGGCTGATAGATAGATCTGGTAACAGGGCAACTGAGGCAAGTCAATAGCCCCACAGTCACTTCGAGCACTGTCTCGGATGCAGCGACTCCGGACGACGTGGCAGTGGAGGAGATAAAGCCACGAGCCTCGTGGCCTGATTGAATTCGCACAGCACATCGAATCAAGGAAGAACGTTGGATTCTGTTGCAAAAATAGAAAACAAGTCGCCCCCGGCGCGGAAACTAACCCGTGGTCCTTCAATTGGGACACGCGCATACATTTTTCATGAGGTGCGAACCGTTATGAATGGTCTGAGGCAGGATGACGCGAGCCCAACTGAATTTCGACACGTGAACAGGCTGGATAGCAGTAGAAGAAACAAATCAAGAACACACCATTGATGACCACTTTGCATGTCCAGACAAGGTCAGGTTTAGACAGACCTATTAGCTCTGGAAACAATAGAATTGTGACGACCTTACACTCCCCAAAGCACGCAGAATCATGCAGGTAATCCATCGAGTGATCGCTGTAGCCTCAGCCTGTAGGGCTTGCGAATAACTCGGGACGGGCTGTTCTCAAAAGTGGATTCGGGGTCCGGGGGGTGATATCGAATAGATTTTTATCCTGTCCAATGGGGCGAAGCGAACTAGGCGAGGCCAGACTGCGGTTCGAAGCGATTTTATATCGCATCCCCTTCACGGTTCGTCGGAGTCGGTTACTCCGAGCTGTGACTGGTCATTGCTCCGCATCACAATTTCTCTGGCCGTTAAAGGGTGTGGCCAGAAATGATCCATAGTAAGGGCGAGAGTTGAATGCGAGTTGCGGACGACCTGTTGCCGCGACTCTTAGTCATAATTCATAGTCGAGGCTGGCGTTGCAAAGTGTCCGAGGAGAGCGAAGAAACGGCGGTTTTAAATGAGATAGCCACTCTGAAGTTCGCAGTCCGCACGCACGCGGGCAACCGCGAGGAGGGCGTCGGAGAAGGAAACAACCGCAGTTTGATGCCATCAGACCATAGCACGCGCAAATAGCTCGACGCCAAATGCCGGATTTGGCAATTACCCATTTTACGGGTTCGCGAGTGCCAGCCCAGTGCCCGCCGAGATCGCCATATGGCTCTTATAGGGGTACTCAGGGTCTTTTAGACCTTCGGTAGGTGTTTTACTAGGTGTTTTGTGGCGATCCAACTTCGGATGGCCAGGATAATGATATAATCAGCATCTAGAATCGCAATCGTGCTTCAATTCGCTCACAATTCGCTCCTAATGTTCATTCTCTTGAGCAAAGGACAAGCAAGCGTACGAAGTCCAATAAAGCGGCGTTCGCGGCTCCGCTACCCGTCAGACAAGAACGTCCTAGGCCGGGAAAACAGACTTCATTTAAACTATCGCTATACTAGATACGGAGCACAAGAACTGTACAAAGATACACCGCACAACATATTATGGTATACTAGTCCGCAGATAAGAGTTGTAGAGTACAATTGAGAGGGAGGCGTAAACCGAGGGAGAGTATCGGTCATCAAGAGTAGAGACGGGCCGCACTGATCGTCCGAGGTAGATAGTGAGGAGTACAACAGTACAGGGAAGCAGCAAAATGGGACGGGTGCCACCGTCCACGTCACGGTGTGGCGCACTTCGCCGGCGCTGCGGGCTTTGGGCGGCAGGGCACCTTTGTGGGAGTCTCGTAGGGGTCTGGCAGTGGCGGAGGCGGCGCCTTCACGCGCGGTGGGAGACTGAGGGATTCCGTAGACTGGGTGAACGAAATTCCGTGGTTGCTGTATTTTGGGGACGTGAACGCCTCCTTCGTGGACGGCAGATTCGCCTGAAGCGGGCCGAGGGCGTACGGCGCTGAGGGCGTAAAATGTACGCAGCTACACGGGCAGATTCCAAGGAACGCACTAGCAGGGTAATCGCGCTGTCGGCGGTTAAAGAGGAACAGCGCAATGATTATAACTGCAAGCACGACGACGCCGCCGAGGGTCCCCGCAATGATCGCAATAGTGCGGTGGTGATCACCGGTGACGGGCGGGGCGTTTGTGATGGTCCCACCGGAAACAGAGAGCGTGGTGTTCGCATTTATGAGCCGTATTGCCAAGGAGTGCAGCCCCTGCGGCAGCTCGGGCGACGCATATATGTTCGGGGATGAGACGTTGAAAAGGAATGTGGGGTCATCCTCGCCGTCCAGGATGTATGACAAAGGAGCGTTTTTGAAACTGTTGGATTGGACGGTTCCCGCAACGGTTATGAGAGTTCCTAAAGCCCAGCATGAACTCGTGGAGGGAAGGCGAGTTTTTTCGACGCACCGTTAAAATCGAATGTCACAGTAGCATTCGGCTCATGTGTCTGATACGTGCGACCAGCGTCAACCTGAGTCCAATTCCCGCTTGAATACTGGACTACGCTGTCGCCGGCACCGAAACTAGAGAGGGAGGTCATGACGGGAGGGCATAAAGGACGGCGAGGGAGGGTGCCGAGCACACAAAAAGCCGTCTCTTAATAGAAGCTAATAACTGATTAGATCAGGAACGTGCTGTGGGTACCGTTTATCCTTTCAGAAGGTTCGGCCTTCTTCTATAGTACTATTGTACTTCGCACAGGTGACAGCTAGATGCGAGGTGCCAATGAGAACGCCGACTTGCGGTAGAGTACAATTGGAGGGATGCGTGCAGGCTTGCGTTTTAGCGAGGCAGTGAACGCAGGCAGTAGCGCAAGATTAACAGTAACTTGATGAATTCCTCAAGCGAGCACTTTGAGACAAGCACAAGCGCCCGCCGCGCCGTCTCATTAGACTGATTGATCCACATCGGTGGCATGATAGCGCAGCAAGCAGACTAGGGTCAATCATGAGCCTGGTATCGCACGGAGGGCCATCACTGAGAGAACCTTGAAGGGCAACGACACGTAAAAAAACCTCGAGGCTTTGAAACAAGGAAGCCTTGAGTAAAAAATCAGTGGCAAAAGAAGCAATTGTGTCGCGAGGCATGTGGGGACGTCAGCTTCCAAAGTCAAGTCTAGTCCACGCAATCGACGACGGCTGTCCAGCAACTGTCCAGCCTTCATCATCTTCCGACATATGTTGCAAGATTGCGGCTCGCCTAGACTCGAGACATCGCCATTCAAGGCATCTTGTACAGCATGGATTGCCTGGGATTCCTTGACACTTCCTTCGGGAATTCATGGACATGGTGGTAGCGGGAGGGAAGACTCGGAAGCGACAGGCGGCAAGGTCCGCCATCATGATTCAGCTCGTACGGAATGATGGCCGTGTTAAACCAGTGGTCGGCCGCATGTTGGCCGCATGTCCATTTCTTTTAACGAACCAGAGGAAGCCACCTAGAAGGAAACCCAGATAAGCGTAGCCATCTTTGTAACAGAAAGGGCCATATATGAACTGAATAAACAACCGAATTCGGATAATTATACTCGGCAACTCCAGATGTAAAATTCATTGAAGGGAGCATTATTACGGAGACTCCAGGATGGGAGCGTAGATCAAGATAGTGCACCAGCTTCATGCTGAAGCTCGTGTAGTCAAGTCGATAGTCCGGACATGTCTGCGGGAGGTCTATTTTAGCACGGGAGATATCCCAACACAGTCAAAGCGGAAAATATCCTTAGATCGAACCAACGACTGAGTGCTGACGGTGTTTGATTCGACACACGCGGTTGTGAGCCATTTTAGAACCCAGCCCGCAACGCCGTCCACCTTTGTTGAAAGTGCTGTGCAACATATAGTCGGGTTTGGATAAACCGGACATGAAATCTAGCAGCTGTATGCGGGTCAAATATTACTGTTATAGTGAGACTGCGTTACAAACGAAATGGAATAAGACTCTTTTATACTGGCCTACTGACCTACATCCGCCCAAAAACTCCGCGCCGCAATCGCGCCCACATTCCATTATTCATCAGCGGCCGTGCAGCCCTTGGCCCGTAAACGAAATAAAACTCTGAGGGAACATTGCCCTCACTGAGACTTTCCCGCTCCATCCCCGTCCTTGAACTTGAGCGAGACGGAATTGACACAGTGTCGCTCGTCGGCTGAAACACGATAAGTCAGTACAATCAAACGCAACACAAGCGCAGCTTACTCGGGGTGTCGAACTTCTCGCCCTTGAAGACGTGGCCAAGATGCCCGCCGCATGCGGTACACACGATCTCGATGCGCTCCATACCCCACGATTTGTCGGTGTGGCGGGTAACGGCGCCGGGGATGGCGTCGAAGAAGGCGGGCCAACCGCAACCGCTCTACAAGGCAATTCAGTGGCCGAAATGGAGAAGGCAGCAAGCCAGACAGACGTTGAACTTTGTGGTGCTCTTGTACAGCGGGGCAGAGCAGGCGACGCAGCTGTAGACGCCTTCGTCAAAGTGCTTGTCATATTCGCCGGAGCCAGCGCGCTCGGTCCCCTTCTGGCGCACAACGCGGAACTGTTATACGGATTGCATTAGATGGTTGAACAGACCGCAGGAGCTTCACCGGCCTGTTCGGGGGTCAAGATTGCCCTCCACTCGTCATCGGTCTTCTCGACTTTGGTAGCCATGTTTCGTTGGAGTTTCAGGAGCGTTTGAAGTGGTAGATGGCGGGGAGGACGGATGGAAGGTATAAGCCGCAAAGCACTGGTTTTATAGCCTTGAGTGAGACGGTGGAAAGCAAGGGGCATCCGCTTGGGCATCGGCGTGATCCATGAATCAGCACATCACATGATCGTTACCCTTTTCGTCAGCCACCATGAAGGGAGGTAGCCGGCAAGCGGCGGGGCACAAACAGACTTGGTCAGTCTTATTTTGAAGCAAATGAAGCTAGTGCTGCCGCGAGCTGAGCTGAGCCGAGTTCAGCTCGAGGTAGCTCGATCCAAAAAGGAAACCGTTTTGATGGGATCAACTCACCGCTGGGCCTCCCTCAACACAAGATGCCCGGATATCCTGATTATTTCTGCGCAGTTCACATATGTCTAGCAATGGGAAAAGGTGTATGAACTTTTACCTCTCCAAGTGATGTATTTGGGTTTTCACCCAGCCAAAGTGCGCAATTGATCTCATCGGAGCCATTTCCTTTTTGGATCGAGCTACCTCGAGCTGAACTCGGCTCAGCTCAGCTCGCGGCAGCACTAAATGAAGCCTCAGAGAGTTTGACGTTGTATCCCGGATTCCCCAGTTTCTTTTGATGAGCTTGAGCTGAATCATTCAAGGACTCGCAGTTTGATGGGTTTTTGTAGTTGTTCGAGGAGCCATGTTAAAGCCATGTATCTATGATGGTTGAAAGTGGATCTACTGTTGAGGCGTTGAACAGATTACCTGCTCGCGCAATCTGTGTAATACGAGGTCTGCATGCAAATTCTCTTGTGCGTGACTCAAGCTTCACCGCTTTCTGCTGCTTTCTCTAGAAACTATTCCTGGGAGCGCATCTCTTTAGGTAAACTTGAAGTCTTCCATTTTTTAGAGGAGATACGGATTCGATATGAAAGCTTTTTTTTCCTCTCTCGAAAGTGCCGGTAATCTAATCTAATCTTGAGGCGGTGCCACAAAATTGATCCCCCATTTCACGTGATCCACACTCTCGGTGCTCTGAGCACAATCAGAACTAAAGTTCTGTTTGTGAATCATCCGATTCATCGCCATTGCTGCGCACGCCATGCTGGCAACGACGAGGGGTGACTGACCGACACTCCTAGCGTTTACGAGCTACAATAGTTTTAGGGAAAGTCGGATACTTATCGAGAATCCGAGTCTTGCTGTGGTGCCACTGCCGTCAACTCCGAGTTCGATTGGTTAGACCTCTTTCCACCGCGGAAAGGGCTCGAATTGAAAGTTGCCGTTTACCGTTGCCGTATTCGCTCCTGGGATCATTGGATATGTGCAGTCCAACCGGTATGTTCGGCCATTTGCGCAGTATTTCCTTGAACACATCCGTTCAAGGTTAAATTGGAGACTACTCAAGTCTCAATGTCCAAAGTACGACGAGTGCTTGTTAATAAAGGCGATAGGCTCGACCCGGAAATCATCTGGCACAACGGTGATATTCCCCGCCTGCAGCTGCAAATACGCCTGGTGAGAAGGCGTGAACTCTTGCCAGTGCGGACCTGTTGAACGGATTTTTTTTTCATCAGAAGGCTCAGTCGATTCGAGAATAATTCACTTACGGTCAACACCTTTGCCGTCGTTCGTATTCAGAGTCACCGCGAACGAAATCCAGCAGTCCATGATAATGGGGCTTAGAGCGTCAAACGCTTCGGTCGATCCAGGGGTAACAAAATCCACGATTGGTCTCCCGTATACGTAGGACAACTCGCTGGCGTGCGGGACTAGACTGCGTTCAATGAAGCATCGAGTGGTTGATTGAACCGACGCACTTCCCAGGAACCCGGAATCCAACTGCGGATCAGTAAACAGGTACGCGTACGTCTTGACATCGTATGCCGACGCAGCCTGCGTCCAGCCTCGCCGGACGGCGGCGAAATTGACGTCGCAGCTGATCGCTGCGCCGCGTTTCCACTGGCCGCTCAGCCCGAAGGTCGCGTTCCCCGTGCCGAAAGGGCTTCCTAGCGCGGGGATGTCGGGGTACAGCTCCATCATCCGGTCGATGGTTGCGTTCATTTGTGCGGGGTCGGAAATGCCCGGGAGTTGAGAGGCAATATACACGCGGAGGTCATCGGTGGTGTTCACCGACGGATCGACGAACAGAGTTCCTGGGCAGACGGTTTAATAAGTACAAGACAGCGATGAGAGTTAAAATAGACAAACCTTCGTCAAGGTTCGTGCCCGAAATAAAAGGAATGCGAGAGAAGTGCCCTTCGGCTACGAGTTTGGAGGGCAGCTCAGGGATGAACCCGCCAGGACCATCAATCACCGGCGTCCATCCGACGACGGCGGTGGCGACTGCGGCGGCATGAGCGGTGACAATCTCGTCGACGGGAACAGCCCGTAGACATTCAAAGCTATTATCCGTCGTGGATGTGTTGGCACAGGCGGGAATCATGGAGAGGAAGAATTTCCAGAGGCCCTGACCGTCGGAGGGGAGAAGAAGGCGGTTGCTTCCCATTGTCCCTGATTCGAAAATCTGGTTGAAGTTCAGGAAGTCAGGTAGAGGGCATATACGTCGCGCTCACGGCTCCATGAATATACTTTTCTAGGTGGGAGTTCAGGAACAGGTCCGCGATGGCTATGGCACCAGCACTTTCACCGAACAATGTCACCTATACGTTCAGGAAATACAAGTTGAAATACGGAATTAAGGAAGGATCACCTTCGATTTATCACCACCAAATAGCTCGATATTGGTCTGGATCCAGCTGAGAGCTGTGATTTGATCTCTGAGGCCCAAATTGAGCGCCTTGTTCGACGCAGCTTCAAAGCCGGTGGGGAATCCCAGAGAACCTAGTCGATAGTTGAAATTGACGTAGATAATGGGGGTGCCCTACAGATTCGTCAGCCATTGTATCTGCATAGGCATCGCAAGGTAAGTATACTCGTGTGATGCTGTAGTTGACGAGAGTGGAACCATTGTATGACGGTGCGGCTCCGACTACAGGGATATTAAGATTCAGCGGATCCGCTTTGAGAGAAAACGAAGTGAACTTCTGAAGTCGCCCCCGTATATCCACACCATGACTGGTAGTTTCGCATTCCTCTTTGTCCCGGCTGGGCGAAATATGTTGAGGTTGAGACAGTCCTCAGACAAAACGATCCCTGGTGCCTTTGGGGTATCATTTAGCGCCTCCCTCCGCGACGCCAAAGAGCTCCCCACGCACATCAGCGGCAACCTGTGGACACCCTGCACCCCAATTGGTGGCGTCGAACGTGGGGCCAGTGAGAGTCGTAACAGGAACTGGCGAGCGGAAGCGCAGGTTGCCTACCGGCGATTGCGCAAAAGGCAGTCCTGGTTGAGGGGCCTTATTTTGTGCGACCTTGTAGGTGAAGGGCACGCACCTCCAAAGAATTCGACTGCGTCTGGGCCTGTCGTTCCGATGACTGACGTTTCCCCCAGGCTCACGATAGGAATGGAGGGATGTTGAGCTTGGCCATTTCGTACAAAGGAAGTAACATTGAAGAGAAGCTGAAACAGCCAGCAGACGCGGAAAGACATCGGTTTGAAGCCACGATTCTCGTTCTCTCTGAGGGCGGAAGACAAGAGTTGGACAAGAGATGTGGCAGTGGTTAGATTAATATCAACGCCTCATGACAGTGGTTGAACCATACGGGCCGAGATGCCGGTGATGCGGCCATTTCAACCTTGAATTGAACTCGAACGGTAGAAGCTCGATACCCATGGTATATGGATCACCAGCTATAACCAAGCTGTAACTTGCTATTTCGCCGATGTCAATTGTCCGCTACGATGCAAAGCATCCACACCGATTTCGAGGGTGCGGCCGCGAAGGTCGTGCTTCATTATCGAAAATACAGAGTAATGGGCATAACAGGTCGTTGATTGGAACTACCGACTCAGAGGACTCTTTGAAGCATATGAGCCTCTCAATAGTTGTGTCAGAATTTATCCTTCATTCGGCACGTGCGATCATATCGGCGCCCTTAATAGTAGCACCTAAGGGACTGATGGTTGGCGCGAATGAGAGGACTGGGGAAATACGCACTGGTATGAGGACATCTTATCATTGAAGAAAATACTTCCGCCCTCCCCGCCGAGGAAGATCCCTTGGCTCAGGTCCGCGTAGCCAGGTGCTCGAACAGGGGCAAGCCGTGCGCTCAAGAAGTTGCAGTCAAAATCACTAGATCATCATGAACTTGGTATGGCGCCCCAAAGAGTGAGCAAAGTCATTTCAACTCACTCCCACAGGTAGCAGTCCTGGTTCGGGTCAGGTCCGATGCTGGACACTTGGTCGTTGAGATCGGGGCCAAGGTTGACGCACTCGCCCGGACCAGCGTCGGTGATGTAGACGCAATAGAGCTGCCAGTTCGCAGCCGTGCACATATATCTTTGTGTCCGTTAGAAAAAGGGTGTCAGGTAAGAGTTAGGAAGTCTCCTCACACATTTCCGGCATCGCGTTTTTTAGGAACGTCGCGGACCTACAAAATAAAACTTGTGAGCGGCGAAGATCGAGGCGAGGAAAATGGAGTACCGCGACGGTAGGAATATCATCGATAGAAAGAGTCCCGTTTGCAATTGCTTTGTACGTGGCGGCAGTGACGGTCTTGATGCCCGCAGTAGGAGGAAGCGTGCGGCTGAGGGTCGCAGCGAAGGCCGCGGACGCAGCGGAGAGCACGACAAAAAGACTGAGCTTCATCTTTGAGAGTTACAGAGGAAGTATTTCTGCAGGAGATACTGTTGAGCATGCTCGAGTTTTAAGGACTCACTCCTGGTTGTTCAGTTTCGCCCAGATCTTGCTGTAATTTTCTTGGCAAGATGGAATGAAATGCGAGTACAGATATACCAGGGTCGTTCGAGCGCCGCCGAATCGGGGTAACGCAGTGGCTACATGAGAATGCGTGAGCACAGAGGAACAGGTGTCTCTGCTGGCTAGCTCACTTGACAGAATCTGAGCGGTCGGGATTTGATGTCCTCCGCGCACTCAGGGACGCAGTAAGCTAGCGGTGTGTAGCCGTGCAACATACTCTACTACCCATATTTGATTTTTCTTGGCAGTGAGTCTGTCAAGAGCTCTCACTGATACCCACGTGGCGCATTAGGTCAACTTCAACTGGGATTTCAACCATTCAGTCATGTGCTCGCAGTTCAAATTAGCCGGAGGCTCACAGTTTTTTTTTGTGACCGGTCTAGAATTCACGCAATTCAGCGGATGTGAGACCACAGCCTGACGATAATTCCTCTGGCCTCCAGCCGGGTCCGTTCGAATATGGAGAAAGTAGGTCAAGCCACGCGGCGCATACATGAGGTCCTTGGGCGCCACTTCATTGTTGATGACATTGGGCGCCAGGGCACTGTGCAGCTTGGCACTCGGGTGGCTCGTAGGAACTCTTCGGAAACTTTTCGCTCCGGCGCAGGGTCTGCAACGGCGCATCATCACGAGACGACGGCCCCGGCAAGGGCGCGTCGATTTGACAGCGAGCGCTCGCATCCTGGCGATCAATTAATGAAGAGTCAAGACTGGTACAGTTGTACTCGGATTTCATGACCTGTGAGACTCGTGAGCGGGGTTCTAGCTCAAGCGGGGTGAAACAGTACCACCCTCGAGAGCCTTTAAAAGAGGGGGAGGGCGAAGAAGAGCTTCAGCAGCCAACCGCACATCTGTCCTCAGCAGTTCAACCGCGCTGCTACACAATGAAGTCCGCCTTTTTCATCGCCCTCTCCGCCGTCGCCACCGCCTTTGCTGCGAGCGTCATCCCGGCGCATGTCACGACCATCTCCGCCGCCTCGTATAACAATGGGACGGCCACGCCCGCAGACATTCCCGGGCCCGGTGTAAAGTTATTTCATGGCCGCTGTCGCCCGAGCCTGACTACTTTACTCTATAGCGTCGGGATGAGCTTCAGAAGCGTGACGCGGGAAATGTGTACGCCCACTCACCGTCTCAGAGTTGTCGACCTCGTTTGACATGTTTGAACGTTCGTAGATACCTCTGCACCGCCGCGAACTGGGGCCTTTACTGCGTCTACATCACCGACGCCGGCCCCGGCGAGTGCGTCAACCTGGGCCCCGACCTCAACGACCAAGTCTCCAGCTTCGGCCCCGACCCCAATCAGTCCTGCTACGTCTTCGCGTGAGTTTTTTTTTTTTTTCATCGCGTCGGCGAATCTGATTCTCGGGACATGTAGCGGCTTTGATTGCGACGCGTTGAGCGGGCGAGTTGGGCCTATCAGATCCCCTGGCGTCGCAGACCTGAGCAAGTCCGTCAACACTGGGGAGGAGGGCGGAGGACGTCCCTTCAACGACGTTATCTCGTCCTACTAGTGCGTATTTTCCGCCACCTCGTTTTCCGTGACTCACCGGTTTTCAGCTGCGACTACGACTCCTTTTAAGCTCCAAACCTCGACGAGGATGCAGCTAGCTCTACTCACGTTTACGCCATTTTCTTGTTTGAATAAATCACGATGTGCTTCTCGAATGCTAGTTGGAATTCCACACCTGCAACGTCCATTTAAACCTCGGGAGATGGGATCAAGCATGAGCTTGGTATGACCCACCCTTGAGTGTGCTCTGCCGGAAACCACGATGTAGTCGCGTTGCATTTCTTTGACCTGGCTTGCTTACTAAATCACACGACGCTACCGCGCGACGACGCTCGCATAAAACTGTTGAGGGATTGAAAGCAGCAGTGTCGTTTATTGCATATCTAACCTTATCAGTCCCGTAGTCACCACGGCCAGTGATCTGAGGTAGATTCCGACGAGTTTGCGCTGTACAAAGGTAAGGTTCGCGAACTCCAGCGGTTCGTCGCACATATGGCCGTCGGTAAAGATGAGCCACGGCGAGACCTGGATGGTGGTGGATCTCTCTTAGGGGGATCACTCTGGCGATTCAAGGGAAGAGAAAATGAATTCGGTGTATCGAAACGCAGAGAAAGGAAGGTCGTAGTGCTGCGCCCATGTGACGCCGTCGTGAGGTATGCAGGAAAAGATATCTAGAGACCCTCCATAGTGCGGACAAGCTCGTCCAACTCCGCTTTGGATTCTCGGAACTTGGCTTCCGCATCCTGCAGAAACATGAACAACTCAGACGCCATGCTACGATTGTGAGACGCACCTCGTATTTCTTCTCCCAGTGGTCCCGTTCCTGCTCCACACGCTGCACTTGCCGCTCGAAATGCTCCGCTTTGACGTCGACCTGCCTCAGCCTGGGGAGTCTCGTCAGCGCTACGTATACATTGGAAACGCAAGAGCACTCACTTCTCCACAGTCTCCTTCACGTTCTTCTCCGCCGCGTCTAGTTCCTCTTCGAGTAGCTGAATCTTCCGCACCAGGCCCTCATTCGTCGTCTTGCTTGTCTCGCCCGCCTCGCGGTCCAGTTTCGAGTCAGCAATGATGGCCTCCGCTTTATCCAGCTGTGCCTCCAATGTCTCGAGCTTGTGGGTGAGCGAGGTGACCTCGTGGTCCTTCTCGAGCAGCATCTGCTCAAACTTCTTGTTCTTCGCCTCAGCCTCGTCCGCGCGCACTATCGCAGCATCCGCCTCCGTGCGGAGCTGGTTCATTTTCTGTGGATGGGATTAGCATAATATGAGCGTCCCGTCCACTGCGCGCACATACCTCGCGGATTCTGTCGGTCATGGTGGCTATCGATGTGCAGGGTGTGTTTGGCTACGTTGTCCGATGCAAATGTCCGTTTTAGGCTGTGCTCCGCCAACGTCCCGTTATGGACGCCTCGCTCAAAGTGGCGGTCAGTGCGGGGGATTGGAGAATCAAAAGATGCCCTCAATTTTTCCCCGTGTAGAAGACCCCTGACTTTCTCGAAAAGAAAATGAGTGAAGCCGAAGTTGTGATGGCCTGAAGATAATGAGCAGCGCGTTATACATCGGTTCCTGTTCAACCAAAAGGCTCTGATAGGAGAAATGGAGAATTACAAATGGTTTTCTGCGCGGTCAAAAACGAAATCGGCCGTTGAAACCTGACGTGGAGTTGAAGTGTCCAAAGAAAATCGAGGAGACGTTGACCGGTCGACAGATAATCTATTCCATATGAAGTAGCCCTACATAGTTAGTCCCCCATAGAAATCAGATGAATTTGAGGCCTAAATCTTCAGTATATACCATCAGTACCGAAGCGGCGGTTTAGAAAGAGCATCTTACGGCTCCGAACTATTTTATAGTTGAGATGCAATCCAGGCAAAGGCGCGACTGAGTAGCTCCGAAGGTGAGGTACAAATCTCCTACCAATTGAAATTGTGCGAAAAACGTTACTATCTTCCCACCTTCGGTGTTCAAAAAGTTCAACATTCACATTCGGCGTGGGTATGTTTATTATCTATCTAACGCAATTATGTCGAGTGTGGGTGACATTTGAGGCCACGGGGGCAGACTCAGCAGAGATTCCCGCGGAAGCAAGCCAATTTGTGCGCAGAGCTGAAACGTGAAACAATTGCTGCCCACTTGAATGGATCCACGACTCGGTCACACAGACCTGCCATGAAATATGGATTTTCAACCTCAACTTAACATAATGCCGATGATATCCATTTTGTATTACAAGATTCGAGTACAAGCCTTTGAAGCCCACATGCACAGAATCAGTGTACAGCGTTGGCATATTTCGCAGGCAGACCGTCGGGGTAGAACTTGGGGAACAAAGTCGGATAGAATTTATACGCCACCAGGGGATGCGCCCTGAGCTTGAAATTCAACACGACCTCGCCTGCGGGCATGTGGTCGGTCTCCGTATAACGGACTGCGAAAGTGTTCAGTACACAAAGGCATCATGTATAGATGCAAAGTAAACTCACACTCTGCAGCATCTCCCTCCCGCTGTTCGCGGGCGCGCTTCATATCAAGAACTTCCTGCGGGACTGGTAACGAGGTTGAGATCATATTCTTGTATCCGGGAGATTGAAATACGTACAGTCGAACCTTGCGTCGGCAACCCGCATATCCATCGCCACTCCCTGGAAGAAACCGACCGAGTAGCGTGTGCCTTGCGTCGGCGACACCACGCGGTGCATCGGGGCCTTCACCAGCCTATGGGTAACCTTTTCCAACACTGCCGGAGGAACTGTTAAATTGCGCGCAGAAACACAAGCACGTGCGAACCTCTGCCAACCAGGACAATAAACGTCCCTCGGATGGGTGGAGCGGAGAACCACTCTCCGGAGGGCTTTTGAATCTCGAGCCCCGGCTCATCGGACGCCTGCAACAACTGTGGGAGCATAGCAAAATCAGCATACATCGTTTTTAAAAAAAACGGCCTCACGTATGTCAGGAAGTTCGAGTCAGTGTGGGGTACGAAGCCTGTCGTGGAAGGAGGACAGGTTGGGTAGCGCAGGATCTTGCAGCGCAACTGGCGCTTGGCGATGTCCGACTCGAACAGCGGCTCAAAGGCGTCTGGTGTGAGCCCCAGCGCCTCCGCGGCGTAGCTCGTAAACTGGAGGCTCAATTCTTTGAGATGCGTATAATAGGTCGCCATCTTCGCGCGGCACCCGGGGAACAGAGCGTCGTCTGGCCACTGGGAACCGAAATCAGCCGCGACAATGAAATTCCAAACAAACGTGCACTCACAGGCGTGCTTCCGTGAATCTTGTGGTACTCCGGCTCGTCCTCACTGGGCAAGGCCACGCTCTCGTCGCCATAGTTGAATTGCTCGCGCGTGGGGTTCTCCACGCTACCTCGGCGCAGGTACCCATTAAAATGCGCAGAGTCGTTCATGTCGACGGCGTCCTTCACCGCAGCCGGCAGTCCAAAAAACTTGGCGGTAGAGTCGACCATGTTGTCGACGACGTGCATCGGCACGGGGGTCTGCGTGAGGTAGACAAACCCGCCGTTGATCAGCATGCTGCGCAGCTGCGCGATGAACGCGGGCTTGTCGCGCTGTGCGAGCGTCAGGTCCAGAAGCGGGATCTCCGAGTGCGGGAGGAGCGACATGGTGAGGTTCGGAAAAGAATGGAGCGATGCCTCTTATTAATAGTATCGGATACCAATCGTGAGCATTCTATTCGAGCGGGGAATGAATGAATACAGATGGTGTGACGACTGCCCGACCTTCTTCACCCACGTCTCCCGCCAATGGTATGCGGCATTTAGGTAGTGGGGTCCAGTGCGGTCCCGCAGAGGAACATCAATTTCCAGGAACTATCCTGATTCCGCGATATCTTCCCGCGGTATGCCAAATCCAACTGCCTACGTCGGTCAAAAGTGAAACCGCGTTGTCTTGAAGCCGAGCTGGAAGTTTCCGTTATTATCTGCTGCGGGACTTGAGATATGAACGGATCTGTAAAAATGTTGAAGCAGGCCATCTGAGCGGCATCGCAAAAAGCAAAAGAGCTCCAGACTGACTGTCGTGTCGAAGAGTCTGGTGAACGGTGCAGCGTGAGATGGTGTGGAAACTTTTCTATGCTACATGAGATCGCCCGCGGCGGATTTTGGAGAAGACTGTGGCACTTAGTTCCAGTGCCTGTAGAAAGCATCAGTTTTTTTTTTCACCTTGGCTGGGGTAATGACTGTGGGTTGGGATGAGTGGATTGAGATCCGGTGTGAGTTCGGTCACCGGTATGAGCCGATGTTCCCTGCTGTCGTGGCTCTCATCAGCGTTCTCAGTTCAGTGACTTAGACTACTCCCTGTGTGCGCCTCGGATTTTTTGATTCGGTCCAGTTTTTCTCGAGTAGGAAAACATGGGAATATGAAAATGATTCAAAAACGTTGAATGTGAGGCTCACAATAATCCTCGAGGAGGCCGAGCGGAACAGCGCTGCTGCCAATGCTGGGTTGCTGGGACAGATTGCGGATAAAAACGTCCAGATGCGTCAGCGACCGGTCCGAGTCGGTCCGAATCCAAAAGGGGAAAGTCATTGCACGTGATCCCACCGAGCCGAGCGTTTACGGTTAAGGGGTCCTTAGGCAAGGTTAACTTCAAACCTCTGAGTGCTGCTCGGAGACCTCCTGCTGCGCAAAGCAGACTAACAGCTATAGGTCTTTTTTTCGTCGACCGGGTGCCCAAGAGGCTCCAATAGGACCATTCACCGATGCCTAGTACCGAGTGACTCACTTTGAACAGCCACTAGCAGTTACCCGTGTCGTTGCCACGGACAATGCGATAAGTTACAAAAGACTTGTCACTCTGTTCAATAAACCCTGCCGCTCGTGCACAGTAAGCAGTCTGCGGTTTCAAGCAGCCAAAAAAAAATAACCCCTCCCATCGAAAACATTTACCGCTCATCTCCCCAGTCCAGCAGCATCTGGAGTTTATTTACACCCAAATACCAGCCTTAATCGTTGGGCCCGCATTCTCCCTTCGACTACATAGCAAGTTCGGATTCAATTTCGGCATTCAGCGCTTGTTCAGCGCCAAATCCCCTTGTACTTTCACATCCTTAAGATGACCACCAACCACATATATACCCGCCTTCATCTTGGTGCATTCCGTTGGCCGAGGACTTCAAGTCACTTCAGTAACCAGAAATGGTCATCTCAACATTGTGGTGGAGCCGGCACCAAGAATACAACATGGCGGCGAAGTCCGGAGCGGATGACATCAACCTTGCGTCAACCATTCCCACAGGCGCCACTTTTGTCTAGCCAAACCACGTCTTTTCTTATATAGACTAGCAGTCACCCGTGCTTTGCCACGGAATTCAACAACTGCCAGTGATGGTTTATATTCCACATGACCTTAGCGTACATGAACTGAACTTGAAGACGCCGTTCGTCGTCGACCTTCGGTCGACTCCTCGCGGCCCCGTGAACTGTTCTCAGAGCTTTCTTCTCAGCATTTCAAGTACTTTCTTAAGTCGGTTAGCAGCATCCAGAATAACCACCTGCCACATATTCGACCCTTGGGCCTTCATCGAGTTCGGATGGTTTTCTTCAAGTATGCACACGGTTGAGGCTCCGCTGAAACTGCTTCGAGATCATCATCTTGCCCGTCTTTGAGAGAACTGTTCTGGTCATACCGGAAATAACTCCAAGGAACTCGACATCGCGGTGGAGAGAGAAATCAACATTGCGGCGTACCCGTGCTTCGCCACGCCCCACTCAACAATTCAATTAATTTGTTCTGCGGCCAAATTCGACATACCATTGGAATGCTGCTCGTCGACAACCCTCGGCTGGCTCTTCGCGGCCCGGTGTACCATCAGTTAGGCTGAGTTAGCTCGTTCTACGTCCCGTCATTGTCAACTTTTGGTTGAGTAACTTTGTTAAAAATTGCAACGGTCCGTTTGCATTTCCCTCTCATTCCTTTTCCTTTCGGCGATCTCCAGATGTCCTCCAGCTGTTTGATACATAGTCCACTATTCAATGTTCAATTCTAGATTTGCCTTCGTCGAGTAACCCCGGCTACTCGGCCTTCATCTTGCTTTCATGCCTTCATCTTGATCTGGGACTCAAGCAATTGGCTTGCAAACTCATCCTTGTGAGTCATATTTTCTCGCTTTTTGGCCATCGTTCTCTCTATATGCCTAGATTTAAACTTTGAACCAATTCTCCAGTGTGTGGTAGCAAGAAAACAGTTTTCGAAGTGAAAGAAACCATCTGTGGAGCCAAAATGAACCATCGGCACAAAATATTTCTCGCTTTTTGGCCATCGTTCTCTCTATATGCCTAGATTTAAACTTTGAACCAATTCTCCAGTGTGTGGTAGCGAGAAAACAGTTTTCGAAGTGAAAGAAACCATCTGTGGAGCCAAAATGAACCATCGGCACAAACCGGGATGCCTTCCGAGCTCGGAACAGATGACATCACACTCGTTCCCACAGGCGCCACTTTTGGCTCAAGCTAACTCACGTCTTTTCTTATATAGATACAAGTACCTGCCGAAGCGCTTCGCGCTCCGGCAACTCCTTGCTCCGATGGCGTCACAGTAGTGTCACGAAGGCAACACGGGTCGAGTTGAAAAAAACTGAGGTTTGAGTTAAGGCCTGTCAGGGTTAGTCTCTTATAAACAGACGCTACAACGGAAAAACTCGTACCTCGTTTGTTGTAGTCTGTCAGTTACCCGAGGTGATTGATCGGAGTCGGCCCTTATCAAAGTTCGCGTCTCTCATTCCACGCTGCACAGTGCGCCGTTCGTCAATTTGACGCGCCGGATAGGTTCTATAGAAGGATACAATGGAGTTCTCCAGCAAAGTTGTGGCGAAAAGAGAGCGGGTTGGCGATGCCGAGGTTTTGATGGCCCGGTGCTGACTAAACCTCGCAAAAACCTGCGTGCGGATTTATCTGTTACATAGAGGTAAGAAAAAAATCCGAGGAGACAGATCTCTTGAGAAGGTCCTTCTAAACGACTTGGCCTGATACGATTTCTTTTTGCGGCCACTGGGATTGAGCGAAACGCCAGAAGGGATCCAGAGGCCGGATGTTTACATAATACACCTGGACCCCAATGACAGGTGGCGCGGTAAACTACAGACTATGTCAGGGTGGGGCAGACCTCTTTGAGCTTTGAAAGCAGCAGGGGCTACAATAAGCCTGTCAGAGAGGTGTTTCGCTCTGCAGAAGTTTCTATGGCGAGGCCCCAGGTATCGCTGTTGAGTGGAGGATCTGTGCTTATTAAGGATGCTGACGTGTTGTCACAGCCGTTATTCATAGTTCCCAGTACGCGACGCAAGAGGTGCAGAGTACATTGGCCGTTGTAATCCACAGTGTATTATAATAGAAACTCTTCCCATACAATATTGCTTGTAGGATCATTTAGCTCGTCCTCGTATTTCAGTATAAGGACACTTCGGGCGTTAGGCACTCTGGTCATGGCAGAATATAACTGTCCAAGAGAGAATACTGCGCGACGGAGGTCCAAGGCCAATTTGGTCACGGTCAAACCTTGACAGCCATTGAATGTTGTTGCGTAGCAGAGTGCCAGAGGTATCTGTTTTCGATGAACGATGAAATTTAAATCGTGAGGCTGAAAGTGGAAGTTGATGCGCGGGATATGTAATCGAATCTACAGGGGAAATCAGTTAGCAATGAACCGTAATTCAGTGAGCAAATCTACCGAGTCAAGCATTATTCCTGCCACAGTTGCAGGAATTGTTTCGATTTCTACTGTATATCGGTAAAGAGCGCGAACAATCACTCTTGTGTTCTTGGTCAATCCTCGAGAGGCGTCAAAATTTCTTGTGAATCTGCATATGGCGCCGACTTTTAGCTTCAATTCGTGGGGCGGAATACCAGGTTCATGCAATGAGTTTAGAAATTCCGGGTCAGAAAGGACCTCATGGCCTTCTTTTGGAATCCCTTCATCGCCTTCGATGGAGTCGCTGCTAAGATACGTGCGAGATTGACCAGGAACAGTGTTCAGGATTGTAGAGTTGAATTCATCGACGTAGATATTGAAAGGACTGAGAATTGCCCCGTTTTATGCATTCTTCGGGATGGTGTAAAATATCCCCCGGGAAGACGAAGTCTATGATGTCTCCAACAGATGACGTATGGGGAAGACGAGTGAGGTCAACGGAATCGTTCTTGAAATCATCACCGATCGAGTCTAAAAAGGCGGAAAATTCCAAGTCGTCTCTCTGTCTTATTGATGTTTCAAGCCGGAGGATTTCAAAGCGGTTGAAAATAGGCTGCGTCCGCAATGATGCTTTGCATATGGCTGTTCTTCCGCCAAATCTGACCACTGGCGCTACCTATCAATTGGTCAGTTGTCGAGCAGTGAAAACATGGAAATGAACTCACTTGTCGAAAATCCCCAACGGTAATCAGCATGCGACCTCCCCAAACTTCTTTTGAATTTCCAGTCAATTCACGCATAAGACGGTCTGCACAATCAAAAGCCTTGAAGTGCAAGGCACCAATTTCGTCTATAATGTGACATTTGGCAGTGTGGAGGAGCCTGGCGCGGTCTGATTTTGGCTTGACCATGGATCGGAGGAAAGGGTTATATTCGTCGACGGGGATACCGTACAGGTAATGTGCAGTTCGTCCTCCAGGATAGTTTTTGGCAGCAAAGGCTGAGGAGGCGGAAAGCAAAACAATCTCGTCCATTTTTCGTAGAGCACCAATGACAGGATATAGCAAGTATGTTTTGCCACGCCCTGCTCTTCCATCGATGTGCAGAGGTGGTGGATTGTCCATTTTAGAATACGCCATGATTCGGTCATATAGGGACATCTGGATGGTTGTTCATTAGTAGGAGTTGGATGGAGCATTCTAGATTGTCCGCAAACCTGTTCAGCTGTGAGACTGGAATAAAATGAGCATAGATTTGTCGGATCGCCACCCCATCGTAAGCGTTCAGCATCCACTTCTTGCTGTCTTTCTTCTGGCTCGGGAAGTCCAATTTCGGTGAGGGTTTTGCCCAAGCCTTGCAACAGGAGTTGGACCGAAATCAAGAGTTCGTTGTGGATTAATTGAAGATCGGGAGTTGATGTGACACGCAACATGCGGTCACGGATGTCGGCTGACATGTCCGATTCGTGCTCGTCCCAAATGGCCATGACTGCATTCCCTTCTACTGCAAGAAGAGCAAAAATCCATCTCAACTGTGCTGGAGCTGTACCGAATGCCAGCAATTCTTTGAAGGCCAAGACTGCTTCATTATCGTTGTCTAGCAAACCCATGGCGCGCGCAGCATCTTGATATGTTCCATGGATTATGCCTTCGACTGTGCGAATGTCAATCCAATCCAGTGCACTTCTGTGAAGGAGGAGCAGACGCAAGTAGAAAACATCCCCGTGTCGAGGATAAACCATCTGAATCCGCGACACAGTGATATGACCTTCTTCGTAAAATCTGATCCTCATCCGAGGATGGCCCGGAACCTCATTCTCTAGGACCTGCAGCTCATGCATTTCCTTTGCAGGATCGTGTTTTTCAAGGCGGCATTTTGAACCAAAGTCGAGGTAAGTCATGTTGTCTAGTCGTGGATGGCGTGGACGGGTCATGTATCGAACCAATAGTGTGCCATCGGATTCGGAGCCATCTTTTCGTGCCATTTGGCCACGCTGTCGGCCTGGCAGGTGAATCGGGAGCCTTTTTACCGCTGGTTTTCGGTCCGAAATGTGAAAGGACGCAATTCGAGTGGCAGCCTCGATGCTGGACAAATAGCGGCCCCTTTCATAGTCTTTGATCTGGTCAACCGGTTTCCTTCGAGACGATGTCGTTGGATCCGATGGGTTCTTTCTGATGGACCAATTCGCCTCATCGAAGAACTTGAAGAGATACTTGTAAAGGTATTGGAACATGCGAACACTGTCCGAGAATTCGACGTTGATATGGCAATCATATTTCAGAATGAGCCATGGGATGTGAAGAACTATGTTCTGGTCTTCGGGTAGACGGCGGCGCGGCTCAAAATATCCTGCATAAAAATGTCTCAATGGCTTGTGATGTAGGATATATATTGTGTGAGTACCTCGGTCATTGAATCGAGATTCTTTCTGAATGGGCTTTGGATAGTTATATTGGCAGGGTTTTGTAGGCCAGCCGCAACGATGATATGATCTAGAGGCATCGTGATTATGTGTCATGTGGAATCTGACTGCATCGCGGAGGGGTCCTGGTTCCCGAGGCAATTCTGCGCTGAGAATCTTGTCTAGATCGCGCGGGGACTGAGGAACATCTTTCACCGCAACAACTATATGTGAATGTGGAAGCCCTCGTCCCTGGAACTCGTTCATCCGGATGTGGTATAGAATGGGACCCATCGTTTTCTCGAGATCTTTCATGAATGCCGATAGATACTGGTGATAGACGCGTACAATCAAATCCGGTCGATCATTGGCTGTCTGTCCGGGACGGAGTTGAGAGGTGATTTCCGGCCATTTGGGATTTGTCGTAAAGGTGATGAAAAATGTGACAGGTCCGAGCGCTTTACGAAGTGCCAGTCGGAGATGTTGGCTGCTGACCATGCCGGAGAATGGATGAAAGTGGAAGGTAGACGAACATCTTCCACGGGTTCCTCGTCGCCATTGCCTGTGTATTCAGGTTCTTCAAGTTGATCGACATCGCTAGCTGAATGCTGGTTTTGACGAATGTAGGTTAATCTTGCTTCCTCTACTGCACTCCATGCATCGACTAAATATTCACCTAGGCACCGTTAGAGTACACTCCCAAATGGAAAATAAAACAGTACCGGTCAAGCGCGAAAAGGTAGACATTTGTTCTGCATTCATGAAAAATCGTGTCCGGTACCACCGGGCTTGACTGAATTTGGTTCCTTTTGCAGTCAGCTTATTAGGGGACCATCCGAGTGTTCCATAGGGGAGAAGGAGCAGATAATGGAGGGGCTCGACAAAAGGCGAAAATAAATCGAGGAAGCGGGGTTCTGATTCGCCTTTCTTCTTTATCACTATCTTCCGCCGTGTCGGTGGAGCTGCAGGAGCTAGAGAAATTATGGCTGCAATCTCATCACTGGTGATGGCCTCAGAATGTTCCAAATGCAAGGCTAGGTCGGATTCTTCGTTGGATGTGCACAACAATTCGAGTTTTTCAATGAATGGATTAACCCTTTTTAGACCGGCAAGGACGCTGACGATCCATTGGTCCGGAATGTTTTGTTGGCGTCCCTCGGTAAAAAATGTGTGAGGATCGTGGATGAACCACCGGATAGCATGATTGCCTTCGTGCGCAGGCAAGATACGATGGTATGTCCTACCACCATTCAGCGTGACGGCTGAAACCCCAGGTGGAAATTTCATAAAGTCTCCATCGTATACGCCAAGTGCGGTCAAGGTGAAGACGCGGTTCAGTTTACGGGAAAGGGAGGCAGTACTGCGCTCATGGATGAATGTTTCCCATTCCTGTGGATATGGAGGGAGCTTGGGCAAGAGATGTGTTGCGTCCGGACCGCAAATAAAACACTTGTCGTGGATTCGTTCTCCCGTAAGTGCCTTTATCTTGTTAAGCTGGGTAAATATTCAAACTTTCGAGACTGACTTTTATTCCGCAGTGTTTGCAAGTTCGGTTCCATTGAAGTCCTAAGCGAATTTTCTTGTTTGTCGCATTCAATCTAGCCATACGATCCCACCAGTGTTCATTCGGCTGTTCAGGTTGTTCTCGAGCTTTGCGACGAGCAACGGTATCTTTTCGGCGTATAACAATGCGTTCTTGATTATCTTGGGCACTTCGTCTAGCTCGTTGAGCATCGCGTCGCATAGCTCTTCTGGTGTTTTCTATTTCAAGATCCAGATGCAGATCGTCATGGCTAGATCGATGACATTCAGGAAACAAAATTTCACAAATGCAAGCAACCTACTAGTGGGTTTCTGAAATTTCATCCATGGTAGTGGTTGTTGGGAGAAAGAAACAGACTCAGGATAGTGGTGATTGACATCGCGGTTGCGAAAGCTTGATGCAATACCGTTAAGTAGATATGGATCAAGGAATTTTTATTCGGGTAAAAACGAGCAATGAAAGTAAATTTGTTGGCATCTACTATAGAAAGATAAAGCAAGCGCCGATTGAAACAAAAATCTATCTTGGAGTGAAATGGACAATAAAGAGCAGGTGGGGATGTGCCGATGGATGGTGAGTGATCACGTTAGGGTCTTAGTTGAGGGTTATGTCGAGCTGGTGGAGAATGTGAGCGCCTCGGGTCTTGGCAGACAATACAGACAGACATACTTCAAGTAAGTTTCAAGCACCGCTGAATCCCTGGCTAAGAATGAAAGCTGTCATTTCGAACGCGTCGCAAAGAGTCCTATATGATAAGTATGTTAGTTACATCGCTTATTAAGTTCAGAGGGAACACACTTTTTGACGCGGTAGGTGTTGACGGGGTACAAATAAAGATAGTTGTCGAGGACAACGGGGAGGTTGTGGCGAGCGAGAACAAAAAAGACTATGAGGGGTGTGCAATGAGCACAGAACCAATAGGATGTAGTAGAGGAGACGCACAATGGAGAATTTTCATTGTAAGGGGGGTAGGTGGAGGTTCGGAGTGAGGAAAAGTTGTAAAAGGACAAATTAGAGGGAGGCTTGGTGGTCGCAGAGGTCGACAGGAAGAGGGTGAATGGAAGTTGAAGACTTGACCGGGGCCGTAGAAATAATAATTGCGGTACCGGTGGCGGGGACCTCGGGGGAATTTCTGAGTACATTGAAACTATGACGAACGGAGCAGCGAGCTGCGTAGCTTCATGCACGGGCCAAAATTCTAGATATGGTTAAGTTTTGGGGGGAAAGTTGCGAAAAAAACATTGGACCTACTCGGCTTCCCGTTTGAGGTCGAAGATCAATTGAGGGTTGCGCAACGCTGTGCACTGCCGAGGCCAGGTCGACAAAGGGATTTCGAAATCGGCGGCAATGTACTTTTGATCGTACATTGCGCGGCGTTGGGCTTTGTGGAAAGATTTTGCGAGTTTTTTGTCGAACAGAAGCAGGCCGTAGGTCCCCTTGGCGTCAAGCTTAAAGGCGAATGAGATGAGACTGAATCTTGTGTAGTTGGACTCGCGAATGTGTTTGTCCATGAACCGGCTCAGGACATAACTGAGGTCGACGGCGTGGAATGGGGAAACACTGGGAATAAAGAAAGGAACGGCAAACTCCGCTCCAGAAATGTGGTACGGAATCAAGCTAGCCGACGTCATCCACAGAAATAAGACCGGGGTTGCCTTAGCATGTCGGATGCAAAGTAGGGACGATTCGGTTGTATACGCATTGGATTGCTGTAAAAAAATACGTGAAGATCTTCATGATTGATTTGCCGCTACGCACTGAGATTAGAGTTGGTAGGCTTTGCATTCCTTCCATCATCCCGGTGTCCCAGATTGAGTTGACAATACGCAGAATTTCATTGCGCGCTTGGATAGGTAGTACAGTCCAAGCGGTTGTTGGAGCAGAGTGTCGTTGAACTTCATGAAGTATTTTAGCGTAGAAGCATCATACTACGATCATGAGCGCAACTGACCGTAATCGACTCTACCGCGGAGAAGAGAGTAGATTGTGTCGGTTTGCATCGGAGTACGGATATCGGTGTCAGAGAAAGTTCACGTTAGAGGTCGAATTGATTTTAAGGGCTTGTTTAGCAGCCGTTTTATTGTGGTTGGTGGCATTTTCGCGTCCGCGTTGTCTGAGTAAACAGTACATCAGCCATTTGACAAATAACTTGCGCCTTTTTCGACCTTTTCAGCTTGCGACAAGTTCACAAGGCCAAAAGTGAAAAATACCCCCTCTGAAATCACATTTCATGCCCAGATCAATACCTGAATTTTTTTTTTTTTTCGAAGAATTTGACCTTTTTTGCAATTTAGACATAGCCCGGTGACCTTGTCGCCTTTCGACCTTTTTTGACCTTTTTTGGCCTTTTTTGGCCTTGTACAAGGTCACAAGCTAATTGTCAAAAGTCTGATGTAGGAGAGTCAAAAATGTTATTTGACGGGCGTTTCGAGCAGTGAGCTGGAAACAGCCGTGTTGATGGTTATCAAAGGGCTGTGTATGCAAAGCGAAGAGTTGGCTGGAGACTAGCGCTTGGTGACGTTGAGGTTGAGGGATTGACGGTTACTCTTCATTTTATCGAGGTTGTAGAAGTAAAATGGAGGGGTGTCACACTTTGTCACATCTTCTGGTGAGTTTGGACTTCTAAAACACCGGAGCAGTTTTTGGGGAATTGGGACGGACATTGAGATCAATTTCGCAGTGGTTTTTCACACTGGAGTTACATATTTTACAAATGCGCTGTGCGCTCAAGAAGTACTACGTTCAATTCATCGATTCATCCATCAATCGCCCTTCTTTTTCCCGCCGCCTTCTCCGAGATCGCAGGTTGCATGGGCTGCACGTGGTGGACTGGCTGGACCGGCTGTACAGGTTGGTCGTTGTCATTGTCGTCGGGAATGGGAGTTAAAGATGGACTTTTCTCTTTCTGGACTTCGCGCCGGGGCCGGCTAGAACAGTGATGAGAGGGTGTGCGGTATATAGAAAGATTTGACATACGACGTGCGAGTGGTGCCCGAAGCGGCAGTGGACTTTCTCTTGCGCGTGTTTGACCTACGGACATGGAACGTTAGCTAGTCAATAGAATAAAAAAGAAAGAAAGAAATACACTGACGTTGCTTGGATCGGTGTGGCCGTGGCCGTTGACGGAGTGGGACCAGGGTAAGGTGGAGGTTGCTGGTCATTGTCCGATGCTTGTATCATGGAAGAGGACGTAGTGGACGTAGTGGAAGGTGCGCTGTAGATATTTGTTAAGAAAATAATTATGCAGCGAAGGCGTTGCTCACGTTGGATGGTCTACAATCTCCATAGCCGACGAGGACCTAAAGAGTCTAAATCAGTAATGGAGGTGGCTGCAGACATAGTCGGACGTACTCGGTAGGTGTTCCGATGTACTGGGTAGCTGGTGCTTCGATATTGCCGCTGAAGGTGAAAGGACTGGTAAAATATTGAGAGATGGTTGTGTGACAGAGAAACATGGCTCACATAAGGTTATTCCATTGGTTGCTGGGCGTCGGCGTGGAGAAGTTTTGGGTGCGTTGGAGTTGCGTGTTAAGCTGCTGCATTTGGCAGAAATACTGGTACAGGGCGGGATCGAGTTGGAAGGGCATGGTGGGAGCCATCTGACCTGCTGCGGGCATCGAGAGACCTGGGAAGGGCATTGCCGGGATCGTTGGAGGCGTGGACGTGGACACCTGTGGCATGGGAAACATTGCCGGCGGTGAAGAAGACGCTGGGACTGCTGCTGCTGCAGACATAACAGGGGGAGGATGTGCCGATGCATGCGTGGATGAAAAGACCTCGGGAGAATCGGGCACGTGGACATTGCGGGGTGCACGAGGGGACGGTGTAGTCGGTGCACTTGTGGCCCATTTCGGCATGTCTGCAGGCGTCGGCGGGGAGGAAGCGTCGGTGTCTTTGATCTTCGAAGGAGACGGTGTAGAAGGTGCAGAGGACGGGATAGTCGAAGTGGATGGAGTGGAGGGAGAGTCTTGTACGGTCGGGAAAGCGCTGAACTTTCTTCGTTTCGCTGCAGGAGAGTTGGGGTCCTCTGTTTCGGCGGCGGGAGTGGAGCGAGGTGCGACATTCATAACAATCTTGTCGAGGTTTATTCTGATAGTGTTGCTTGATAATGATTCAAGGGAGATGTCATGAATGTCGACATACCTGAGTATGCCTGCGGGCGAAAGCTCTCTGCAAACTCCCGTGATTTCTACACACGAATGTGGCTTGGGGAGAGATGTAGATGTCCAGCGCTTCGTCGAACCGTCATATATAGCACTAGAAAGTTGTCGAGTTCAGCGAGAAGGTTTGAAATTATATGGAGCCACATACTGTATCTCACAGGTTTGATTGCTGTTTCCGATATAATCGCCCGCGGTGATGGGAAACAGACGCGATTTGTGACCATCTTCCAGGGTTTCGGTCTTGGAGCCGACGTGGCCAACAGCGCTGACCATTGGGATGGTCCAGTCCGGGATATTATCCTGGTAACCATGAGAGTAGAAATGGAGTGTGACAGAGAAACAACGCACCTGGTATTCATCGGATGAAGGGTCGCCAGGGAAAGGCGCCATACGGATCACTTCCAAGGAAACATCCTTGGCCTTGAGGAAAAGGGCTTTGGTGAAGGCGAGGATGACGGTTCCGTCAGGCAAGGCGTGATCACCTGGAGCTTGTAAATATGCGAAGAAATAATGATCAAATAGATGAAGAATTACCGGGTGGGCTGTAAACACGGAGGGTCGCTGGGATGCGTTGGCCACTGAGGCATGCAACGGCAGTCAAGTATTGCTGGTAATAGACGGTGGTGGACGTGTTGCCAGCTGGTTTGACAATAGATATTCTGGATCCTTCACGCAATGAGAAGAGACCCATGAGAGTAAGGGAAACGGGAAGAGTGGGTGTGGAGGTAGTCATTGGAAAAGTGAGTAAAGGCAAGGGAAAGAGGCGAAGAAAAGGGAGAGAAGGGATCAAGGAGAGGGCATACATTTTAAGAGGCAGATTTTGGCGGCTCCGGGTACAGTCAAGTTACGAAGAGTTACGATTGTTGCGACGCTATAAGCTTTGATTTATTGGAGGCTGTGGATGTCGTGGGCTTTGTGCGGATGGTAGTTTACGGAGAGGGTGCATTGAAGGCTCCAAGTTAAAGGGTATGGAGATGATGTAGAGGACGGTAGAGGAAGCAACGAGGAAGTGGAAGGAGTTCTGTCACGTCACATCGAGAGCTCGATGAAATTGTTTGGTGTTGTGTTCTTTGGACTTGGACTGATTGACAGATCGCGGAGATGGCCGAGCGGAGTTTAAAGGCTTCAGACAGGCGTAATTTTATAAAGAGTAGAATATAGATGCGGCGGGTTTTGGTGTCTGTCCGACTCTGCCGCCTGCGCTACTCCACGCCTCTGCCCTCGACCTCCGGGCGTTTATAACATGCTGTTACCACTTTTTATAGAATGACAGCTGATCAATCCGGCACTGGCACCGTGCATGAGGCTTCGGCCCACTCTTGTGCTGCCGTTGCCTTCATCTGCTGCTGTATTTACTACTCCTTCGGACGATACGCTTCCACCTACCGATCTGAGGCCCTCGACGAAGAACCACGAAGAAAAGCATGGCGCAAGAAGGGACTTCTGAGTATTCTGCTCGGCGTATTGCAGGCAAATTCTCGAAGGTATGAGTGCCATGTATCGCGTCTGTTCATGTTGAGTCATGTACCCAGATTTCGCGACTTTTACTTTCTGCCAACCAAGACGGCCACGCCGAGGCGTTAAATTCCTTGACGGACATCCTAGGCGATCAAACCGCCAAAGACGCCATCGCGGAATACAGAGGCTTAGCGGCCCACCTAATCCTGGACCTCATTGAGGTTCGCTCGTCCACAATACAATGTAACAAATAAAAACCTCAAAGCCAGATC
This sequence comes from Mycena polygramma, assembly GCA_029449255.1. Lineage (NCBI taxonomy): Eukaryota > Fungi > Basidiomycota > Agaricomycetes > Agaricales > Mycenaceae > Mycena > Mycena polygramma. The sequence continues at coordinate 51,493 of JARKID010000077.1, read as the reverse complement.
ATTCTCCCGAAGCTGAAGCCCATTCCAAGTCTACGGAAACCACTGATGAGGGTGTCGTCAAGGCTCGCAGAAGCGTCACGACAAATGCCCAAGGATTCCTTTCTGGAAAATGTCGCCTGCGACCTTCACCCGCAGAGGGGAGGCGGGTACGGCGATGTCTACAAAGCCACTTACGAGGGCAAGGTCGTGGCCATCAAATCTGTTCGTCTCCATCTACAGGATCGTGACAAGTGGGAAGCGTTGCATGGTGTAAGCTCGTCCCCTTACCTGCGAGGCCTTTTCTGAGGGGGCCAAAACATACACAGAGAATGTGTAGAGAAGCCGTGACATGGAAGCATCTCGTCCACCCGTCCCTTCTCCCATTTCTCGGAGTTTGTTGCATCCCTCAGCATCTAGAACATGGGTTCATTTCGACTGTGTCCCCTTGGCGCGGGAATGGCAGTGTTGGAATTTACTTGCGGGCGGGGAACAGCCTTCCAGATAAACAAAAATCAGTGAGTAGTAGTCACCGCCGCTTCCGCCTCTTTCTTTTTGAAAAATAGGGCCCTGCCTAGCTGCATCAGTTGGCTTCCGGAGTCCATTATCTGCACGATGAGAACGTTGTGCATGGTGACTTGACCGATGTGAGTCCTCCAGTCCGCCCACTTTTTTTCTCTGTCTCAGTGCCTCGTAGAACAATATACTGTTAACAGATGAATATGACATCCAAATATGCGACTTTGGTCTCTGGAAATGGATCGAGACAACTTCAAGTACCGGAGGATCGCGGGCAGCGGGGACGTCCCGCTACATGGCGCCAGAGCTCTTTGGATTCGGAGACTCGGAACCCACTAAGGTTTCGCCAGCTTCAGATGTCTTTGCCTTTGCGTGCCTTGCCTTCGAGGTGTGTTGCACGTGCATGCAACTGACATTCACCTCACCCGTCATAGATATATACAGGGACTGTCCCATTGGCCCAGTACAATAACACTAATGTTTCGTATAAAGTCTACAAGGGAGAACGATCGGCTCGTCCATCCGTTCCGATGATCCCTAATGATTTGTGGGATCTCATTGGGGCTTGCTGGAACCAGGATGCCACGGCGCGACCCTCGATGGAAGAAGTGATCTCAAGAATGGAGGGATGGGGAAGGCCTCCCAGGTTCAGTCCGTTCCTCTCTCCCCGTTCTCTTTTGCTCACTTAATCTTGAAGCGAAACGATCCAAGCATCGTCAACTCCATCAAGCGGCGTACTTATCGCAAGGCCTCAGCCGGACTTTCTTAAGACTCAATCTGGTCGAAGGAACGAAGCTGCCCCTTCAGACGGCGTACGAGATGCCAAAAGCCCTCAACGTTCCCAAACGACAGAAGCATTCCCACCCAATGGCGAGGCATCTCAATCCAATGGCAAAGGCACTGTTTTTGCCGCGGCGCTCCCCGTATCAAGCCCGTTGAGTGGATTCCTCCGTCCCTAAGCGTTGGGCTGACTTGTCCCGGTCAAAGGAAGGACGAAATGAAGGACTCGCCATTGAACGGCGTACTGGATGCCAAAAGCCTTCAGTCGGACCCTTTTTCTTCGAGGTTTCTTATAACTTATCCTGGCTAAAGGAACGATGAAATGAACGAAGAAGGCCCATCGAACGGTGTATTGAATGCCGAAAGCCCTCAGCCATCCCATACGACAGAAGCATCCCCACCTAACGGCGAAGCATCTCCATCCAATGGCAAAGGCATTGTCTTTGCGCTCATAATTGGCATTGATCAAGTATGCTTTGTTTGCATCCGCCTGAACTAAAGCTTACTCGGCTGCCAGTACCACGACCCATATAACTTCCCCCATCTGCTGGGAGCCGTCAACGACGCGCGAGACTTCAAAAAGTACCTCCTCGATTCGCCGGACGACCGAGGGCTTCACGTCCCGCCCGACAATATATGCTACCTCGAGAATGGGGAAGCCACCCGAGAGGGCATTCTGTCCGCCTTCAAATCTCACCTCCTGAACAACGACAAAATTCCGGACCACGGAGAGGCTACCATGATTTTATTCTTCGCGGGGCACGGGAACCGCAGCGAGGCTCCGATGAATCTCATAGCCAGAGACCGTAAGGTCGAGGTCATTTGTCCGGTCGACGAGGGAACAACAGACGGCAAGGGCGTTTACGCCATTCCGGACTACGTTTTGGGATGGCTCCTTTCCCACCTTGCTGCGAAGAAGGGCTCAAATATCGTGCGCCTCTCTCGACTTGCCCGCGGTTCTGACTGACGCGCTCCTCCCACAGACTGTGATCGTGGATTCTTGCCATTCAGGTCCGTCGCCAAGCTCCCGTTCTGTCGTCCGATTCTGAATCTCACACAGGTGGCCTTGGACGCGATGTTGGGAGGGCTCGCAATGCTCTCAAACCATCGCGAGGCATTCCGCAAGATCTCGACCTCGACCTTTTACCAGGCAAGCTCGACGCGGCATCCTGTCGCCTGCGAAACGAGGCTGCGGGCTTTGTCCTGCTTGCGGCGTGCAGCGCACGCGAGACAGCACGGGAGGTCGAAGACAAAGGAACGAGTCGTGGTCGCTTCACAGCGAATCTCCTCTCCCTTCTGCGTTGGGCCAACATCAAGAAGACCACGTATGCAGACCTCATAAGCAAGATGCCCGTGTGGGATGGACAGACGCCTCACTGCGGAGGGAACAGGACCAATCGGCTGATATTCGACGGCAACTACCCAGCAACCGGTCGCAGCTCTTTCCCGCTAACCCCCTCCGACCCTAAGGAGGTCAAGCCCAATAGCTCCCATATGTTTAGCGTCCCAATAGGAGGTGTCGCCGGCGTCATCGCTGGGACCGAGTTCGCTGCCTACAACGCCAACAACGACTTTTTGTGCACCTTCGTCGCGCAAACCGTGAAAGTGGCAGAGACGACCGTCACTGGCAAGACTGACGCGGGCGAGCCATATCCCGTCAACATCCCTCGCTGGTCGCGGGTGAGGGTGTCCGACTGGCAGAACATTGGCATGATCCTGCACGTACATACCCCGGAAGGCTTCCCGTACACTGCGGACCTGTTCCCCGCGGCGCGGATTGACAGCCCGCCGTGCTTCATACAGGAACCACTCGAAACGGCGGACGTCGTCGTGCGGGCGGAGGACGACCAGATCGTCATAGAGCCGCGCACGGAGACGATGCGCAAGTGCCAGAGCACATCGCGCTTCCAGCTCGCGAACCCCAAGCACCTCCCCCTCGTCTTCGACGGCGTCGCCCACTTTAACTACTTCCTTGACCGCCACAACAAGGAGGACCCGCTGGTGGGCGTCACGCTTGAGATGCACCGCCTGCGTGGCAAGATGCCCGTGCGCAAGCCCGACAAAAGCTTTGGGGTGAATGGGAACTTGGTCGAGGACGGCGCGGTGAACTTCGCGGAGGAAGTGGGCGCCGTGTACGGATTCACGATCCGCAACACGTCGCCTGCGGACCTCTTCCCGTACCTCTTCTATTTCGATCCGGAGGACTACACGATCCAGGTGGGTAGATATCACGCTCTCGAGCATCGCACTGAGCTGATTTCTCCCCAGAACTGGTACAAGCCCGAGGGCCGGCACACCACGCCCCCGCTCGAGGCGTCCGAAGGCAGGGTGACGGTTGGCATGGGCGGGGAGACCGCGTTTGAGTTTGAGCTCCCGCTCGGCCAGCAGTCCAGCTCCGGATTCCTCAAGCTGTTTGTGACCCGCGACCATGTCGACTTTGACTGGGTCGAGCAGCTAGTGTCGCCTTTCAGTCCCAAGTACGAGGGCGTTGGGCGGCTTGGGATGAAGAAGGAGAAGCTGGGGAAGGTGTCGACGTGGGATGGGTTGGTGGTTCCTCTAACTGTGACTCGATAGTGGCCAGCTCCGACACATTGTCCCCGCCCCACTCCTGTATGGTGGAAAATCATCTCAGATGTAGTATGTACTTGTATAATCCAGGATTAGCTTTTGCGACTCATGGACTATTTCGCGAAATGCAAGACGAGGTCACAAATACATGTACTTCGTTCATACAAAAAGTTACATATTAGGCATTTTAAAGATCGCCACAAAGCAAAGCGCAACGCGCAAAGGGATATGTCGAGTATCTCGGACCTATTGCGCATGCGCACCCCCGTCGACACCCTCCCCGTCTTCCTCCGATCCAGATTCGCTCGGCGGGACGGAGGGCGCGCCCTCGTCGTCCTCATCCTCATCCTCATCGTACTCCTCGTCCTCCTCGTCCTCGTCTTCGGCATCCTCTTCGTCCATCGATTCTTTCAGCTGGGAGGGGGTGATTGTTATTAAAATGTCGCGGGGGAGCGGGAGGGGAGGGAAAGGGAGGCGGTATGGATTATACGAGGAGGGAGACGGAGGGCGGTGAGGGGGAATGTGTGAGGGAGGAGTACAGCACTCGGGAGGAGTACGGAGTCGGGGGGATGGGAGGGGAAATGGATGGGAGATGGGAGAAGGGAATAAAGCGAGACAAACGCACCATCTCCAACAACTCATGGCACTCATTCAGATGTGCCATGACGATCCCCTGCCCCTCCGGGATCGACCCATCCGAGCCGACAAACTTGCCGTCCTTGCGCATCGAGTCGATCTGGAAGAGCGCGAGCTGGTACTGTGTGTGCGCGGACGCAGGGGAGGGAGGCGGTGGTCAGTGGGGAGTCGCGGAGCACGGCGGGTCTTCGGGGATAGTTGTGGTAGTGGTAGGAGTGGTAGTAGCAGAAGGGAGGGGGAGAAGTGGGGGTAGACAGGCAAGTAGGTTAGCGAGGGGAGCGTCCCCACCGTGGAGGGAAGTAGAAGAAAGGAGGCAGGGGGGCAAGCGAGGACGGAACACGCACGGGGTAGAGATCGCGTGCACTAAACGTGCCGCCGTACTTGAGCACCTCGTTGAGGCATTTCTTCACCGTCGAGAGTTTGTTCGCCTGCGCGCAGGTCAGTAATCAGAACGAAAAGTATACGACCGGACGCACAATGGGCATGAGCTCCTCGGAGACGGGCTCGCTGGCGGACAGCAGCCTGTAGATGAGCCCGTAGCACCGCCGCAGGAGGTACAGGAGGATCTATGGGGGACGATCAGTCTCGATGTGCGGTGTAGGCCTCAAGGGACGACGCACATACTGCCCAGGCGGCCGCCCGCCCTCCGCGTCAAGGAACTTGCCATCGACACGCATCTTGTCGATCTCCTGCAGCGCCGACGAGTAGTTCCACAGGTCCGTCTCGCGCAGGGTCCACCGGTGCGTGAGGACGAGGCTCTCGAGCTCAGCGCGGATGCCGGAGAGGCGCTCGTGGATGGGCTTGAGCTCGCTCGCGACGTTCTTCTCGTCCTCGTGCGCCTTGATCTCCTGCGCGATCTCGAAGCACTCCTCGAGCAGCGACGAGCACACGGCCTGCGACGCGGGGACGACGCCGCCGGGCCCGAGGAACTTGCCGTCGACGCGCTTCGAGTCGATCTTGCGCAGCTCCTCCTGCAGCGGCTTGAGCTCCGCCTTGTGCGAGCCCTCCTTGGCGGCGAGTGCGACGAGCTGCCGGCGGATGGTGACGAGCCGCTCGTGTATCGGGATGAGCTCGACGGAGAGCACGGACAGCGACTCCTCGAGCGACCGCACGATGGCGTCTGTCGACAGCATGAGCAGGTGAGCGGGAAAAGACATGCGTACGCACCGCACTCGTTCAGCAGACGTTCGAGCAGCTTCGTCAACGCGTTCGCGTGCTTCCCTTCGTGCTGCACGATCTGCCGCAGGTCGCCCAGCCGCCGGCGGAACGGCAAGAGGTCGGATTCGTTGTAGACATTCGATTCGTCCATGTGCCGCAGTATTTGCTGAAAAAGGCGTCAGCAAGAGGAAACAAAACCACGATGGAGACGGACCCGCATGGAGGCTATCTGCGAGTAGATCGCCGGGGTGTCGCGCGTTTTGCCGATGGTGAGGTAGAACAAGGACAGCAGGCTGAAGACATCCGCGAGGGTCGTGTCTAGTCTGTTGTTATATGTGGCATTGTCGTCCCGGACGTCGTTCAGCTTCGTTACTGCTCATCGCGTTAATCTCGAGCCTGGAGCTCCGCAAGGGCCGCACCTTGTTTGACAACGGCCTGGTAAAGAGAGTTTATGTCGGAGGCTTTGATGTATTCACCCCGGTCCCTCTTGAGGACTGTGAGCCTGTTTCGGATACTGCGAAATGGGTCAGAACAGACCTTTCCGGGCCACAGGGCGCACTGATCCCCGCACAGATGGAGCCAAGCACGACCTTCGCGTGAATGAATATCGTGCGTTCTTCACGAACAACATTCGCTTCACCTGCATCGTCTCAAGAGATACAGAGGCCCCCGTTCAAGTAAAACAAAGAGCTCAAGCTTGGCTAAAGACACGGTGCGTCCTGTGGCAGAAGCAGGAAGACAAACTTGATAACAGCCTCTAAGATAGGTAATTCTGAGAAGTAAATCAGAAATAAAATATACTAGTATCGGGGGAATCATACCTTCCTGTGGTACAGGTGCCGCCATGGAGAGTATAGGCAGAGACAAGGGACACAAGGGAATCGAAGTCGATGGGTGTGTCTAAGCCTCGGGTCACAATCCCTAGTGACAGTCACGCATAACTCGTCCTCTCTCCGCCAACTCTCCGCCATGTTATCCACGCCCTTATAATTTATTATGGACTCAATAAGAAACGTATGTGAATCAGCAGTTCGGGGGACGCGTACCTGACTCTCTACAGAGCATGAATATCCTGCGGGAAACCGCGATGGCACTTTCGGCGCGTGCCAAAGCATTTGACCTGGAGTCAGTGCAAATCAAGCGCGAATTGAAGGCCAAATCTCAGCAGATTGCTGACCTAGAAGAGCGATTACGCCTTGTTCGTGAACTCGTTCGTCTTTCGACGCGTAAACAGGCCGTCCAGAACGAGCTTGTGGAGCTGGAAGACAAGTGATTATACTATCCGACTTCTTGCGTGTAGTACCGCGTTGATGCCTTCTTTCGCAGGTTACGCGCGTCGACCGTGAAAGTAGCGGAATGGGAGCAGCAGGCTGTACGCGTCGAACGGGACCGTGATCAGTGGGCATTGTTGTACGAGGTATGTCCAAACGACTTGATCAATTTTCGCGGTCCTGAATGAGATGCAGGAAAAGTTGGCACATAATAAAGAGCTCAGCAAAGACATGGCGACCTTGAGGGCCATGACCTAAGTCTCCAGGAAGATGGAGGGTAATTTAAAGTTAAAGTATACTGCCGCACAGCAGCTCTGTAATACCTTTAAAGCATATCGCATGATCGATCGTACAGGGCTCAGGAATCTTGGATTATAAAAGAAGCATTACAGATTATACGTGGAAGATCGTCCAACTGTCTTTCGGTCATACAAGAGTAGGGGTGGGGACAACAGCGAATTTCTGAGCCGCTTCAGGACGAGTCATAGTCAGAGTAACCGCCAGCGCATCCCACGTCGACACATCTTTCAGCTTCTCCTTCTTCATCCCTAGCCGCCCAACGCCCTCGTACTTGGGACTAAACGGCGAAACCAGCTGCTCGACCCAGTCAAAGTCGACATAGTCACGGGTCACAAACAGCTTGAGGAATCCGGAGCTGGACTGCTGGCCGGGCGGGAGCTCGAACTCAAACGCGGGCTCCCCGCCCATGCCGACCGTCACCCTGCCTTCGGACGCCTCGAGCGGCGGCGTGACGTGGGGACCCTCGGGCTTGTACCAGTTCTAGGGAGGAATCAGCTTGCGATGCGCGAGAAAGCATGTGGCACGCACCTGGATCGTGTAGTCCTCCGGATTGAAATAGAAGAGGTAAGGGCAGAGGTCCGCAGGCGACGTGTTGCGGATCGTGAATCCGTACACGGCGCCCACTTCCTCCACGAAGTTCACCGCGCCGTCCTCGACCAAGTTCCCATCGACCCCAAAGCTCTTGTCTGGCTCGCGCGCGGGCATTTTGCCGCGCAGGCGGTGCATCTCGAGCGTGACGCCCACCAGCGGGTCCTCCTTATTGCGGCGGTCAAGGAAGTAGTTAAAATGCGCAACGCCGTCGAAGACGAGGGGGAGGTGCTTGGGGAGCGGGAAGCGCGATATGCCCTGGCACTTGCGCATCGTCTCCGTGCGCGGCTCGATGGCGATCAGACCGTCCTCCGCTCGCACAATTACGTCCGCCGTTTCGAGTGGCGCCTGCACAAAGCACGGCGGGCTGTGAATCCGCGCTGCGGGGAACAGGTCCGCAGTGTGCGGGAAGCCTTCCGGGGTATGTACGTGCAGGATCATCTCGATGTTCTGCCAGTCGGACACCCTCACCCGCGACCAGCGAGGGATGTGCACAGGATATGGCTCGTCCGCGTCAATCTTGCCAGTGACGATTGCCTCGGCCACTTTCACGGATTGCGCGACGAAAGTGCACAAAAACTCGTTGTTCGCGCTGTAGGCAGCGAACTCCGTCCCAGCGATGACGCCGACGAGACGTCCTATCGGGACGCTAAACATATGCGAGCTATTGGGCTTGGACTCCTTGGGGTCGGAGGGGGTCAACGGGAAAGAGCTTCGACCGGTTGCTGGGTAGTTGCCGTCGAATATCAGCCGATTGGTCCTGTTCCCTCCGCAGTGAGGCGTCTGTCCATCCCACACGGGCATCTTGCTTATGAGGTCTGCATACGTGGTCTTCTTGATGTTGGCCCAACGAAGAAGGGAGAGGAGGTTCGCTGTAAAGCGACCACGACTCGTTCCTTTGTCTTCGACCTCCCGTGCTGTCTCGCGTGCGCTGCACGCCGCAAGCAGGACAAAGCCCGCAGAGTCGTTCCGCAGGCGACAGGATGCCGCGTCGAGCTTGCCTGGCAAAAGATCGAGGTCGAGATCTGGCGGGATGCCTCGCGATGGTTTGAGAGCATTGCGAGCCCTCCCAACATCGCGTCCAAGGCCACCTGTGTGAGATTCAGAATCGGACGACAGAACGGGAGCTTGGCGACGGACCTGAATGGCAAGAATCCACGATCACAGTCTGTGGGAGGAGCGCGTCAGTCAGAACCGCGGGCAAGTCGAGAGAGGCGCACGATATTTGAGCCCTTCTTCGCAGCGAGGTGGGAAAGGAGCCATCCCAAAACGTAGTCCGGAATGGCGTAAACATCCTTCCCGTCTATGGTTCCCTCGTCGACCGGACAAATGACTTCGACCTTACGATCTCTGGCCATGAGATTCATCGGGGCCTCGCTGCGGTTCCCATGCCCCGCGAAGAATAAAATCATGGTAGCCTCTCCGTGGTCCGGGATTCTCTCGTTGTTCAGGAGGTGAGATTTGAAGGCGGACAGAATGCCTTCTCGGGTGGCTTCCCCATTCTCGAGGCAGCATATATTGTCGGGCGGAACGTGAAGCCCTCGGTCATCCGGCGAATCGAGGAGGTACTTCTTGAAGTCTCGCGCGTCGTTAACGGCTCCCCGCAGATGGGGGAAGTTATATGGATCGTGGTACTAGCAGCCGAGTAAGCTTCAGCTCAGGCGGATGCAAACAAAGCATACTTGATCAATACCAATTATGAGCGCAAAGACGGTGCCTTTGCCATTGGCTGGAGATGCTTCGACATTAGGTGGGGATGCTTCTGTCATATGGGATGGCTGGGAGCTTTCGGCAATAAGTACGCCGTTCATTGCATCGTCCCTTTGGCCGGAGTAAGTCACGAGAAACCTTGAAGAAAGAGGGACTCGCTGAGGGCTTTTGGTATTCAGTACGCCGTTTAATGGGGTGTCCTTCATTTCGCTCTTCCTTTGAGCGGGACAGGTCAGCAAAAAGCTTGGGGATGGAGGAATCCACTCAACGGGCTTGAGACGGGGAGTGGCTCAACCTGCTCGGTACCGACAGGCTCGGCGGGGACAATCTTGACTGACTCGGCGAGTGCAGGGTGGACTGGCTTGGCCAAAGGAGGTGGCTCTGCCTGGCTCGGACTCGAAGGGGGGCGGTTCACTGGGTCGACCCTTGGGTCGACCTGCTCTTTAGAGGGTCGACAAGGGAGGATTTTCGAGATAGCTTTCCCCATTTCTCGCTCAAAAGCTAGGACCGGCGGCAAAGCTGCGACAGTGCTTTTGTCTAAATTTGACGTGTATGGCCTGGAGACTTCGACGGGTGATGTCCGGTGTAGTACCGTGGGTTGTATTTATCCTGGTACAGAATAAGGAGCTGCGTACGGTGGCGCAACGTAGACGCCCGCAGCATAGACGCCCGTTACAGCTGGGGAATTTTTCATGTCGTGCGTAACATTCCACCTATCAAAAAAATCAGCCCGACGTGAGGTAGATGATAGCAAGCTACGCGCTAGCCTGGCGTGAGCCACAGAGATTACTACCGACTACCGTTCATCACAGCCTTCCTACAGCATGTCTCTCGCAGTGCTTCTCATTTTTCTATCCTTTGTGTCGATTCCTTGCGTGGGGACAGAGGTGGCCCGGGGGTGACCGAGATTTCGATGGACTTTCTTGCTATTATTCCACAGTAACTTGAATGCTCGAGGAGGATCGAGGGAAGAGGCAGAAGTTGGGCAGAAGCAAGGCAGAAGAGAGTTTGAGAGACTGAGTGATGTGATTGATGCGTAAATAAGCGCCCTCGCACTGCTGAATCTTATTAACACACGAGTTCGGCGCCTTTCCATTACACCCTCATGCCTAGAGCTGATTTAGACTTGGCCAATCATCTGGGTCGCGCCGGACCAATACAAAACTTCCGCCATTTTCTGGCAATTAATATTATCGCAACAGCGTGCGACAGACAGACACGGACCTGCAGGCGGTTCTGACTCGGGGTTCAAGTTGCATTTTACATGGGTTCAATTCCTTTACAAGTACTATCCCGTAGCTGTCTTGAATCGAGAAGAATTAAAGTGAGTCCCCATTCATCTATATTTTACACTTTCCTCTCAATCTGCATCTGCTCACTCGGTGCCTCTGTTTTCACCGGCAAAGACAGTGACGGCACACGAGTGGTCGTCGTTGACGGCTCTGTGGCGTCGGCCACAGCCCCCTCCGAGTCCGCTAATCGCGCACTCTCCCTCTGGCGCCGTCTTTTTGCCCGTGGATTGAGGATCAATGCTGCGACGAGAACGAGGCCGTCCAAAACCTGATTATTTAACTTAGCAAACCACGAGGCGAACGAACGGAGGACGAACCACAACCAGTGAGTATGTGACGCCTGCCACAGCATCGAACTTGTCCTTGAACGCGAGCGACAAGTCCGAAAATACCCCTGGAAATGCGGCGACTATTTATATTGCAGCATCTGAATGACACGGTCACTCGCCTCCCAGCATGTCGACCAGCATGAACAACAGCGAGATGCCCACGACCTCGCGGTGCCGCCAGATCTCGACGTACTGCGGGAACAGCGCGAGCGAGATGAGCACGGCGCTGAATATGCCCAGGAACTGGACGCCACGCGTGCCGGCCTCGCTGCCCGAGTTGTACGCGGGGCGGAGCGCGAACACCATCGCGGCCTCAAAGCCGCCGACAAGAAGCATCATGCACAGTACCAGAGCTGAGACTACACGCCAAGACCGCCCGCCGTCATAGTATAGACACTGGCCGCTGTTGGATGATTTTATTTACCGGTGGACAGCGACGGACCTGGCCCCAGGAGAGGAAGGCGAGAGAGCCGAAGAGCTGCGGCTGGAGTATGAGCGGGATGTTGAGGTCCAGCAGGACGGTATATGCGCCAAGGAAGCCCGCAGATATCCCCCACAGAAGACTGCACGCGACAAGACTCATGAGTAGCGAGAGGATGCACGCGTAAAACCAACGCACACAAGCCACGGAGACAGCCCATGTGTTGATTTTTCGCGCCAGCTCTTCCATATTTGTGGTACCATCTGCGCGGTCCAGCATATGGTGCCTACAAGCATGAGCATGTGAATAAAAGCCATCGAGGGCGGAAAAGCCCAACCGATAGTCCCCAAGACATTCTCTGCAACAGGATTCGCGCGCATCGGTGAAGGAAGGAGGAAGACCCTGAAAATGACGCGACGGTTTTATGTGCTCTTCCTCGATCGGCCGACGGCGATGATTTTTTTATGACTCCATTTTTTTCTGACAAAGCCAAGGGTAGAATTTGCTTCCGTCGGTAGTCGGCCCGGTTTTCAGACGCGAACTCCGTTCAAGTACGAGGATTTTGGCATCGCGGATGGTTTCTGAAGGAGAGTTCCGCGAACGGCGGCGCCGCATTTCATACAAGTCACAGGACCGCGGTATCTCGGGGTCACACGGCTACTACGTTCAGCCGCAATCCCGAAAGACAGTACTTTTGGCTTTGTGCGCCGGGAAACTCGCTGTGAAAACTTGGTGTATCAACGGTGTATATTTTTCTGTTGCTTGCCAATTTCTTGGGTAACTTCAGGAGCAATCAGGGAGACCGAAATATCAACTTGAACGCAATCAACGACTTTGCAGCAACAGAGGCTAAATGGGTTCCGGAACATTACCAGTTCCGGAACAATGAATATTTCAGCGCAACGGATGGCGCTACAGGTTCAATTTTTCTCACAGGTAATCTAAGATGTCCTGTCTATAGCCCTACAAGATATCAAGTCAAAACCCTCCCCCGTTGTTGCATGGGAGACAACTCTTTCTGATTGACGATCACAGCCATGAGCACAATCACAAACAAAATTGTTTTCAGTGCTGGTGCTGCAAGGGCTGGTGTTACTGACATGCTGGACCGTGTATTTGCAGTATTAGAGGTGCGGAAGATGGCCCTGGGTAAGAAAAGATGTGTCAAGGCCCAAAGTCATGCAAAAATGATTGTTATTCCGGAAGTGGTAATTATGCCAAAATTGGCTGATCACTTCGTGCGCGCTTTACTAGAGGTCAGGCCAAGCTATGACTTGGGAAACAGTTGTAACCCATGTTTTCGAGGTCGTAGAGTTTGAATATGCACACAGAATCCACGTATCATTTTTCGTTACTGTGTTATTTGTGATTTATTGCGCATTGTTCCGGAACCCATTTAGCCTCTGAAAGTTTGAACGTCGGTTCACTCTTTTTGTTGGTTTGCAACTTTATCGGCTTCTGTGCAGGACCTGACGCTTGGATTGGTGAGTCCGAAACAGAACCGAAAGGTATGAACTCTCACACTGGCATCTACATTCTCGTGTACACCGTCGGTCCAATCACCGAGATGGGCATCTGTACCTGACGGCATCTACTTCTAAGGCGTCCGACCGTCAGAGTAATTCACCGCTGGCACAAGAGGAGGGATCTATCAGCAGCTTCCCACGAAGTACTTTCGGACGGCACGTCCGACCTTGCGTTGAGGTCTCGAAAGAAAAGCCTACTGAGTTGACACTGAGCCTATGTATGTTCTATGAGCTGATAGGTCTGAATACCCTCCGTGTTGGTTTGCAACTTTATTCGGTGATCGGCCGTCCGTGGGCGACCTGACACTTGGTTTAATTCGACGGGTCCGAAGCAAAACGGAAAGGTACAACCTTGAACCCTCACACTGGCATACTCGTGTACACCGTCGGTACAATCACCGGGATGGGTACCGATAAACCTGATGGCATCCAGCTTTAAGGCATCCGACGGTCAGAGTGGGTCACTGCTGACGAAAGGGTGAGGAGGGATATGCCAGCAGCTTGTCGAGCTCACTGCGCAAGATTATTATAACGGCACTTGCAGACGACACACTTGTCCGGCCTGCATGAGGTCTTGAAAGAACGGACCAATAAATATTCCAGAAGCCAGGATGTCAGACCATTTTTTCGGAATACCGCAGTTTGTAGTCAAGGCAGTAGCATTGCTTGAAACCGTGACGATGGACCAAGGCTCAGAATTCACGGTTGACAGGCGGCGAAACAGTCCGGAACACTGGCCCCGCAGACTGGGCTGTGACTCAGTGAGTCTGAGGCTAGCCAGAGCCAACATTTTGACCTTCCGTCCTCAATTCATGCTTCCCGTTGACTGTTAAACGCCTGGGCCATTCGAGTTGCAGTCGAGGTCCAGAGTCGGGACATGGTGGTTGCGGACGAGAATAGCAACCTCGCTTATATATGTCGCGTGGATTTGATCCCGGCACACGACCCCAGATTCGTTCCCTTTCCGGCTCTCCATTCCCTCCCTCCCCTTTTCCCTCTTCCTCAAACTCTCCCATTTGCCTCATATCATGGTCTGACCATCTACTCTCCCCCCTTCTCCGCTGACCTTACTTACATTTGCTCGTACAGTCCGCTTACCCCGCATTCGCCATGGGCGGATTCTGCATCGTCGGTGGGTTAGCGGGCTTCACACGGACCCGTAGCATTCCGTCCCTCGTCGCTGGCCTCGGGTACGCTCCATCCACTGTCCGCGATCCTAGCTAAGATGATACTGGCTGCATAGTGTCGGCGCCGTGTATCTCTGGGCCGGAGACCGGATTCGAAAGGGACAGCCAAACGGGATCGAGGGCGCCATCGGTGCGTCTTAGCACCAGCTTGAGAGTCGTGGTATTGATTTCGTAGGCGCCTCCGCGGTCCTGCTCGCCTCCTCCGCCCCGCGAATGCTTAAGGGGCCCGTGCCATCCATGTTGGCGGCGTCATCGGCGATGTCAGGGTTATATTACGCAAAGACCGCGTATAACATGCGAGACTACGGGAGGACCGCGCAGATTCTGCGGAAGAATTGAATCAACACGTCCGGACTTGCGTAGTCTATTGTAGCAACATCTCGGAATGTAATTTTGTAAATCATGAAGGATTCGGGTTGTCCCAGCCCGTCCATTCGCTGATACTTAGTTGGGCTCCCTCGGACAGTGCAAGATTTTGATTTTTCGTGTGCGTTAGAAATACAATTGACGGGCATAGTAGAACCCCACCACCGCCGAGGACGTCGCCAAGACCTTCGGTATTGTCCCCTTGGCCACACGCGGGAGCGAGCTGAGAGTCAACAGAGCAGAGGCATCTAGGATTTTAAGTAAGCACACCCTGTCCACACTTAGACCCCGCAGAAGTACTCACAAAATGCACCCTGGAGGCCTTTGACCTCGCCCTCACCAATCTGCGAACCACTCCAAAGATATAACGCTCCAACTCTGCGGAAAACCCGTCATTCAACGTTGTGTTTCGGTGAGGGAATTGTGAGGATGATACGCACCCCAGACCCGCGACGAGAGATGGGATGGACGATTTCTTGAAGAAACCGATGCTCCCCCCCGACGATGCACATGAGACTCATGCCGAATGCTGGAAAGGCAGACTGGGGAGACGTGAGTGACGCATAAGAGAGAAGGATACGCGGTCAGGTGCACCATTTGAGCTAGATTTCGCGATACTTGGGAGGAAGAGAAGGGCGGTGACGTGGATTGATCCCACTCCTGACTTTCCGCCTCAAACGTAAGCACCCGATTAGGGAATTATCTTCGGCGCCACGGCACGATTCAGACTCCGCTGGCGCTTGTTTGCTCCTTGCAAACAATGCGCTGTCAGCCACAGCCCCACTCTTTCTCCTTCCCCTCACCTCGCCGCCCTCGCCGCCTCCTCTGTCGCGTCCCTTGGGTTCTTTTCGATCCGCCTCGCCCTCGCCGCCGTCCACAATTGCCGCCATCATCCCGCCATCACTGTTTGTAGGGAACAGTGCCCATCAGAAATACTTGGTCCAAGCTACGTCGCGTCGTACTTCATATCCGACCCACGCCAAGGCGGGACGACCGATTTCTATGACCGCTCTTCCTGCCCCATACGCGCTGAGACCGTATCAGCTGGCAGTGGTCCCCCGGCACATCAAAGCTATAGCACGAGACGTGCTAGCTATAGCTGTTGCGCCGCCCAAGCGCCACCGTAGAGTTCGTGTCGCCGAAATACCATTCCACACGAGTTCCACGTCTTTGGTCGATGCGTGCCGCCTGTTTCGGGGCTTCTTGGCTTGCCTGCGCGCCGCGTTCAATCTGCTGTACTTCGCAATTACCTAGTCGTAGATTGATGCAATGTCATCCAATACCAATACCAGGCTTACCCTACATTTTTGCATTGGGAGCCCAGTCAAAACCAACGACTTTCATGGCGGGCGCGCGTCGAGCAGTACTGTTGACAAGTGCAGCGGCAAGTGCGGCACAAAAGAAGGAAATGCCGAACTGCCGAGGGTAATTCCCTAATCGGGTGCTTACGTTTGAGGCGGAAAGTACGCAAGTGATTGATCCGGCATCGCCATCCAGATCGGGAGTTTCCGTTGCCTTTTCCGGCGCGGTAACTTAAGTACATGGAAAAAAGAAAGTCGTGTAACCACCCGCGCGTTTTTACGAGTGCCGTAGTGCAAAGGGGCGAGCTGAATGCCTTACTCCATTACGCGCCTGAAGGACCCGACTAGGACGACGCGGGGACGCCAAGCCGGAACGGAATTGAGAGGTGGTCATTGTTAAATAGCAAATTTTTAACACTCTAAGTACTGTACATTGTCCTGACGCGTATACATTAACCAAAGGGCCCAAGAAAATAATCCGCTTTAAACTAGTGGATGTACAGTATTATAAGTAAGTATAAGCAAGTCAACGAAAGTATGTATGTTGTGATTTCCTGGTGTAGAGGAAGAGTATTATTTAGAGTTGGTCAGGCTTGAGGTTATCGTAGATTGGGCAGAGCTGATCCCACGCAGGCGGGGTTTTCTCCTTCCTCAGAGTGCCCGTGTCCTCGGCGAAGACCACCGCCAGGCCGCTGAAAGGGAATCAGTATTCGTACAAGATGTTCAGCTGCGAAGCTCACATCTCCAAATGCCAGTCGATATGGCAGTGTAGGAACCCTGTAGGTAAGAATTAATTCAACGAGAACCCCGATATGCGTGAGATAAACATACATGGACCCGCGTTGTCGGTGACGAATCTGAAGGTGGCGTTGTCCGTGGTGGAAGGACCTGTAGAGACTACATCGCGGATCACCTAGGAATTTTATCAGGCAAGGGCGAGATGCAATGTGTCGTAGAAAAACGAACGGGATTATCGAAGTTGTACGTGGCATTTCCAGCGCTGCGGATGACATGGAAATTGTGCTAACGTTGAATTAGTTGTTGAAACTGAGGGAGATCTGCAAAGGACGAACCCCGTGAAGATGGAAGGGATGCTGGAATTTATGTTAGCACTTCGGCTTTTCAAAAAACGCGAGAATACGCACAGGAGCACCAGGTGCGCCGCCAGGGATACTGATCTCGATGACCTTGTTCGGTGGGAGCGTGTACACGCTACCCGAGGGAAGTAGGTCCTGCGCAGCTTGTGCTCCGCTAAGAACTTGAAGCAGAACAGGGGCAGTCGGTGGGACGAAAGTCTTGCAATCTTGTCAGCGCCGAAAACGGGGGAAACCAAAAACGGGACCTACGGCGCCATTAATCATGAACTTGAAGCTGGTAAGGTTCAACACGATGTTCAGATTGAGGTTGACATCCGCGCCGCCGGGGAAAGGCTTCCCGGGGACGGGCGTGCGAACGAGGGGGTGCAAGGCAGTCTCAACGAGGGGTGTCGTGCCGGTGGAATTTGTGGTTGGTTCGACTGTGGGGGCACCCGCATAGCGGAAGATTGCCGAGTTGATTGCTCCGGCGAATCCGGTTATGCCGAGATTAGGATTCGCGCGAACCCAGTAGTTGTCGACCTTCTGATCTGCGTGCAGTACAAACGAGTAACGTTGGCCAGCTGTGTCAATTGCATCAGCACTGTGCACTTCTTCGAATCAAGGTGATCATTACCGAATATCTGCAGCGAATCCACGGTAAGAGGTTTGTGGTTGACACCGTCGACCTGGAAGGAATTGAACTCGGTTTATATTCGGAAATCGACACAGAAAAATGCCCAACCTCGATGATCGTGAGACTGTGGCCGTCGATGCTGATGAGATGCCGTAAGTTCAAGTTCACGCAGTTCCTAGCGAAAGCAATTTCTCACCTGAAAATATAGTTGGGGTCACAGCTGATCGCAACGAGTCTGAACCGATATCGTTTGCCCTTTCTAACACTGATAACAGCAAGCGGCGAAGCAGGCTAAATCATTTCGTCAGTATGATCAGCGAAGCCGGGGTTATAGAGCTCACCCCGTTCTGGTATCGTCCCAGACCGTTGATTAGAGTCGAGTTGGCTTGGGGGATTGCAGGCGCACTGTGTCAAGAATCGGTCAACTGGATGAAGGTGCAGCAGAGAACCTACATCGGAGCCGGGAAATGATACCAATCAGCAAGAGTGATCACTGTCGATTCTAAATGAAAGTGAGCTTCCCGCCGCGATTATATTGACTGCTGTGGTTTACCATCATCGATGTCATATACTGTGGGCAATGCAGCTATTAATCAGGATTGTGCAATTAATCTGAGAACAGCACGCACGGAACCGCTGGGGGTCAAGTAGGTCGTAAACTGCCCGTTCGAAAATGAGTGTGGTTCAAATCGGAAGGCTGGTGATACTAACCAACCATGGGACCACGTAGGCCGTCGCAGTACTGAGTTGCTGTCGAGTATCTCAGTATATGAGTAAGAGGCACACCGAATACACGGACAGAGATGGCTGTGGTACCAGTAGGTCCCCGCTTGTCCTGGGGCCTGGAAGTCGTATAAGAAGGAGTGATTGGCCGCTGTCATGTTCTTTTGTCAGGTGGCTAAAAGCAATCGACGGCGGCATTGGTACCTATAGGGCATTCTAAATTTCCCAGTGCGTTAGAATCCTGGGCAGGGGACGATGGAATGAACGTCTTACGCGTAACGAAGGAGGGACCGTCGGCCCAGCTCGTGTTCCTCTGGAAGAAACCGTGCCAGTGGATACTCGTCGACCGCAGCATAGTGTTATCCGTGAGTTTGTCCTGTCGATCTATCATCGGCATTGAGTTTCCGAGGGGTGGTAAGATGTACCTCTACGTTAAGCAGGAAGCGGTTTCCCTGTGGAACGTTCAGAAAGATGACCCAACCGGAAGCAAGGTAACCAACCTTGAATCCCTTGATCAGAGGCCCGGGAAAGGTACCACCTGCTAGAACCGTCCTGCAAAAGTAATGAGTCACGGCAGAATACAAACCAGGAGATGGGCCTACGAGCGAGAGAATCCATCCGGAGCAATGTTCCGGTTCACGATGGGAATGTTCGCAATGGGCCCGATTGACGTTGCAATGGAGCCCGAGACGAGAGAAAGAGAAAAGGCAAGGATGGACGGCGAGAGATGCATGACACCTGAGGCGAAAGAAAGGATGGTCTTGAAAAAGACCGGTGAGGAAGGGTGTGCAGACAGCGTCCTTTTATACGAAAACAGACCCGCATTGACACTGCGTGTCGAAGGGGATCAGGCAAAGTGGATACAAATCTGACTGGGGAGTACTTGGGTCAATTTCTGAAACCGGCGGCTGAAACGCGCTAGAGACTCAGTCGCTCGAGACCAAAGGAAGTACAAAACCGGACACTGACATCTCACTTTAGACCCCATTTAGAGAAATCCAACTTTGACAAGTTGAAAAAGTTGAAAGTTGCTGTCGTTTTCGTGAGCAATAATAGCCGGATAGCTCAAAGGAAACTCACAGCGGGTTGGGCTGTTCGGGAACCGAAATCTGGGTGATTTGCTCCGATCTCAACTTCAAGGGAAATTCTCGGCCTGGCGAGAGCTGAGATGATTATGAGGGCGGTGTATCGATGTTGACAGCTTGTGACGTCAGGAACCGGGGCGCAGCCCAGCGATGGATAGTCAGTGATGACAGTGATGACTTTTCCAAGCAATGAACAAGCCATCAGAGGGAACATTCCGGTCCCGACGTTACATCTTCTCGGTTTGAAAGAGCTGCGCACCGGAACTCGAAGACGTAGAACTTCTTTTCCGGTCTAATAGTCATTGAGAGAGTTCGAATATCGCTGCCTGTATGGTATCAATGCGAAAGGAAAGAAAACAATATTGAACGTAACAGGTAAAATTAACGACCCGTGCCTGAGGTCCGGACAAGATGGACATCGCTTGCTTGGATATTGCCATCCTACAAATTGTAGGCAGGTACTCATCTGAACAGCAGGGCAACATCGGCGCGGCGCCGGGACACTTGGAAGTTGACTGGCATTGCACTTGGCATGAGAACGACGCTGACTTTCAGGCGTTATAATGGTGTCCAGCCCTGCATTCCAGTGCTGTCGCTTAGCCCAAAGGTCAAGACATGACTCTTCAACTCTCCATTGGTTTTTTGATTGCTCTTTGGGTGACAGTGATCGGCAGTTTTGTTCAACATCTCGGCGCGGGCAGCAAGAGATCACAATGGCCACGCTAGATGATTAGTCCACAAGACAGCCTTAGACTTCATCTGGCTGAGTCTGGAAGATGTTTAGCGTTAGCACTGAATGTATATTGTTTCGGAGTCGTGGAACAATATATCGTCAAGTTCCGCTGATGGTCGGCGGTCAGCGGGAAGTGGCATGAGGCGCCAATAGCTGACAGCCGCTGCGCCTCGAGAGGTTGCCTGGGTATCAAATTATCAATCTCATCCAAAGTTACACCGTTTGCATCGCACTTGAAACATCGTTGAAGGCTGCCACCGGCTGGGCAATATCTGAAACCTGCGCGGCTCACATTTGACGCAGATTTGGGAACTCCGACTCTCGACTCTTGCCCGGCTTGGCCTGGAAGCCGCGGCTTGGGCCCGGCTTCAGCGGGCTTGGGCTTGAGATTTCTGAAGTCCAAGCCCAAGCCCGCGACCAAGGCTTCAAGCCCCAGGCCCGGGCTTTCTCGGGCTTGAAAATATTTTAATGTCAATACTTACCCAAGCGCACCTGTGGGTCTTCCAGATATTCTATGTATGCTCTGCGATGATACTGATCAGCCTCGTCTTCAGAAACAAGCCGAAAAGCGACTTTCAGACAGGATTAAACCGCCGGGCTTCAAAGCCCAAGCCCGGGGCCTGACATTTTTCAAGCCCAAGCGCAGCTAGAGGAGGTGCAGATCAAATTTGAGGAAGACGGTGTGGAGGGAGGTGGACAGGTGGACAAGGGAGGTTGCACAAGCCATAGTAAGCTTTCGGCTGAAACAGGGCCAAATACGTGACCGCATGTTTTTGCGGTCACGGTCACATGTCCGCTCCTACCACCATCACAAAACGTCTGCATGTCTCGTTCACGCCGTCCATACCGTCAAGTGGCTCGGCTGAACTCACCAAATCTCTCACCGCACACTTCGGTAAATTTGGGACCGTGAAATCTGTCGATGGGCTCGGACAATTGGATGGCGTTGGCATGCCCAGAAAATTTGGATTCGTTAGTATCGAAGGGTCGGAGGCTAGCATTGCAAAATGTAGGTAGAGAAAACCCGTTTCTTGTCCTCTTGGCTGATGAGTACCGTCTTTTTCAGGCGTGAATTCACTCAGCGGATCGATTTGGAAGGGAGTCAAAGTGAGAGTCGGGGACGCACGGCCGGATTTTGATCAACGGCCAGTCTTTTTGAATAGACTCACAGCTACCAGGAACTGACAGGCCATCTAGAATTGCACAAGAGAATTCAGAGGAACCGCCTCCGCCGCGGCGCAAACGCAAACGGGGTGGAATCCAGGCTGAAAATATGACCCTTGTTACGCCCGAAACTGCCGCTCAGCGTTCCGGCTGGAAGGTGTCCGAGATGGGCAAGGTAATGCGCCCAGTCCGGATCCGCCCCGAACATCCTCTGCCGCCCCCTCTAATATCCTCGGTGCCCAAAAAGCCGAAGACTAGTTCGACAAAGGAAACGACAAAGCCGAAGAAAAGGAGAGATCCCGACTCTCGGTCTCGGCGGCGCACCATTGATATGACGCGCTGGGGCAGTGTTCATCTCACTGGGATTTTCTTGGAGGACGCTGGCCAGGCCACGGGCAATCTTTCCCAAGATGAGGTGGAAGGAATGGTCGAGGCTGATCTGAGCGACAGTTCCGTCGACAGCGAACCAGATGGCGGTGATATTCTCCCGGTCGCGCCTCTTGTCGGCATCGAAAAGTCCAGGCCCGCGTCTACGATCGCTGTTCCTGCGCCTACAGCGGCGTCGAAACCATCCAAGATCGACTCTAACCAGGCAATGCGGCCGGTCGTCTCCAAACCGTCTACCAAGTCTGATGTCGATCTCGCGGTGGAGAAAACCCAATCTCTCAGCCTGTTAAGCTCTCTATTCGGAGCCCGAGAAGGAGACTGGGTTGGGCGAGAAAGTGTGGGTTCAGGATGTCGATGAGGAGGAATTGCTCAAGATCGGCGGTACGATACCTCTGAACGACGACGACGCGATAGAGTTCGTTCCTATGGACGTCGACGTTCGCGAACCGACAATGATAGCTCCGCCTTCTCCGCCGCTCTCCGAGGCGGCGCCGGCACCAATACCTCCCCCAAAAAAGCCTACGCAAGCCACAAAATTGAAGGACCTCTTCGTCTCTAGGGACGAAGACGGTAGGTATTTTATTTTCCTGGTTGTTCCAACGCTTACATTTACTTATTTACAGTCGGCTTTTCGCTCCTGGGCCATCTCGACCTCGACCTTGAGCTGGACGAGGAAATGACCCACGCGCTTCCGTCTGCCGTCCCGGAACACGTCTCCGAGACTGCTCCCCAGCTCGCCACGACGTTCGTGACGCCGTCCCAGGCCCACATTACCCTCGATCCCAAACAACCGTTATTCTTCCCTCTGCCGACCTCTTTTTCCCCCGGCTTCAGCAGCACGAAGGCACGTCAGCGGGACATTCTGGATGTCGGCAAGGACAACGGCTGGAATGCCCACTTCTGCCGAAACGAAACGGATGACGAGATACGGGCGAAGTGGGAGAACGAGAAGGTCGACTTGACGCGGGAGTGGAACAGGCGATGGAGAGAAGCGGGCAAGGTCAGGCGGAGGAGGGGCGGCGGAGATGGCGACTAGCGTATATAATTCCGCGGTTTGAATTCATGTCCTTCCGTCCTCCTCAACTTCTGTACTACACAGTCCGCGATGCCTGCTCGATTCTGTCGAGCATCTGTGGGTTGCGTTTATTTCAACGCGAACCCAATCAGCACCGCAGGAGGTAAGCAACTAAGTTGCCTCTGCAGCGGCCGCAGACGTATAAAATTCGGATGCTCAAGCGCGGAGCCAGCGTCTAAGGGTAGGGGAATTCTCCATCATGAAGCGGGCCACAAGCTGCGCTTGACGAGTGCGTGAACGTTCTCCAAGACTTCAACTTTCTTCTGGGGGTTGAAGCGTTCAAATATCCACTTTGTACAGGCTAAGGCTCCAGATAATTTATAGTGCTCAAGTCCAGCACACATGCCGTTTCATGGGGACCACTAAAGCCAGAACCAAGATTGACGGAGAACTAAACGGGGCAATCAAGTTTGAGCATCTGCAAAACTCATCTTGGCACGTGTACAGTTTCAGTGCACGGACCAGATATGTTCGATAGCCGAACGCGCACGGACCTCTACTAGGGGTATAAAAGGTGCGAGGCAACGATTGGAATTCTTACCACTCTGGCCTTTTGGCTTAGATCAAGTGTAGTATCTGTTCTTAATAGTTTAACCACTATTATGGCGGCATTGCCGCCATTCTTGGTTATCTAATTTTTGCCGCCCTTGTCTGTTTGCTCTGCTTGCAACAAACGAACGCGATGACCTTGCCGCTGCACTGCAGGCTTGTGTCGTCAGGGGATCCGCTTTTTTTTGGACCTTTTGGGCGACTAACCCTAACCCTAAGCCACATCCTTTGGCTGTTTTCTTGTAGTGATTTGAAAAATGAGATCCTACGAATTCAGAACTAACCCACGGATGGAGCTTGGAGGTTAAGATTTTGCAGCCTGTGAATGACCATCCCTTGGACCAGTTCTGACGTTATTACTTACTATACATACATCGCACTCTCAGCACTTTACCGTTAGGATTTAATCTAGGACATCCACGCAACTCTGACATGAATAATCGTTACACTGACCATCCCGGGAGGTATGTAATCGAAGCGCACTGGAGAATTCGAAGAGGCTCTGGTGTTAAAAAAATCAAAGAAGCCTCCGTTTTGCATCTGCGGAGGCAAAATGCATTGATGTAATTCAAAATTGTCTCATCTTGTTCGTTCTATTTCCTTGACACATTCCGGTAATGATCCATGTCCTATCATCTACTTATGAGCACCCAAGATGTCTAAGTGGAGCGGTGAGCAATGGAAATGATCGGTAGGGGCAGATACCAATGAACTCGATTCAGGAGGGATATGAGCCATCTGGAGCACGGCATATGTGTTACTGGAATGGTTGTGCAGAAAGGGTCACATTCAAACTCCGCTGCAGCTCCTTCCTATTTGGGTGTCGTGAATCGAAATCTGTGATGGGCCGGCTTTCCGTGCCTTACATTTGGAGGTGACGTGTTTCCGCCAAATTTCGTTCGCGGCGGAGCTAGCCAGCGTTCCTTCATGACGCGTTTAGGTTCTATTATGGTCCAAATTTCCCTTCAACCCCGGGCCTCGGGTCATGACGCGTTCACTAAGTTGAAGTTCCTTAAAAGCTTCAAATTTCGACTCGAAGCTTCTATATACCGGGGGTTTTTTTTTTTCAAAATATCCTTCGCCGTCCATGCCATACGGCGAGACCCTCTTCGAGAAGACCCTTCTTCTCCCCAGTCCCTTGAAGATCACTCAACTTCGCGAACTCCTACGCTCGGACACTCTGCCGTCCCCCACCGTGGCGTCGATTATGCATAGCGTTATTGACAACTCCCCGCTCGAGCTTGCGCGCTATGCCACGGAAATCCAGAGGCTCGAAGAGAGCCTGCCGAAACTGCGAGCTGATCGAGACTTGCTGGAATCGTACAGCAGTGGATGCCGGAGCGTGTTTTCGCCTGTCCGCCGCCTTCCCACTGAATTATTGGTTGCAATTTTCGACCAGTGCCCGTCGCCTGATGGAGTTCGCATTCCGCCAACAGCTGCAGGCGCGCGGGAAGTGGCTAGTCTGGCGAAGGCATATTTGCTGCAGCTCTCTCAGGTGCGAGATTCCCGACCATGTTCCGCAGAAAGTTCTGACGTTTACGGTGGTCAAGGTCCACTCGCGCTGGTACGAAATTATTATGAACACACCTTTATTCTGGGCTACCATTGTAGTTGATACCTACAGGTGGCCCAAATCCTCCCGAGCGTCAGCGCCTCTGCTTGATCTCGTCGCCTCCGCGCTGAAACGCAGTGCAGGCGCTCCCCTCACTCTGGAAATCGTCCTCGAACCTCATCATCCCGTTGAGGCAGTGCTTGTAGAATTGCTCTGCCACCACTCCCGCCGATGGAAAGATGTCTACATGTGGCTCGATCCGCGTGCTTTCGGCTTCCTGATCGATGTGCGGGGGAACCTTCCGCTCCTGGAATCGCTTGTGCTCTCCTCAGCAGTGACAGATGTTGCGTCCACGGACGCACACGCAGACCCTAGTGCCATCTTCGAAGTCGCTCCACGATTGAGGAAAGTCTGGTTTCCCGGGTGGCCTGGGCGGCTCCCGGCACTTCCCTGGGCCCAGCTCGTCACCTTCACGTTCGAGAACAGGGAGTCCGGCAACCTCCCCCTCGACGTGCTCGCTCTCCTGTCGCCCGACGCGTACTGCACCCTCCTACTCGACACCTCCACAGTCGTTGTCCCAGTGCCCGAGATGCAGCCGGTGACGTCCAATCTTTCTGAGCTGAAGATCACGTTCGCGGGTGACTACAGCGCACTAGCGCACGCGCGATACTGGGCGCGATCCTCCGCTGCCTCACCCTGCCCCGCCTCACCGGTCTTCAATTCCACTGCCAGAACAACCCGCCGCTTTGGAGCCAGGCTCAATTTCTGCACTTTGCCGCCCGCTCGTCCCTGCGCGATACACTCACGCTGCTCGAGCTCGACGCGGTCATGGAAGACGCTCAGCTCGTGCAGTGCATGGTCGTTCTCCCCATGCTGAACGAGCTCCGGATTTGGGACTGCGAGGATGCGCCTGCGGTCCTGAGCGACGAGCTGCTGCATCGTCTTACCTGGGATCCCACCCATGCGTGCCCCAACCTCGTCCCCGTTCTGCGAGTCCTGACCGTAAATTCCGTCCTGGGATTCCGCGACGACGCATTCTTGGAGTGTGTCACGTCTCGGGCTCGCCTCGGCAGCACCACGGGTGGTTCCTTCACTGTAAATGTACTATACCTGTTGCGCTGCCGCCGCGAGTTCTCGACCTAGTTCATCGCTGAGCTCGTGAGATTGGGAGAGGAGGGAAACTTTGCATTTGTCGTCGAATGATTGTATTTCACTAGTCAATGATAACAACTGTATAAGCGATGTCGTCCTCGAGTGAAGGCCGCGTAGAAGTGGTTTCACCGTTGGAGCTGTCTGAGACAGCGGTCGCCCGAATGGCGAAGGCCTTGGGGCTGAAGTTATTGAAGTCTGTATGGAAGGCCTTATTGAAGGCCGCAGGATTTAGGCGGTAGTCTTGGGGCTGAAGCCCTTTCGAAACCCTTCAAAGATCACCAGACATATTCGACCACTGAGCAAATAAAGGCCCCGACGGGTGGGTTTGGTCGTCTGGAAAATGAGAAGAGAGCATAGGACGTGAGAGATCGGGTTATGGTTTGGGCGGGACTAACTCACAATATAATGAACCGTAGTCATAATCGAGCACCATTGCAATTCCTGTGGTACTCCTTCCGAGTCCGGCTCCGAGTCCTCTTGGAGTCCTCGGTGGATTGAATATTTTCTAGGCTATCCGTCTGACCCTGGGAGCAGTGAAAATTTGTGGTGGAAGGCCTTCAACTTCCTTTCGTTCAAAGGCTTTCAACATCCTTGAATCTGCGATCAAGGCCTTACGGGCGAACACTGGTTGGGGTGGTTGTCCGCAAGTGATTGACGTGACGTAACGCCGTGACTGCCCTTCTTTTTTTTTTTTTTTTTTTTTTTTTTGGAGTGTTTGTCCACAGCTTTGTTATGCTGTGCTGACTAGCTAACCTCTCCGCTGCAAGGCATTGGAGAGGGGCCCACTTTGGACACATGATTATTAGTCATGCTAGTTGACTAGGATATCCGACTTGCATTTACGCAGACACGTGACAGAGCAAGTCACGGTACTGTGGGACTCGGCAACCGGGATTTCAACCGGAAGAATACCCACTAGAACCCTCCTACGGTTTTTGTGGGACTCGAACCCACGGCCATTAATCATTTGATTACGAAAAAGACCACATCCTCGATGCGGACAAAGAAACTCATGAACACCGATGCTACTAGCACTCTACAATTGGGAATCTGCTCCCTTCCACCCGAACTCCTCTGTGTAATTTTCTCTTTCACCCAAGCGTTCTCAGCTGTAATCGCCATGGCGGGGAGGAAACCAAGTGCACCTGTTCGTTACACCCTTGTGCAGGTGTGCAGGCAATGGCGTAGCGTAGCGCAAAAGCTACCAGACCTCTGGACCTATATCCCCATCCAAGATTTTAGGTCCACCACTGCTGCAGCGGTCCAAGGATTACTCCAGCGGTCCAATGGCTTGCCACTGCATATTTTCGTGGACATCCCTTCCTGCACCAACCACCGTCGCGATGGGACAGCGTTCCAGGGTATTTTCCAGAAAATGCTGGCCGCATCCGACCGCTGGGCCGCCCTACGGATTAATACCACCGCCCAAAATTTTAAAGCCATGAGAGATGTCGAGTGCAAAGCGGCCCCGCTGCTAGAGTCGCTCGAGATTCGTCTCGATTACGGACCTGGTCGCCAGACAAAGCTGCATTTGGGGCCGACACCTTCATTAAAGTCGCTCGTGCTTCATGGAATGGGATTGGAGATAGGCGACGTGTCCTCATTTGTGGATAAGCTCGAAGTCCTGGAAGTCGCCACCCCGAATGTTGTTACAAAGCTGGCGGTTGCGTTTGCATCGTCCGGGAGGGAGACACCTCGTCTTCGTCATCTCGACCTCGCTTTCCATATCCCGCCGCTGAAACGCGAGGCAGGCGCTGCGTTTAAGAAATATGTTGCCTCGCTCACCTCACTCTCGCTGGGATACGTCAAGGACCTCGGCCGCATCCCGTCCTTACTGCATAGCCCGCTGCTAGAAGAGCTCTCCCTCCATAGTCTTGGCACCTGGCGCGACGACGCCCTCGGTGTCTTCTTGCAGCGCCTCCAAACCGTTTCGCTCGTCTTCCCCGCACTCCGCACCCTCACCCTCTCCTCCATACCCGAATGCAGCTTTCGCAAGCTCCAATACCTTACCACAGCCTTCCCCGCGGTAGAGCGCCTCGTCCTCCGCAACGTCGTGGCCACCCCCTTCATAGACCTGCTGTCCACATCCGGAGAGTGGCCCAACCTCCGCAGTCTCACGATCTACCCCATTGACCACTACCAACCGCTCTGCCCCATGGTCGATTCCCGCATCGAGGCGGGGTGTCCGTTGACGACGTTAGAAATTATTTCCGCGCGGGCCAATATCGACGTTGGGGCGCTGGAGTGGTTAAAGGAGAATGTCGCAATGGTCAAGGAGTTGCCGCAGATGTTCGTCTACTAGTACGATGGCTATTGACAGAAAATTACTCGGACGTACCTGTAAGAATGGCCGGATCGGGATCGAGGGTGTTACGTAGAGCAGTTAGTTTGCCGGAACGAATGAGCAACGAGCCTCTTTGACGCCAGCTACAGTCATACCACCCGAATGGGCTCCACATTCCACCTCCACCCTCCTCAAATCGCGTCGCAGTGGGAAACAGCAAGTCAAGTCACCCCCTCTTACTTTCTGTGGAAAATCTCGGATGTCGCGCCGTGTGTACGAGCTTCGGCGCCGTATGAGACCACAATCGACCAACGAAAGAGAGAGAGAATGAGATTCCAATATTTAACCACGCCTCTACCGCCACCACACATGTCCAATCAGTTCCGAGTTTTACACTTCCCCTTCTTTCCACCCCTCTTTCCCCTGTCCGCAAGTCTACCCCCACTCATCACCTGCCTCGCAGCCATGCTACATACTGCGTAATTTACATCACCACGCGCAGGGAACCGGCGGACGCGTCACCACCCGCTCACCCATCCAACAACGCCTGCGCCGCCCTCCGCGCATTCGCGCGCACGCCCTCCAGCTCAAGCTCGAGCGTACGGATCTTCGCGCGCGCCTCGCGCAGCTCCCCCTCGAGCCGCGCGTTCTCCTCCGCCAGGCGGCTGTCTTGCGCGGGCGCGGGCGACTGCGACTGAGAATGGGAGGACTGAAATTGGGATTGAGAGGAGGAGCGCGCGAGGGCGGGGGCGGAGGGCTGGGAGAAGGAGGGTGCGGGGGAGGCCTGGACGGGGGAGGAGTAGGACTGGAACGGCGTAAGTTAGCTTGGCTCATACGGCAAGAGGAAGGAGGAGAGTGGGAAAAGAAGAGGGCACGGCAGCGCCAGTAGCAGGAGGGTATAGCAAAAGGGGGAAAGGACGAGAGCTCGTAGGGAAAATGGAGTACGCAGTGTGGAAGAGGAGAGGAGGAGGAGAAGCGAGGGAGGGAGGATATGAGGACAACAGGGAGGTTGAGATGGGAGGGGAATGGAAGGATGGAAAAGGGAAGGAGGGCCGGCGCGACGCCGGGAAGGTAGAATCAATAGGCGGAGTGGGATGTATATAAAAAGGAGGGGAAAGCGCTCGTAGGAGGGGGGAGGGGGGAGGAGGAAGTCGTCGCACGCAGCGGAAGGGGAAGTACAGTATGGACAAGTAAGGAGGGAGGGAGGGAGGACACGGAACGAGGGGTAATATCGAATACATGTCGAACGAAGGAGGAAACACAAAATACGCACATCCACACTACTCTGCCGCCCCATCGGTTCCGGTGCAGCCACGGGCGTCGGGGCGGTGTACGTCTTCGTCGGCGCAGGCGCGGGTGTGTAGGGCGTCGACGCCGACGCGGAGGTAGTCTTCCCGTCCTCGAGGCTGACGAGGCGCAGCGACGGGGTCTTGCCGGAGAAGAACTCGGCGGCGGAGAGGCTGGCTTCGGAGGAGGGCGCGGGGGGGAAGATGTCGGATTGGAAGGAGTCGGCCTGGGGAACAGTGTTAGTTAGATGAAAAGCGAGAGGGGGAGGACAAAGAGAAAAAGGAGGAAGAAGGGGGAGGAAGTGAAGCGCGTGAAGGGGGGAGACGCGCAACGACGAAAGGGATGAAGGGACGACCGTCGAAAAGAGTAAGTGAAGGGATGAAGAGAAGGAGAGGGATAAAGTAAGAGGCAGGCGGGAGAGGATAGATATGAAGGCAGTAAAAGTGAAGCTCGGGTGAAGATTGAGGTGAGAAAGGAGGAGGGCGAGAAGGAGCGGAGGCGCGGGAGAGAGAGAAGCAGGGCGGGGCGAAGGGGATGAAACGGTGAAACGAGATCGGAAGGGGTGCGGATGAGGGAGGAGGCAAAGAGGGGGGCGGGGACGTAGAATGCAGTAATAGGCGGGACAGGGCAAAAATGAAGATCGGTGGGAATAAGTGAAGGACGGGAAAGGAGAGGGGCGAGGAAGCGGAGGGGGGCGAAGGGCGGGAAGAAGATAGGGAGAGGGAATGGAAGGACGAGACGAATAAGCCGAGAAGAGTAACGACTGGCAAGGTGAGGGAGGAGAAAGTAGGAGGGAGGCGGGCGAGAGAAATGTGAGAGGGCGGAACGCAGTAAGAATCGGGGAAGGGCAAGAAGAAGATCGGAGGGAAATGAGTGGAGGAGACGGGAAAGGATGGGGTGAAGCGGGCTGGAAAGAGCGGAGAAGCGCGGGAAGGAGAAAAGGGGTGCCAAGGGAATAGAAGGGTGAGATGAATCAGGTCGGAAAAAGGAACGAATGACAAGATGAAGGAGGATGAAGTAGTAGGGAGGCGGGTAGGGAGGCGGGCGGGGGGAGTTTTAGTAGATATACCGAAGGATGAAGGTAGTAAGTGAGAGGGGGGAAGGGGAGAAATACAGCTCGTGTGAAGATTGAGTGGGACCAAGGAAAGGAGGAGGGAGCGGGAGCGAAGAAGAGGGGAGGGAAGACGGGAAGAGGGCGAAGGGGGAGACAGACGGATCAGGGGAAAGGGGGGAATAGCAAGAAAGTAGAAGGGAGGGAAACGGGTCGTATGGAAGATATATCCGAAGGAGAAGGGCAAGACGAAGGTGCGGGGAGCGAAGGAATGGAAAGAAAGGAAAATATGCGAAGGAATACCCACCTTCCGGGGGACAATAAACGCGACGGGCTCGATGCTGGACCCGGTGACCTTGTACGCGCGGGCGATCTCGCAGTCGCTCACGCTAAGCGCGCGGCGGGGCAAGAAGCATATGCCGCGCTGGGGCGAGGACGACTGGTGCTCCGAGAGCGCGTACAGCGAGTCGGACTCGTACTCGTAGTACCGGATGTTGCCGTCTCTGTAGAGCAGTAAGTAAAAGAACGTGGAAGGAGGAGACAGGTCGCGGGCGGCCGAAAGGGATGGATATAAGAAGGAGGAGGGGAGTGGAAGCGAAGCGAAGAAGGGGGGAAGGAGGATGGAGTATGTAGTAGGGAAGAGGAGAGGGCAGCGAAGGGATCGAATGGAAGGAAGGGGCGGTGGCGATTCAGGGATCGAAGGAGGTAGGGCAGCAAGAGGGAACCGTAGGTAAAGGAGGGAAAGTGAGCACAAAAGAACGGGGGATCAGATAAGGACAAGAGGACTAAGAGTAGTGAAGGATGGAGGAGAGGAAAATAATAGGGAAGAAAAAGGCACGGCACACGAGCAAAACAAAGCACGCACCCCTTGCCGGCAAGGAACAGAATATTGTTGTCTGACCAAAACGGCATCACGACGCCCGCGCTCTGGTCGAGCACGATGGTCTTGAGGTTGGTCAAGCCGCCCGTCTCCCACACGCCGACCTGGCGATCGCTCATCTTGCTGAAGCCCGTCGTCGCGATGCGGTCGTGCTCGCCCATCCACACGACGCGCGAGCCCTTTATCCCGCCGTGCCCGTCCGTGATCCTCACCGCGTCCCCGCCCGCACGGGGGTCGAACAGCCGCAGCTTGCGGTCGCGGCACGTCGTCGCGAGGAGCGTGCCGGTGGGGTTGAACGCGATGCTCTGGATGGCGTCACCGTGCCCGCCGAGCACGCTGCGCGGGTCTTCTGGGTTGGCGAGGTCCCAGAGCTTGACGGTGTGCTCGCCCGAGGCGCTCGCGAGCACGTTCGCGGCGGTCGGGTGGAAGAGCACCTGGCCGACCTTGCGCGGGGACGCGTCGATGCGGGCGACGGGGTCGAAATCCGTCGGCGTCCAGCCCTCGAGGCCCCAGCCGTCGAACTGCGCGGGCTCGACCTTCCAGAGCATCACCTTGCCGTCCTCGCCGCCGGACGCGACGAGGCGGTCGTTGTGCGGCGACCAGTCCGTGTCGAGCACGGGCGCGGTGTGGCTGCGCGCCAACGGCAGACTGTCGGGTAGCTTGTAGGTGAACCCGGTTGCGTGGAACGGCGAGGGCAAAGGCAGGATAGCAAAGGCGCCGCCACCAGAAGCGTTCCAGTTGATACTCAGGTATTCCTGCGCTGAATTAAAGATAGAAAACAGATTTTTGCACTGGTATTCACCCCCGAGGCTGCGACGACGTTGGTGTCCCAGGCGCTGTTGGTCACTTTCACATTCTCGACGCCGTGCTCCTTCTTGGCTGGCTGCCCAAAGACATGGCTGTGGAATATAAGGCTGATATCGGTGAATATCTAGCACTAATACGCACCGATACTTGGAGGCACGGACAAAGCGAGACATATTGCAGACGTGGTAGATGGAGACTGATGGGTGCTGCAGGCGGTGATGGACCTTTGTCTCTGTTTGTTCGACGGGGCAAAGGCCTTAGCCTGCCGGCTCGGCATCGGTCCACCTTTTCACCTCAAACCACCACCAGCTTGGGGGGGGACTCACTGCGAAGGTGGAAATGAGCCTCAGTTTGAGGGCACTGCTGGGTTTAATTTCCGGACGAGCTCGAGGCGGCGTTCAAGTACGGGTCGGGCCCAACATCGGAGCAGGACCTGAGTACGAGCGTCGGACGAGAAAATGAGACGGTGAACTACTTATAGCGGCCTTGGCGTGGCGAGGATGGGAGACGAACCGCGGAGACAACCGCAGAGCCGCGATGGCGACGCCGAGGACCGATTGTGGTATGGTATGAAACGGAGCTGCTCCAGCAACAGTTTAAAGTTTTGCAGGCGGTGCTTGGGAACTTGTCGGGGCGGCGACGAGTTGCCAGTGCCCGCACGGAGGCAGGGCCAACAAAGGGTTAGCGGACAGCAACGAGCACGATGGCAAACGGGCGGCAGCGGCGGTAGCACGCACGACGTGCTCACGGGCAGTAGCAAGTACGGTGGACAAACGCGCGACGGGAATGCGCCGACTAGATATAGCGTGCACCGTGTTGCCTACAGTCAGAAGCCAAAAAAAAAGGTGTGCAAACGAGCCACAGGGCGTACGATTCGCCCACGGACTCGCGTCGTCGCCAGCGGGCGGTTGCGCGCACGATGTGTTCACGGGTTGGTCGACGCCCAAGGCCTCCCCCCGCGCCTGAGGACGGGAAAGATCGGAGACGATCGTGACGAGGCGGGTAGGAAACGGTCGAGCCAAAAGCTAGAGCCGTTTGGCCTGCGCCAGCGCGAATGGTCGCAGCCACGACGACCAGAGAGGTCTCGACATAACACAGGAAGAGGAAATGGCAAGCAAACGGACCCAGCGCGTTTTGTCTCACTCCACGGTGCGTGCACCTTTTCTTCGCTTTGAGTTCCCTGATAGTCGTAGCCGCTCATTCGAACGCAGTCTCCATGTCATTCCTACGTCTCTTGCGCGTGCCTAGGCAGCTTCGGGGCGCACGAAAGTGCCAAATTCGAAGCCAAAGAGCGATAACTTGGCGCGATCTGAGGGACTCTGAGGGAGCTGATATCTTCGTCCGCGTCGGTAGAGGACATGTGTACGATGCGCCAGGCACGATAGGTACAAGCAAGGCCGAAAGAAGGCCAGGAAACGCGGAAAAACGCGTTCGGTGGAGGACGCGCGTCGCGGATGAGCGGGGAGAGTGACGGGGTCACATTTACGTCACGCTCTCACGTGCTCTCGTCTCCGACTGCTTCGAACCACCACTACCGTTCATGCACTTCGCGCCCTCTTTCGCTTCTGCCACCTTATCCAGGATATTCTTGGTTGTATACGAATGTACTCTCGTGGAAAGTCGTTGCTTCTTCTCCTCGGGGGGTGCGCCTACGGGACGCGCGTTCTGTAACTTCTGTTAATTTTTGAGCACTTGCCACTCGCTCCCGGCGGACATCACATAAAAACTTGTCCACGCGACTGCGAACCTTACTGCAGCAGTGGCCTATTGATTTTTCTTCAACCAACATCGCTCTATCCTCAATTGTGTGCCTTTTGCGACGTGTTGCCTGCATCTGCGACTCGCGTTCTTGAAACAAGAATATATCACGTCTGTGTGGCGTCTGCCGTGGCTTTGCAGTGGACATCCAGATTCCACGTTGTTTCCGCGTTATTCACGGCTCAATCTTACAGGACGATATACATACCGACTCTACTTCCGGGCTTACATACCGCCCACGGTTATCTCGCGCGCCCCCGTTACAATCAGGCCAAGGTCACCGCTTGGGCGCCCGCCCCATTGTTTTTTTCTATTTCGACCCAAGATGCAGGTGTTCCCACGGGAGAATCTCTGTACCGATCGCTGCCTAGTGCGAATGGTATGCACCCGAGTCGCAACGTGCTCTCGCATGGGGAAAGATCGCAGGGCGCCCTGTGGAACGGGATGATTGGTATCGTTGCAGTGCGTGAACCCTTCCACTCCGAATCGCAATATTCCCATGTTAAAAATCTGTAAGATGGACCACAGCCTGAAATAACGGTTCCCATGAAATGTTTCTTCTTTGCTTCTTCTTTCCATCGTACATCATCTAAAATTGAGGAAGCGCCGCCGTCCCACACACGCTGCACAGCACTGAAGCGCACATATAACGCGAGTCGATGTCGTGTTACACTGTCGCTCCTCCATCCTAACTATGGAATCCGACAGCGAACTTTATAGCTCTCTCCTCTTCACGAACGGGAAGGGGTACCCTCTCTTCCAACCCCAGCTGTCTGACAATCTTCCCGACGAGTATAAGAAGACTGGGATTCGGATCGGCGATGTTGGTGTTGTGAGTAGGATTGGGTCGTTCAACCCCATCTTCAATATTCTGCACGGACCCGGAGACCACGAGATCAATCGGTTTGGCGTCCCCGAGAATTTTGTGCAGCTGGAACTCGGCGACTACGACATCGATCGACGTGATCTCTGCCATCCTCTCGGCGGCCACATATCCAATACCAAGATCAAAAAGAGGCGCGGCAATGTGACTGCTGGTGTTGAGGACAACATGTATGTCCCATATGGCATGTCTCTTGCCTCATCCATACTCACTGCTGCTCACCCAGCTTTCTGCCTGTCAGTGCGGGGGCAAAGATCAAAGTATCCACAGATTCTAAACGGGCCGCCGTCCTTCTGTTGCCAGATGGTGCTTCGCGTTGGGATCTGCTCGCCTTACAGGCATTCAAGGACTATGCAGCGAATCACACTCGCAACTGGTACAGATTTGTCAATGGTCGTCTCGGCTGGATGGTTGCGAACGGGGATCTGTATCTTGTTACAGGGGTCACCAAGTCGTCTTCATGGCACATTGCTGCCACGGAAAAGGACTCCGGAGGGATCAAATTATCTTTGAAGGCGAAGGCTGCCGCCTTAGCAGCCGCTGGGGCTTCGGGCACTTGGGCATGGGAAGACATATCTTCGGGTGGGCGTCATTCTGGTCCACGAGGAAGTCAGGCCTTGGAAATCGGAGGAAAAAACCAAACAGTTTTCTTTCGCGGCTTTAAAACCTACTTTCGACTTCCTCGCCCCGCCATATTACCGAAAGCACTATCGATTGTCGATTCCGAGTGGTCAGATGTCCGATGGAAAGGGCAGTTAGCACCATACTCCAACTCTTTCTCCACTGGTGGTGGAACAGTACCGAGCGGCTCCAACGCACAGAATGCGAGCAGTTCGCCGTCGGACAGTGCAGATTCGCCCTCTGACAACGTAGCCGCGGTAAGATACACAACTTGCCTTGTAGTCGCGAGCTCATGAGGCGCCTTTCAGAGCCACAGTGTGACCGCTAGCAGGTCTGGTGTCGACAACGCGGGCGGCGATCGATTGCCGCCGCCGTCGGACAGTGCCGATTTGCCAGATGACTTCGTCGATTCCCTCGATCGTGTAACAACGGCAAGCTAGGTGATTTACTCCTTGAACCGCGCAGCTCATGCTCCTTCAGGGCTACCACCCATCGCGGGCAATCAATGAACATCTCCTTGACTGTGTGGGTAATCATCTTCTCCGTTTGATATCCCTCCTCTGACGTGGGTGCGCAGGCTCCAGCTGCTACTGTCGCGATCACGCACGACGATGAATGGGCGTCAATATTGGCCGAGGTGGAAGCCGCATTGATTTTCTGCGCACGGAGACTGACATCTTTCATAAGGGCGAAGAAGAGATGCCGACGCGCTATGAGCTCATCCGACGCATTTCCAATAAATTCGAGATTGATACGACCGAGTCTGGTATCTTATATTTTGCAGAAACCCAAAGTTGTGCATTGACCGAAGTGTTCAGGTTGTGTTTTCCTTCGGCCACGGGGCACTGGCGGCGAGCGTACCAGTACGGAACCATTGGAGCTCGAATCGGAAACATTAACTCCACCGTCATCTCAATCCAATGGAAAAGGCACTGTTTTTGCGCTCATAATCGGCATTGATGAAGCATGTTTTTCTTTTCTTTCATGGGCGTGAGTTCAGGCTTACTCGGCTGCCCAGTATCGCGATCCAAATAACTTCCCCCATCTGCGGGGAGCCGTCAACGACGCGCGGGACTTCAAAAAGTACCTCCTTGATTCGCCCGATGACAGAGGGCTTCACGTTCCGCCCGAAAATATATGCTGCCTCGAGAATGGGGAAGCCACCCGAGAAGGCATTCTGTCCGCCTTCAAATCTCACCTCCTGAACAACGAGAAAATCCCGGACCACGGAGAGGCTACCATGATTCTCTTCTTCGCGGGGTACGGAAACCGCAGCGAGGCTCCGATGAATCTCATGGCCCGGGATCGCAAGGTCGAAGTCATTTGTCCGGTCGATGAGGGAACAGCAGACGGCAAGGATGTTTACGCGATTCCCGACTACGTTCTGGGGTGGCTCCTTTCGCACCTCGCTGCGAAGAAGGGCTCAAATATTGTGCGCCTCTCTCGACTTGCCCGCGGTTCTGACTGACGCGCTCCTCCCACAGACTGTGATCCTGGATACTTGCCATTCAGGTCTGTCCCCAAGCTCCCGTTCTGTCCTCCGATCCTGAATCTCACACAGGTGGCCTTGGACGCGATGTCGGAAGGGCTCGCAATGCTCTCAAACCCTCGCGTGGCATCCCACCAGATCTCGACCTTGATCTTTTGCCAGGCAAGCTCGATGCGGCGTCATATCGCCTGCGAAACGAGTCCGCCAGCTATGTCCTGCTTGCGGCGTGCAGCGCACGCGAAACAGCACGGGAGATCGAAGACAAAGGAACGAGTCATGGTCGCTTTACAGCGAATCTCCTCTCCCTTCTGCGTTGGGCCAACATCAAGAAGACCACGTATGCCGACCTAATAAGCAAGATGCCCGTGTGGGATGGACAGACACCTCACTGCGGAGGGAACAGGACCAATCGGCTGATATTCGATGGCAACTACCCAGCAACCGGTCGAAGCGTTTTCCCGCTGACCCCCTCCGACCCTGAGGAGCCCCAGCCCAATAGCTCGCATATGTTTAGCGTCCCAATAGGGGGCGTCGCTGGCGTCATCGCTGGGACGGAGTTTGCTGCCTATAACGCCAACAATGACTTTCTGTGCACCTTCGTCGCGCAATCCGTGAAAGTGGCCGAGACGATCGTCACTGGGAAGATTGACGCGGGCGAGCCATATCCCGTGCACATCCCTCGCTGGTCGCGGGTGAGGGTGTCCGACTGGCAGAACATCGAGATGATCCTGCACGTACATACCCCGGAAGGCTTCCCGTACACTGCGGACCTGTTCCCCGCGGCACGGCTTGACAGCCCGCCGTGTTTTGTGCAGGCGCCCCTCGAAACGGCGGACGTCGTTGTGCGGGCGGAGGACGACCAGATCGTCATTGTACCGCGCACGGAGACGATGCGCAAGTGCCAGAGCATATCGCGCTTCCCGCTCCCCAAGCACCTCCCCCTCGTCTTCGACGGCGTCGCCCACTTTAACTACTTCCTTGACCGCCACAATAAGGAGGACCCGCTCTTGGGCGTCACGCTCGAGATGCACCGCCTGCGCGGCAAAATGCCTGTGCGCGAGCCTGACAAGAGCTTTGGGGTGAATGGGAACTTGGTCGAGGACGGCGCGGTGAA
Source organism: Mycena polygramma (assembly GCA_029449255.1). NCBI lineage: Eukaryota > Fungi > Basidiomycota > Agaricomycetes > Agaricales > Mycenaceae > Mycena > Mycena polygramma. Next base: position 13,261 of record JARKID010000077.1, on the reverse strand, counting down.
CTTCGTGGAGGAAGTGGGCGCCGTGTACGGATTCACGATCCGCAACACGTCGCCTGCGGACCTCTTCCCTTACCTCTTCTATTTCGATCCGGAGGGCTACACGATCCAGGTGCGTACCACATGCTTTCTCGCGCATCGCAAGCTGATTCCTCCCTAGAACTGGTACAAGCCCGAGGGCCGGCACACCACGCCCCCGCTCGAGGCGTCCGAAGGCAGGGTGACGGTCGGCATGGGCGGGGAGAGCGCGTTTAAGTTCGAGCTCCCGCCTGGCCAGCAGTCCGGCTCCGGATTCCTCAAGCTGTTTGTGACCCGTGACTATGTCGACTTTGACTGGGTCGAGCAGCTGGTTTCGCCGTTTAGTCCCGAATACGAGGGCGTTGGGCGGCTTGGGATGAAGAAGGAGAAGCTGAAAAATGTGTCGACGTGGGATGCGCTGGCGGTTACTCTGACTATGACTCGCCCTGAAACGGCTCAGAAATTCGCTGCTGTCCCCACCCCTACTCTTGTATGACCGAAAGACAGTTGTACGATCTTCCACGTATAATCTGTAATGCTTCTTTTATAATCCGAGATTCCTGAGCCCTGTACGATCATGCAATATGCTTTAAAGGTATTACAGAGCTTAACTTTAAATTACCCTCCATCTTCCTGGAGACTTAGGTCATGGCCCTCAAGGTCGCCATGTCTTTGCTGAGCTCTTTGTTATGTGCCAACTTTTCCTCATCAGGAAAATCTGAAATACTATATAGTTCCAGGGTTACTTTGTAGGTCTCCCAGGGTCTTTGTGGGTCTATGAAAGTTGGGGCCTTACTATGGGTGTCTTTGGTGGTCTATGTATTTATGGCTCTACCTATGAGGGTCTTTCCCGGTCTCTCTGGGTGACTTATCCTCTTTGAGAAGAATTAAAAAGGGATAGATAGTACTAGTAGTGCCGTGCCCAAGAAAGCTGCTGCAAACTTGAAGTCTTAACACTGAACCGCCGTAACCGCGAACCACCTGGACTGCGGCGTGCGATGCCTGACTTCAAGCCCGTCTTGTCGGCGACACGGCACCTCGACTTTGCAAGCACAAGCGGCTTCTCTCAACACGCACTCGTTCCGTAACTTCCGTTCCGTTGTGTTTTTCGTCCCCGCGCAATCGCGCACTCGCAAGCTTAAACCCTGTTTCAAGTCTGCCCAATCGTCGTCAAGTCACTTCAAGGCATCCTCAAGCTCTCAACTCTCCTCCTCAAAGCCTTCCTCAAGCTCTCAGCAAGCCGAGTCAAATCAAGTCAAAGTCGTCTCCCGGATGCCCTCAAGCGACTGCACAAATTTTGCGTTATGTTCATGCCGCTGGTTTTACGTGCGTCACACCTGACTTTAGCTATCCCTATCCGTACTTGGGCTTTAGGGCCATTGCATGCACATGGCAGATCCGAGTTTGTTCTGGTTGACTTTTTTTCACGCATTTCCATTCGTGTTAATTGATTTTTCTCGGTTTAGTTCTTTATCTTATCTCTTATCAAGCTGACATTCCACACACGTGGTCTGATCGCGTCACAAGTGCTTCTCATCTTGCGCCCATCTACTCTGCATCTCTACTACTACTAGAAGTCTCGCGCATACAGGATGCACACTGCCTTTTTCTCTCCGCAGTGGTGAAGAACAAGCTTGTCCTGAAGAGAGTGGAAGTTTAACTCTGGGATACAATCCTTACCAGTTGTGATGCCGTCGTGGAACCACATCTTGCCGTCCTTTCCTATGAGCCTGCAAGTGAAATGGCTTTGGCCACCATACATGATACCGCGGAGTCGCATATCGACCGCGGCCCCTTGAACTTGGAAGGACAACTTCTCGTTGAAAACTAGCTTGTCGTGAGTAATGTCTAACAGCATCAGAGGTGGCACCTCTCTAATGGCAGTATCCATGTACAACCTGAATCTAACACCCCTGGCCGTGCATCTCGGGCAGTTCTGTCTTCCGCTACTCAAATAGTGTGTGACCCAATCTTGGAGAGGGACGCCGTCCGGATAAACCTGTCTTGTACTGAGTCCTGCGGATAGGTATGATTCCAGCATTCCGTACGAAACAGGATCGAAGTACCCGCAAGAGATGCACCGCTGTCTACCTACGGCGCAGAATTTAGATGGCAAGAGTGAATTTGCGATGTGGTCTATAGAGGTAAATCTCCGGCCGGTCGGAAAGTACTCTGGCTGACTCAGGTGCATGCTTCTTCTCGCTGCGTTTCGCGCCTGCTCAAACGTGATTCTTCCTTCCAAAACGGAGTTCATGGCAAGTGCAAAATCGGCCAAACATGGGCCGAAAGATCTAAAGTAAGTCGACCACCTAGGTGTATCTTCCGCCCACAAATTACCAGGTAGAGTGAACACGGCATCGTAACCGCAGCTATAGTTCACGCTGTCCCAAATCAACCCCAGTGGTCGTAATCCATGTGTGAGTCCTCTTCCCATTTCCAGCGCCTCTCTCGCGCGTACTTCTTCCTCGAGCAACTGCTCATGCACTTGTTTCGCTTTTTTGGCTTTTCTCTCTGACTCTTCGGCTTCTACAGCCGCGTTTTTCCTTTTTCTGTCTGGTCTGCTGGTTGATCTCCACTCGCTGTAATTGACTGCAGGAGGAACCCTGGGACCCATGCTTGCGTTCCATCGCATGGCGGGATGGAAATGAGGTGGGTCACGATGGTCTGTCTTCCAAGCATAGTACGACCTGATTAATCTTCTACGATACAGCCCGGTCACCGACCTTGGGAGCTTTCCTTCGTACCGAAGACGTGTAATCTCGTCCAATATCTCTAGCTCGCGAAATTCTTGACGCAGATGGCCCGAAATGCCTCCCGTTATTTTCTTATCGGAAAATCCTTGCACGATAATGGTCCCATCCGCTGTGAATCCTCTGGATAGGGCAACGTAGTAAGAGAAATGGTCTTTACAATTCGACAACTCAACCAAATTCTTTATCCTAGATTTTCCTTGCGACGTGTAGTCTGTCATACCAAAATTCAAGAGACACACGACTTGTTCGTGAAGGACAGAAAGTAATGTGTCGTCCGGGAGAAGGCATGTTATATGAGTGATTGTCCTTACTAACGGCACCACGTTCAAGGGCAGGTCAGCGATTTGAATATCTCTGGGTGGGTTCACAAGCTTAACGAACAGAGTCTCCAGGATTTGCTGGCCAGCTGGGCCCTCTGCTGCGTGCCAACCACAGACCTGCGCCTCTTGACCTTTCGTCATGCAGAGTTCAGTGGCGTCGTTCGCACGAAGCATTATTGGCATACCAATGCACGGAGACAGTTTCCCCGGTATAAATTCATTATTTGTACACGGCGGAGCTTCCCACAGCTTTTTTTGCAGGGACAGTGTCATTCGCTTTATTTCGGACTGCACGCAGAATTTCCACTTTGATTTGTCTGGGGACCTTGCACTTATCCTATCTATCGAATAGAAGTCCACCAGAGTTTGATTGGTGTCCTGCGCAAATCGTTCCGAGCCCATTCGGTTCAACATGTCCTTTTGGCTGTTTCGCGCGGTAATGATTGAAACGTTTCGTACATCTCTCAAGTTTAATCTAGGACTCCCTGGTCGAAAGCCGGCGATTCTGGAGTCGAGAAATGCGAGATCGGCTTCTGTGCAGGCCGCATATCTCATGTTCTCAAGTGCAGTTCTCAACTTGGCGTCCTCCGGACTTTGTTTCTTTTGGCGCATATTTTGACGCAGAAGAACCACGGTGGTAAACTGGTGCCATAGAATTTTACCCAGCACAGCGTTCTGATTTCTTTGGTCCATCGCGTCTGATACCTCTAGGGTGACCTTACCACTGTATAAGGATGGACCTGTCATAGGCGGCAGCTGAGCGAAGTCCCCGGCCACAACCAGGCTCAATCCTCCAAAAGAGTCATCGTGTATGTTCCTCGCTTTCGCGGCTTGTGTTGCCAGTAACTGAAAGTCGTTACAAGATACCATCGATATTTCGTCCAGGAAAATGTAGTCCACACCTTGTAGGCGTTCGTTCACTGCCGCTAACGCCGACCCTTCATTTCTAATTCCTTCGACATCATCGTGGTTCTTGCTCTTTGACTCTCTAGGAATTTTAAACACAGAGTGGTAAGTTGACCCATTCAAAAGAGCGGCGACCGACCCAGTGGGGCCCAACACCATGTACCTATGTTCCTCTTTGCGCATCTTGAAAAATTCCATGATAGCTTTCAACACTTGCGACTTACCTGTTCCTCCCATTCCTCCTAGGTACATTCGCAACGGCAGTAGCTGATCTCCGGCAGCATGGTCGGCCACGATCATGAAGGCTCTCGTTTGTTCCGGGTTCAGCTCCGCATTCATCACGATGGTCGACACAATATCGGTGTTTGTAGCGGAGTCGATATTGGAACGGTGGTTGAAGTAGTGGTGAGGCAGCAAGCTTGTTCCATTTCTCACTTTCTTTTTTCCCTTTTCTTCTTCTACGGCCGGCAAGTTCTCCAGTTTATTAGCGGTGAGCTCTTGCCTTTGTGTTTTGACGAGACTTACCCATTCTACCCTAGGTCGGACGGGCACCATTAAATGATCCTTATCTACAGGCAGAAGTCCGTCAGTGGATCTATCTAGCCATCCGCTGGTCTGCATGATTTGTCTCATGTTTTTCGCATCAGCAATTAACCGCAGCGTCTTCGGACCTTTCTCCTCATCATTGTCATTGTCCGCAACATCATCGTCATCCGAACCATAATCGAAATCGTTTAGATCATCAGCAAACTTGTCCTTGTAGCTCAAGAATCCCTCTGGGAACAACGTCTGTCCCGATTTCTTTGCTTCTGCGAGCTTCTTTTTCATCTGAGCGTAATGATCATCCCGGGCGTCGTTACATTCATACCGGACGTCAAAGTTCTTGATCAACTGTCTCTGGCGGTCAGTGAATGGGTGGTTTTTGAACGCTTCATCCCAAGTTGACAGCTCTTCTTTCAGATCCTCGGGCGTTCTCCAAGGTTTGAATAAAGTCAGCATTGTCATGCAGTATGCTGCACGGTCCCCCTTGTCTGAGCGTGGGATAGCTCCGCCAATGAAGTTTGGAATCATTGTCGCAAGTCGGTCGAGATCACACGCAACAGAGTGGGAGGGGAACAGAGGATGGTTCGGCATAAAAGGTTGCTGAACAGGCTTTTTATGCTTGTCTCTCTTCGATTGTTTATCCAAAATTACGTCGTCCTCATCATCTGTTTCCCAGTCGGAAGTGTCGTCTTGGTCCAAAGACTCCCGCTCTGCGTGCACCTCCTCGGCCTCGGCATCACCCTCCTCAGGTTCGTCCTCTAAGCGAGCGTCGTCAGAATATAAGTCCTCATCATCCTCCCGTATGCGCTGTATCGCCTCTCGATAATAATCCGCTCGAGTGTACCGGGCCAGTCGGACCTCCTCCTCAAAAACAGCCCTCTCCCGAGGCGACCTTTTCTTTTTCACGGATGTCTGTATCCATTCAAATAAATTCAACTGCTCATGCCCGATCGGTCTATACCTGTAGTCGTCAACGTTGGAGGCAGGCACAAATTTGCCATCAAGACGTCCGATTGGTATACGTTCTTCTTCGTCTTTTGTATATTCATTCAAGTCATCTGCTGGCATGTCTTCCACCCAATGGCTGCGAACGAACTGAACATACTGTCTCCACGCAAACGGGACATACTTGTGGCTCGTATAATGATCCGGGTTGTCAAGCAGGTACAAGGAGGCCATTGGGCTTCCTATTTCCATTTTAGCGCTCATTGAATTGACCATTTTCCTCATCATATGGCGCGCATTGTCTTTATCCCGAGCGGCGCCGCCCAACAGCTCAGACTCTTTTTCAAATACGTCGTAAACGGAAGCGAACATCTGGTAAGACTTCAGACTAAGCTTCGAGACATAATCTGAAACATATGACACGACGGCTTTCACTGCGGTCCCAGATAACAGACTGGTCACGTCCGTGTTGCACCTGTTGAGGAAAGTGAGAATGGGGTTTACGGTGTTCATCATTGGTTCAATATGACGAACATTTACGTGTCCTTCCTCGGTTATACTTGAATTTTCGAACACTTCTCTTGGAAACCTTGCACGACATACCCCAATTTTTGTAAGACATCCTTTCCTCTCTCGCTTGAACTTGAATTCTGGTTCTTTTTTACTCGTTTTCTTGGACTTTCTCCATTTTGCTTTGGCTTCTTCGGCGCGGTGATGTTCAACAGACAAAAAATGTGTGTGGACATTGGACCGCACAAGAAGATCATCCACCTCCAACTCAAAACTTCGCCACCAGTCCGCATATCTCTTGCACTTTGAACACAAGTCGGTACAGCGATCTTTGGAGCATGGACGAGGGGGTGGTTTGGGTAAGGTTTGAGTGGGTGGCTTGTATTCTGTCGACCATTGATCCATTTCATCATCGCTATCCACGTCCGGTGCAAGAGGCTCTACCTTCCGTTTCTTGATGACTTCGTCTCTGGACCCGTTGAAATATTCTGCGCGATGGGAACCTTCTAGGTACCGAATAAGTCGTCGTCTGAATCTAGATTCGGGCCCCATAATTCGATCTCGAATTTCCTGAGGTGATAACGCGCCATCTATCCATATCACAAAATGACCGTGTAATGTCAACCTTCCCTGCTGCTCCACGGTCCCATAGTAAGCCTTGGTGCGTCCAAACAAGCCGATTTCCTCGCTGTCCCAACCCAAAATATCCTCCAAGAATGCATTGACCATGAAGTGGAAGAATCGTGCTGCGGCTACTGGATTGCGAGACATCAATTTATTTCTTTCCTTTGAGGTTCGTAATTCCGGCCGGTAGATGACGTCCTCCTGGGCATAGTACAATGCAAGAGGATGATGGAGGTCGGACCAAGAGAGAGTAATGAACCAAGAGGGAGCATTGAAGAAAGCTATTGTTGACCATATTTCATTCCGCATGTACTTCTTGGACGTAACAGAGCCTTGAACATGGCCTGCAACACCATCCAGATCCTTGATTATGTCGAAACAAAGTTGCTCTGACGGGTTGGCAGGCTTTACGTGTTCACCTTTCGACATCCGGTCAGCGATGTTCGCCGCTACGTCTGGATTAACCGCGGACAATCTGCGTGCGATAGAATCAAACTTGGATCTCTTAGCCAGCAAGAAGCTTCCTGTGGACGCAGCTTTTAATTGCTCGTGATTGAACGCGATCATGGGAAAATAGGTGTCGAGCTGAAATCGCTTATCGTGGTAGAGCAGCAGACTACACTTCCTTGTAGCATCTTTCAGCTTGTTCAGGTGACTAGCATGGCCGATTCCACCCTTTCCGTATGGGAAAAGCCAAGGGAACATGCCAGGGTAAGCTTCCACAGAATCATACAAGCTCACCGGCGTTTCAGATCTGCCAATTCCCAGCATTCGACCTTTGTGTGTCAAGTGTTGGAGAGCGACATGTTTTATAGTGTCCATCGTCGCGGTTGCGTACTCCGTGCCAGACAATCCATGGACGGCAAACGAACATTTTCCTGATCTTGTTCCATACTCCCTGGTGTTCTCGTGGACAGCAGTAGTACCGGCTGGAACTGCGTCAGCAATCTCCTCTTTTGTGTGGCGAAAATCAACTACTACTGGGATGTCCCTCTCGGCATAGGTATCCAAATTTTCTTGTGAAATCTCTAAGTCGCGGTAGCCCTCATGGTTCAATTTCAACCATTCCAAGGCATCAACCACTTTTTTCCTGCGAACCAACATGGGTGTCCTGTCAAAGTCTTCCTGGGTGGGAGCAGCCGAACCCATAAACACAAAAGCAAGAACCTCATTCATCTCATTCTTTGCTGGCGGCAGGCGGTTCAAAATGCTCAACACCGGTTGGGAAAACATGATCGCATTCGCACTCATCCGCACTCGTCCAGAGTTCACCCTAATAACACAACGATTATGGCGCACACGTGCGATCATGATACCCTCCGCGTAAGTAAGGTCCCTCAGTTGGTCGGGGACGGCACCTATCCAGTTGTGACGAACAAGTGCAGTTTTGGGTATAATTCCATTGCTTAACAAAGTTTCGCAGTCTACGCAAATATGTTCGCAACCTTCGGCCAACACCGGTCCCTCAAGTTCCTCAATTGGATCTGTAGTTTGAAATCTCTCTTTCCGCGTAACACCCGATCCAATAAGTAGGGCCAGACTGCCTTCGTAGCGATCCAAACGAGTAAGTTTGGTCAAAGGAGTCAAACATCCGCAGACCGCACATCCGGCCTCTTTGAATGCTGACGGACTAACTGTATGACAGTGATTAGAAATTATGCGATGTGCCGCTGTCTGGCCTAGGCGTCTAGGTGGGAAACTGGAGAACTTAGGAGTTTTAGTCTCGGCCTTGCGCGCTGCTCTGAGTTTATTCACGGTGTTTTTCTTCACAAGGTTTTCATGTTCAACTCTGGCGGCAGTTGGACCCACTTTACGGGGCTTAGCATACCTTCCGATGCGAGGTACAGCAGGGTCTGATATACCTTTGCTATCTGCGCTGACGTTACGGAACACTGAAACTACAGTTTGGCATCCACTACATTCGTGGGACTCAAACAATTTTTTACACGCTGCAACTCGTAGATTGGCCGGCACCCAAACATCATGCATTGTAGAAAGGCTTCGAATATCCGCCTTGGTGAGTAAATCTAGCATCCTTGGAATTGGCATATCGACGGCTATGCAATTCTTATGTCTAGCGAGAACGGGCTGCAACTCCGTGTGCTTGCATTGAAATTCAAATACATATTCCATATGCTGCCACGCCACGATATCATTGGACTCCACAATATACGGCGACAACAATCTTCCGCTCATGGTCTGTCTAACTCCACCTCTGTATCTCACCGCACATCTTTGGTGCGCAATATTCTCATCATCCAGATCACAGGTGGAATACTCATCATACCCGCTAGACACGGCGACCCTTTGGGGTCGTTCCAGTGGAAACACAGTGGTTAAACGCTCGGTAGTTTCTTGTCTCAATATTTTCAGTCCATAGGGATATTCAAACGGCACCACGAGAAGGCTCCTGATTTTGCGCAAGGTGAGTGTGAGTTGGGTTGTGATCGAGATACTCGTAAGCTTATGTAGATGGACTTGGTTTTTAAAATGGCCGAAGCCTTCCGCGTCAGGGAATTTGGATTTAACATAGCCAAGTAGCGGCACTACAAGGCTTGAATTTACATAGCCGAGTAGCGCGACTACAAGGCTTGAATTTATAATGCCCAAGACTAGGCGTGCCGCGGGGCCCCGTCGGGCACCCAGACGGCAAATTATGGCGCGCTTTGCATCAAGTGCTGAGGAGGCGCGCGTCAACCCCCGTGCCACAAGATCGACATCGCCCCGTCGGGCATCCGTCGGGCACATATGCGGACAGGACTCGGGCACAACGGCCATGCCCGAATCAAGTCGTGGGCCAATTCCGGACAGAGAAGTGCCCGGAACAGACCATGCCGGACAAGCCACAGATGTAGGCGCATCTGGAGAAGGCCGGACATCTTGTGAATCAGCAAAGTTCCTTCGTGAATGGCACAGGAACACACCTCCACTCCGGCCGCCGGCTTTTGAAGCATCAGGATCGACGGAGGAGCCAATCCAGATGGAAAAAGACACCGCGAGAAGGGCCTAGAGAAATGTAATTGTAAAGATTGTCCTGCACTGATATGGATTCGAGTACCGTGATAGCGACGAGACCCAACAACCTCGCAAGCGACTTAAGTAGTGCCGGAGATCCCGGCCGAGAGCGAATCACGGGAGATTGGGAACCGACTGCAAGCAGAGACGGAGAAGGAGACAAGATAGCCGGAGTAGACATGGAGCCAGGTGGAGCCGAAACAACCACAGAGGGTGTAGAGACAGCTGCAGATGGCACGGAGACGACTTGGAGAAGAATGGGGCCGTCAAGAGGTAGAGGAGGACAAGGACGTTGTTCTGAGGAGAGATGAGGATAAGGCAGCTGAGAGCGACAACAGATACTGACCTGGAGGCTCGATTTCGGTATGGATAGACACCCGCATTTACACAGTTATAGAAGTGGCTTGAGACGAAGGGTTTGGGGCTTGGATGCAGATTGTACGCAGAGCTTGCAATGTGCAGCTGAAGGCAAGAGACAAGAGAGGTGAGCGGCGTTGCGACGCCGTGCATCAATCAGATTCAGTGATTGATTCGGAGCATAGCAACCGGCAGTGCCGGCACACTCCCATCCGGCTCTCGGGTTCATGTAAACGCATTGAATACACGGCCATTGCCCAGGCAGCGCCGTGGAACAGGATTGAAAAGGTCCATCGCGGCTCAAGGACGAGTGTCCAGCCGTTTTCCGTAGTTCTATCAGATTGATACCTTTTGAGCCAGAGAGAAAGGTAAAGTAGAAAGGTGGTTTGAAACGGATTAACCTGAACCGAGCTGACGGTCCAAGCAAAAGGTCCAAGGGAAGCTGAACACCGAAACCTTTCCACCGAAGGAAAGGTTCTGAGTAAGAGGAAATGACAGTACAGCATAAGCAGCGATGACTGGATTACTATAAAGGGCACAGAAAACCCACGGAAATTTCCTTTTACAGTAACGTTTCCACCACAAGTTTGGTACGTCATCGGAAAAAACCACCCTTACTTTGGCGGAAGAAACTGGGATAAAACCGAGTTTAAAAATAAATTTTTATAACTCGGAATGTACGTTGTCGTAGCACCGCCGAATATGATTTTTTCTCCCGGATAAATTCCTTCTGTACGACCACTTGTGGATCACTAAGAACTATGAGCACTTTCAGGACTATGAGGTCTATATGTCTATGATAGACATAACCAGCACTATGGGGGTCTATGAGTTTCAAACCGCCCCTCCCACCTTTCTTTCATAGACACCGTTTACTATTGTGTCTATCATGACTATCAGTGTCTCTCGGGGTCTTTATGGTAACTTCAGATTTTCCTGATGCTGCATCTCATTCAGGACCGCGAATCAAGTCGTTCGGACGTACCTCGTACAACAATGCCCACTGATCACGGTCCCGTTCGACGCGTACAACCTGCTGCTCCCATTTCGCTACTTTCACAGTCGACGCGCGTAACCTGTAAAAAAAGGGATCAACGCGGCATGATACACAAGAAGTCGGATATTATAATCACTTGTCTTCCAGGACTGCAAGCTCGCTCTGGACGGCCTGTTTACGCGTCGAAAGGCGGACGAGTTCACGAACAAGGCGTAATCGCTCTTCTAGGTCAGCAATCTGCTCCTTCAATTCGCGCTTGATTTGAATTTTGCACTGACTCCAGGTCTTAATGCTTTGGCACGCCGAAAGAGCCACCGCGGTTTCCTGCAGGATATTCATGCTCTGGAGAGAGGGTCAGGCTTCAGCGCTTCAGCCCCCAAGGTCAGCTTGAGGTCAGCTTGCCAATCTGGAAACGGCATTTGGGCACATAGAGCCTGGGCCCTCGACGTAGATGGCCGGTCACGGCATAGTAACCGGTAGAGCCGGTGTTCCGCTGTAGAGCACCGTAGAGCCACAACATCTACCGTAGACACCATCCTCTCCCTCGATGCTCTTTTCCTACCTCGCTCTATGGCGGCACTCGTCGTCTATGGTGCTGGTCCTCTCGGCAACAACTGATGTCGCTGCAAGTTGATCTCAGGCTTGCGGCGCATCCGATCCCTTGGTCTTTCAGTCTGCAAACTCAAGCCTCTTTTCACGACCATCGAAAATGGATACAGCTATCGCTATCTCACAGCCCTCGCAAGACGGGTTCGAGTTCTGGGGCATGCCATCCAGCGTTGCTCATGGAATCTCGGACGATCCGGCCACGGACTGGGACGACTCGCTCGGGGATGAGTCGCTCGACTTCGTCGCCTCATCCCAGCCCTCCCAGGATGGTGAAGACTCCTGGTACATGGTATGTGTACTCAAGCATGTCAGCCTTGTATACTTGCTGATGGTGCTCTGACTTAGACCTCCACGCCACCTTCAGGAGATATGCGAGCGTCCACCTCATACGTGACACCGCCGTTCAGCCTCGCGGACAATATGGAGGCCTTCCATGCTACACCGTTGCATACGGCTCAGCGAGACCTGGGTGCGCCGGGTGCGTGTCGGCGGCCGCGGCTCGTTAGACGAGCTTCCCCTGTCGTATGTGCCCAGTCATGTATCTTCGCTTGAACCTAATGATTGACTGTATGTGACTAGAAAGCGAGCCCGGCCTCGACACTCACGCAGACCCCCGCTCCCCGCTGCCTCAATCTGGTCCGGCGTGTAACGAAGGGTCCTAGCAAAAAGGTGAGTATCGTTTCGGAAGCCAATCTGACCCGCCTCTCACTTTGTTTTTCTAAACAGCCCTCTCATGCTGAGGAGATGGAGAAGAAGCGTCAGCGAGCGCGCGAGACGGCCCGTCGCATTGCGAAGAAGATCCGTACGCATGCTGCGGTTATCGCACGCCTTCAGCGTCAACGCCAGCGGTTATGTGCTTTTGCGGCGGCTGGTTCTGCGGAGGACAAGGAGAATATCTTTTGGGCACGGTAGCTGTAGTTCTGTAGTTCTGTACGCTCCCCGACGAATCTATCTACTTTGAATTCGACTCTCCGATCACCGTCAACGCCCAGACGCGCCCGTATCGTGATGGATATCCGTGCCCAATAAGGCAATCATTATTCTCTTCAAGTGCCGGCTCGTCAAAAAATTCAAGAAACATGGGGGCTGCCACCAGCCCTGTTAGCGACAGGCAAACTACATACTAGACCTTCTAAGCTATCGTGCTGGGTGGTTTGCTAGAGCTCTCGGTGATTGTGTGAGTAGCAGTAAAATTCACTAAATAATACATGAAAATATTAACTTGGCAAGCAGTCGTGGTATCCTAGTTTATAGAGGCAAAAAGCATGTCCATCGGAGTGAGAATTCAGTAGAAAAGCCTTGTCCTGGCCCCATTTCTGGGGTATAAGCATTACATTGCGTACGATGCGGTCCACGGTGATGATTTCGGCGTAAGGGCCGTGCTGGCGTGAAGAACGACTCAAGTGGTAGTAACCGTTGAGAGAGTCCGGAGTGCGAAGGGGAGTGAACCACTCGATGTAGGCCAATGGCCCTGGCTTCCCAGGATAATGTGGCGGGACCTGGAAGATGACTTTAACCTGTGCAACTCGAAGACCTTCGAGGGCGGTACCCGCCGTGAATTGATTCTGTTCGCCGGTGCGGACAAGAGCGAAATCAAGGTGCGCAGGCTCTGCGGTTCTACGCTGCGCAAGCTTTGCGGGTGAAGGGGCAGTTGCGTGGACAAGGTT